>JASKUP010000050.1:602695-1205391 GCA_030448955.1 Trichopoda pennipes
TCGAAATTCTTATTAATTATGAGGAGATCAAGTGATCTATTTGTTTTGAGGCAGCTACGGAGGATAAGTTGTTTAAAAGGTGAATAAATCGAAAACAACAGTTTAAATTTCACGGACTCTTGATTAAAAAAAAAAACAGAAACAATTGGCGTTTGGCCATGGTAAATGTGTTGGTGAAAGCCCCTTTATATCAGCATAACAGATGGTAAATCCAACTCAAATCCTTGAGAAAGTTATAAGTTATGACTAATAAAAACTTTTTATAGAATATGACTAGCGACATATATTTTTTCTAGTAAAATTATGATTGTTTAAATTTTTTTTATAAACAAAATTATAAGTAATTTATAATTATTCGGATTCATTATCAATATATGCTTTGGATATAAGACACTTAGGTTTTTGTATACAATATTGGGGTAAAATTCACTAATGAGCTTTGTGAGCGAAAGTGAAATTGCAATATGGATGTGCTCTCCCCCATTACAAAACATTTCAAATATTTTTATTTGAAAGAATGTTTTATGAGAATATCATAATATGTTCATTTTTAATGAAAATTGTTTTGTAATAAATATTTTGTGAGAATATCACTTAATATTTATTTAAAAAGGAATCAAGCACGAATAAAATTGCTGCTTATAAACAAAATTATGACTGATGAAAAAAATTATGTTGGATGAAATTTTTTTATAAAAATATTTTGAATGATGAAATTTTTTTTTAATTATGTTTGATAAATTTTTTTTATAAAAAAATGGTGATGAATTTTTCTTATAAAAAAATTATGCTTATGAAATTTTTTTTATAAAAAAATTATGTTTGATGAAATTTTTTTATAAAAAAATTATAATGATGAAATTTTTTATTAATTATGACAAATTTTTTTATAAAAAATTACGACATAATTTTTTTTTTATAAAAAAATTATTGTAGTTTTTTAATCGACCTGTTTTTATCTTTAATAAATATCTCTTGTTCTTTTTTACGGTCTTTTTAAATTAAATTAACAATATATATTTTTTTTCTTTTCGATATTTCGCTTTCCTATGGAAAGCTACTTCAGGAAGAAAAAAAAATATATATTTATATATTGTTAATTTAATTTAAAAAGACCGTAAAAAAGAATAAGAGATATTTATTAAAGATAACAAAATTATGTTTGATGACATTTTTAATATAATAAAATTATGACTAATAAGTTTTTTTATAAAAAATTATGACTGATGACTTTTTTAAAAATTACATGACTGATGAAATGTTTTTTCGAAAAAGAAAGAATTTATGGTATTATTTATTTATAAAAAAATTATGACATAAATTTTTTTTATAAAAAAGTTATGTTTGATGAAATTTTTTTTATAGAAAATGTATGATTGATGAATTTTTTTTTATTAAAAAATTATGTTTGATGAAATTTTTTTATAAAAAAATTATGTTTGATGAAATTTTTTTTATAAAAAAAATCATAATGATGAAACTTTTTTTTTGTCATAATTTTTTTATAAAAAAAATTTCATGAGTCATAATTTTTTTATAAAAAAATTATGGTTGATGAAATTTTGTTTATAAAAAAAATTATGACTGATAAGTTTTTTTTACAAAAAAAATTTGATTTTTTTTACAAAAAAAATTATGAGTGATGAATTTTTTTATAAAAATTTTATGATTGATGTAATGTTTTCCAAAAAAGAAAAAATTTATTGTATTATTTATTTATAAAAAAATTATTTTTGATGAAATTTTTTTTATAAAAAAAAGTATGTTTGATAAATTTATTTTTATAAAAAAATTATATTTGATGAAATTATTTTTTTATAAAAAAATTATATTTGATGATTTTTTTATACAAAAATTATGAATGATGAAATTTTTTTATAAAGAAAATTATAATAATGACATTTTTTTATAGTAAAGTACGTTTGATGAATTTTTTTTATAAAAAAATTATGTTTGATAAAATTTTTTTAAAAAAATTTTAAGACTGATGAAATGTTTTTTCAAAAAAGAAGAAAATTTATTGTATTATTTTTTTATAAAAAAATTATGTTTGATGAAATTTTTTACAAAAAAAATATAATTATTAAATTTTTTTTATAAAAAAAATTATGACTGATGAAAATTTTTTTATAAAAAAATTATGACTGGTGAAATTTTTTTTATAAAAAAATTATGACTGATAATTTCATTTTTTTTACTTATAACTGATGAATGTTTTTTACAAAAGAACTTTGACTGATGAAATTTTTGTTATAACAAAATTAGAAATTTTTTTATAAAAATTTTATAACTGATGAAAGTTTTTTTCAAAAAAGAAGAAAATTTATCGTAGAAAAATTATGAAATGATATTTTGATAGCCAAAAATTTTTTAACATAATATTTTTTTATTATTTATAAAAAATATAACTGCTAAAAGTCTTCATAAAAAAATCATGGCTGACGAAAATTTTCCAATATTTTCTCGATTGATGACATTTTTTATTTTTAGAGAAATTTTTCTTGTGGAAAATTATCGAAAATTAGGACTAATAAAAGTTTTTTGGAAAAATTTCAACTGACGATATTTTTTTTGGAAATAAATTATGACATCTTTTTTTATCGAAAAATTAAGAATTTAAAAAGAAAATCGAATTAATGGAACAACGTACAATAAAGCCGGAGTCGACGGAGTGTAAAAATAAGACGATTTTGTGTGTAATCGTAACAAAAATATTGCTAAAGGTGCCTTATATAGAAGAGGATCAGCAGTTAATTATATTTAAGCCACCTTTATACTTAAAGAGGAGGAACTTTGTGTGTGACTGTTGTGAAATTAAAGCTTTGCCTTATTTGGGTAAAAGAAGAAAGGAGGTTGCGATTTACCATCTCTGGCAGAGCCAAGTTATAGGATAACGGTGTTGCATGGACGACTGTGTAAAAATATTGCATGTTTTGCAACCAAGAGGGCACAGAACCGAAGCTAAAAATTAGGAAATAAAGAAGTGACAGTGCCGCAGTAAAGAAAAATAAAAGCTCGTGTGCTAGTATTTGGAATCAAAGCTTGACTAAGCTAAAAATTTATAATTATTATATTTTTTAGACACTTTCGTAAATTCCTAGGAAAGCTGTGGCGTTAAAGTGAACGCTATGCTTAGGGCAAGTATTAGATTTAACACCCGATATTTCCTTGGGTAATCACAAAAAAATATTAAAAATTATTTCATATTCTTTAACTCCTTGTACGGCATGTAGTTACAATTAATTTTGAAATTATATTCCAACAAAATAGCTTAACAACTCAGAAAACAGAAATTCAAAATAATACCAACATAAAAACATAAAGATAAAAATGATTATGTTATTGATAAGAGGAACATGATGATGTTGATGACATTTTCTAAATACAAAATGTAAATTTAATTTCTTCATTTAAATAGTTGGTTTACTACATGTACTTATGTATATGTATATGTGTTATGTATGTGCAACTATTGGTAAAAGCTTTAATGCTCATACAATACATGCCTCCATGTGTATGTGTTGGAATAAGTAAAGGTCTTTTGTAGCACGAGTATGCTGTAACATGACAGTGGTTCACCACATGGATTTGCTTACTTATTATAACGAACGAACAAACAAAATTGAAAGGACTACTAAAACATGCACATGCAGAAATAATATGCTTCAACATTTTGATAAAAGGATTACTTGTTTTAATAATTTTATATTAATCGATGTTGTTACCCTTTACAAAACACTATTGAGTGCATGTGTGTATTTGTTAAAAGTTTCTATCCATGTGTATGCTGCGAGGATGGATCAAAATGTCAGAGAATTTTTGAAAAACCAGAATGATAGTTGATAAAAAGTTTGTAGTCCTGTAGATTCTCCTAATTACAAGGCTGTTTTAGGCTCTGCCAGTATGTTTTTACAAACCAAAATTATATAACACAGTGTTATCTTTCATTTATTTACTATCAATTTTTTTTTTCAAAGAGAAGTAGCACTTCAGGCAACAATGCCTATTTAGTCAAGTACCGTGCTACATTCTTTAGATGAAACAGGTGGTGAAAATAGAAGGATAGTTACGGAAATTAACTGCCGCATAAGACAGCATAGCGACCAGTGACTATGCCTTCATCGCTGAGCAGCAGCACCGACAGTCAATTTTTATTTTTGTAGTGAAAAAAACCAAGGTCTTCGTTGGGAATCGAACCCATAACCCCCATACTGACTGTTATAAAGAAACCCTAAGCTCGATTGAACAAAAGAAAATAAAAGAGAGCATTTCGTGTTATATTGCACTTTCTCTTTGACATTATGATCAATATACTCTTTCAATTCACCATGAATTGGTTGACGTTTGAATGGCAGCTTGCCAGATTTGCCGTTAAAGTCAGTTATAAATTTAGTCATCAATGGATTGTTTGGCGATAATTTGAATTTAAGAAATGGGTGTATCAAAAATTGATGCCTTACAGATTACCACTACTCGTGTTATTGCCGAAAGTAGGGTGAAATTGGATGACCCAAATAAATTTTTTCAAAAGATTTATCAATTTAATATATTCCTTAATATATTCCGGGAATGAAATAATATACTGCCGCAACATAAGAACCGCTAAAACTTTGTAAGGCAAAAAGGAAATGTATCGCTCTAGTGGCTAGGGTATCCTTAATGACGTCCAGGGTCGTGTTATTCCAAATCAAATGAATAAGTGCCCCTGTAGGCTAGTAGATAGTGTGCTAGCTTACAGTGATTGGGGGTTGTGGGTTCGGTTCCCAACAAAGACCTTTTTTTCACTACAAATTAAAATTGACTGTCGGTGGGGCTGCTCAGTGGTGAAGGTATGGTCACTGGTCACTGAGCTGTCTTATACGACAGTTAATTTCCGTAACTATCCTTCTTTTTTCACCATCTGTAGCATCTCTTCTCTATCCCTTTCCGAAAGAGGTACTTGACTAAATAGGTATTGTTGCCTAAAGTGCTACTTCTCTTTCAATTATTTGCTATTAATTGCTTAACAGGAGGTTGCTATACTTGCCTCCGTCTGTTGCGCAATTGTATGCGGAGGTACCGCTTGGGCAGATAGCACAACTTAACAGTTAGTGGCCAAAGGAAATATTCCGATCAGCGGAAACCGTGCCGAGTAAAAATTAGTTGCACACAATTTCATGCTGCTCCGGTCTCTGCCAGTGGACTGTAGGCAGAAACTGCCCTGTGCAAAAACCACTACACCTCACAGTATTAGCAAGAGATAATTAGAAATATTTCCGGGCGATATGCTACAGTCAAAATATTACTTTTAATGTGCAGGCCGCCTGCCTACTAACTAACTCACTAAGTTCGGAGGTTCTTCTTTATATACCCATTCGCCTACCCCCGGGGGCACATGATAGTCTTTTTGGAGCCTACTATTCCATCTAGACTGGTATCTTGCGGGGTAAAAGGGAGCCCAGGCCCCTTCAAGGCTAGTAGGAGTTACCTGGACAATCCACTATATTTTCACGGGAATCAGCGGCCCGCAGAGTTCCGCTGTTTGTCTCTTTAGGCATTTAGCTGTTCTCTGGCTGATTATTGAGGTTATGGCCCTTTTGGGAGTATCGTGGTGGCTGTGTGTTTCGAGGCCCTCGTGAGAGTTTGTGGGTCGGATCATTCACAATGAACACAATGAATGGTTCAGGTCCAGTGAGTATGAATGCCGTCGTGTTCTTAAATATATTAAGCTTCATGCGTTCTGGACCACCAGGAGTTGGACAGTCTCCAACTCTTTAACAAGGAGTAAAAGCTGCAACCTACTTCGACCTTTTGAAATTGCTACTAGGAGTGACCGGAGAATATACTTATTCGATTGCCTTCTAGGGCTTCACGCGTTGCTTTTCATTCACATAGTTAATGGCCACCATCTGATTATGGCTCACTGCAGGTGCAGATGTAAACCTTATCACATCATACCCATTTGCCATCACACACACACGTACACCATCTCTACGGCTGACATATAAAACAGCTGGTGGCTGCGTTCATTATCAGTCGTCATTTATACAATTCTCTCATAGATGGCGCTGCCACGCAACTTGCCGTTTAATTTAAATATTAATCCTAAATAAGAAAGACACAAAGTTGAATACCGAAATTAAAACTAGCTTTCCTATCGGAACAATGGTGCAACTCCATGTCCCATTTCGGAGAGAGTAAGGTGGTGGCTCTAGATATTTCCAAGGCGTTTGGTAGGGTATGGCATGATGCACTTCTGTCAAAACTTGCTGTTTTTATTTTCGCTGATAATTTCCCCAGATTTATATCGAGTTTTTTGAGGAATCGCACTATACAAGTTGTTATAGATATGATTTCAAAATCAATTCAGGTGTATCGCAAGGCTCCGTTCTTTCTCCTTCATTATTTCTTATTTTTCTAAACGACCTTCTTTGCCAAACTTTCAAACCTATTTACTCTTTCGCAGATGACAGCACCATTTGGCATTCGTATTTATTTGGTAATAGACCGAACCAGTTGGAGGTGAGTTTCAAAAGGCGGAATATGAATGATACGCTCAATCACGATCTCGCGGCGATCTCCAATTGAGGTGGTGCAAATAGAGTAGATTTTAATGCCCGTAAGACGCAATGTTGCATGCTTACGCATAGATCTGTATTCGAAAATGGTGCTGCACCTGGTACTATGGGTGATATAGGTATTACGGAATCGGCAGCTATTGATGTTCTTGGCATAAAAATGGACTAAGCCCATTTTTCAGGTTTCTAAAGAAGATTTCAACTGCCTCGGTTTTCTAAAACTCCATCCGATCTTGGTATTTATAACACCTATATCCGTCTAAAGATGGAATACAACTCTCATATATGTGCCGGCGCCCCAAAGTCTATTTTGGAGTTGCTCGACCGCATGCCGGAAAGGGCCAAACGGCTCATTGGGGACGCTAGGCTATCCATCTCTACTGATTTTCTAGATCGTCGACGCAATGTAGGTTGTATTTCACTGTTTTAACGTTACTACAACGGTAAGTGCTTTAACGAACTTAGGGGACTTGTTTCCGAAACTCGTACATTTTTTATTTGAATCGATTTTCGTTGAGATCGCATCCATTTGTGGTCGATTGCCTAGTGAAAATTGGTTTTTCAGCAGAACAGTTCGTATGTGGAATAAAGTCTCTCTAGAGGTGTTTCCCGTCGCTTTCAATGTAAGAAAGTTCAAATTGAATGTCCACAAACACTACCGCCTCTTTCCTCCTCCCCATAACCTTTTTTCCTAGTTCCCTAGTAGGGGTCATGCCCAACAACACTGAGTAAGAAGTTTATGTACGGGTAATCCAAAAATAGTTTTTATTTTTTGGATACGAATTTTAGATGTTTTCACATTTTTCGAATATTAAGAGCAGATTGTCAATATCCTTGACTGAAAATAGGAATAAATTAAAACATTAAGCTGTATTAGCCGAAATAAAATAACATCTAACCACTTAAAGCAGAAGATAACTTATTAACCTGCACTTAGAGCAGTCGAAAATATTCAACGAAATTTTAGACCTTGAATAAAGGCTAAACTGAGTAGAGAACAGAGGCTAAAGAGTAAAAATCACATCCTTAATCCATTCGGTATGTGTGCGGGACTCACATAACAATTTTTGCTCTATTGGTCTGTTTTTATAAGAAAAACAAAACATAGATTTTTGGTTCTGCGAATAATGCGAATACATTTTAGTAATGCAAGCCATTTTGTAGCAAATCTTTCGAAGTGCCTTAATTTGAAATTCGAATGAACTTGAGTGATAAAAGTACGCAAGAAAGTTTATTAAAAACATTCACATTTAACAGAAATTAAAGAGACTGAACTCACTCATAGAGCTAACCTCAAAAATCAGCAAAACATAAACGGCTGTATGCATAAAAACTTAAAGTAGGTTTAACTGCCGTTGTTAAGCACAATTTCCTAAAGTTGTATTCATAAAAAACTTTTACCTTAAAATACCTTTGTTAACTTTAAAGTAGGAAAAACCTACATTAAACCTACAATAAATTGACAGTTCAATTTTATTATTGAAAGTTCATAACAAAGCATAAGTTACTTTGTTATAGTCATCTTTTTATTTTAAATTAGTTTATAAAACATTTTAATTTTTAGCCATTTCAACTAGTCTGTATTTAGTTTTCTTTCTGAAACGGATTTTTCTAATGATTGTGTTGAAATAAAATCTTTTTTCTCCATGTTGTGTACTGTGAAGGATATTTTCGACAGGGAGCTATTACTACTGTTACTATTTTGTCCTTTACATAAGTCACTATGTGCAATGATATGCTTTTGAGTTGTGACATTCTTAGATATTTTATACAACACGAAACAACCTCCTGAGAATAAAAAAATAAAATAATGGTATTTATGTGTAGTATATTAGATATCAGTATAATATTGTTCCATAAACTGCACTATTCTTTCGAACTAATAAATATAAGTCAAATAATCACAGCAATACTTCACACACACTTATTACAAGTTTCCATTTCTTTCACACTAAGCTCCGTAATTAATTTTCTAAGTACAGCGACTAACTCCACTTTCAAAATAAGCATTTTTGTTGCACCGTAAATTATCAAAACTCCTCTCAAGCAAATCTCAATACTTCTTAATTTCAAATTTACTAAAAATGAAAAAAAAAACTGTTCAGTTGTGACTTATGCCACTTTTAATGTAAACGGCCCAATTGACAATTATACTTTGTTATTCCAAAAATGTTAAAAAATATTTATTTAAACAAATTCTAGTATACAAATAATAATACAAACTAAAACATAACATGCCATTCAATATAAAACATTTTTACATCTTTATTTTATATTTTAATTTAATTATAATTAATAATTTTAAACAAAAGTATTATTGATGTACATAAAATCAAAACAAAGCTCGTTATCCGAATAATTATTTTTTAATATGAACAAATTCTTTGTAAGTTCTTCGTAAGCCGTGCAAATTAACCTTTTTTGGGTGCTTTGCTTTTTATTAAAAAGATTAATAAAAAAACAAAAACAAAAATATGTTGATTTTGCTGAAAAAAATGAAAAACAATAAAAACATTTTTTATGGATCTGACTACCCGGATGAATAATATTCATTTTTATACATCGTTAACTACAACGTGATAACTGAAAATAGTGGCATTGCCAGAATCAAAATACTAATTTTACTAAAGCATACATTAGCTAAAGTACTGTTTATGAATATCATTTTTTAACAAACGTCTGTTAGCCTTAAAGTGTTTGTTAACTAACGTGTACTTTAAAGCTCAAATAAGCGTTTTTTATGCATACAGCCGAAAACCTTTAAGCATAGTACCGATTACTCGCATTATTCTTTCTTTTATTAGCAGCTCTACTAGCTCCCTCGTACCCTCACGTAGCCTTTGTATATTAAAAATTAACTTAACAAATTTTAATTTATTTTATAGCTGGTTTCAAAGTTGTTAGAATCTTTTAAAACAGAAGCAAACTTAAAAGGTCACGTTGTGATTTTTGATATTTTAATAAAAGTAATGTACCCAACCTACCCTACCCTACACATTCATATGTGCTGTCAAACATACTCGTACTTTTATATTCTTAAGCCAAAATAATTTTGCTGTTTGAAATTTAAATGATCCTTAACATGAATTGGTTTTATTATTTATATTTTAACTTAAAAGCATTTATGCCTGCCTATACACACACACACACACACACACACACGCACATACACAAACAGACACAGGTTAATACATTTGCGTTTAGAATGCCTCATTGCTATTGTGGGTAAAAGTGTCAGAGATAGTCATGCATCATATATTTTGGTGACATTAATATAACGAATCCTTAACAACCTCCAATTATTCTCCTTCAATTTCGTATGCCTCTATGTTGAATACGATTATTCTTTACTATACCACATCGCCTAGTTGACATCTTGACATTATTTTGTGTCTAACCCTGAATCCCACAAAAATAATCATAATGAAAACAATATTGTTAACCAACATGAGCCCCTTTTTTTGGATTTTGTTTGGCATAAAGGATAATATTCGTTGGAGCATTATATTTTCAATTTAAATATTCATGCATAACCATGTTTTTAATGAACGAATTAGTTCAAATTGTATATCCAAACTATTTGTGTTATGTTTCGAATATTTTTAAAATTAAGTGCATTAACATTTTAGTTATAAAAGCAAGGAGTAGGAAAACATGTTTGAGGTCAACATTATTTAGATTCCACATGAAAAACATTGCATTGAAAAGCACTCTCACATTATTAGTAACTCATCAGTAAAACATATTAAGCAGGCATCGCGTTTGGTGGCGATACTTGCTTGTTTTGCTAAGCCGAAAATCATAAGTTCAAACCCCATCCGATCTCCGTACTATCTATACCACCTATATCCGTTCGAAAATGGAATACAACTCTCATGTATGGACCGGCGCTCCAAAGTCTATTTTGGAGTTACTTGACCGCGTACAGGAGAGGGCCAAGGGGACGTTAGGGTATCCAACTCTATTGCTTCTCTAAAGCATCACTGTTCTATCGTTACTACAATGGAAAGTGCTCTAATGAAATTAGCGAACTTATTCCCGATACTCACACGTTTTACGTTTAACACGATTTTCATTGAGAGCACATCCATTTGTGGTTGATTGGCCAGTGAATCGCACTACGCATTACAGGGAAAATTCGTTCTTTAACAGAACAGTCCGTATGTGGAATAAAATCCCTCCGGAAATCTTTCCTGTCACTTTCAATCTGGGAAAATTCAAACTGAATGTTCACAGACACTACTCCCTCTTTCCTCCTTTCCGTAACCTAATTTCCTAGTTCTGACACAATGCTGTGCATATGTAGGGGTCATCCCCTGAGTGCTGGTCCGAAAAAAAAACTAAATAAAAAAGTTTTTGTTAACTGTTAAAACGCAAGTGTGTGTGATTTGTTTTACATCCGCACCTGGCTATGTAGCCTTAATCAGATTGTGGACAAACCACTATTGTATAATTTGGAACGTCATATATGCGTCCTAGATAGCCGAAGGCATAATTCTAAGCAAAAGAACCACCTAGTTGCAACTTTAATGATTCCAGGACAGGGCTGCTAAAGAGTTGGAGACTTTCCTACTCCTGTCCAGAACACATGTCTAGCATGCTCACTGAACTCGATCATTCACTTTGCGTGTCATTACCAGTGAGATGATCCTGGCCACAATAATTTTCATAATTCCTTTATGGGGCCGCAAAACCACAACCACCACGGTAATCCCATATAGGGGCCAACCTCAATGATCAGCCAGAGAACAGTTAAGTGTCTAAAGAGACAAATAACGGAATTCTGCGGGTCACTAATTCCCGTGGAAATAAAGTGGAGTTTCCAGTTGTACCCCTGTCTGACTTCAGGGGACTGGGCTCCCTTTTTCCCCCAGTTGCACAGATCTAGATAGCTGTTACGTACTATAAAGACCATAAATGTGTCCCCGGGGGGTGTTAAAACGCAAGGGCCTGCGTTGCTTGTTTTTTGAAACCAAAGACCTTGAGTTCAAATCCCACCAGCACTACTATTAAATTTGTTTTTGGTTGGCTGCGCTGCATACATGTTTCTTTTAAAAGTCGAATAAATAGAAATAACCAATTCAAAACTTTCAGAATCTTGAACGGAAGAGAAAAAAAAGAAAAAAACTTTTAATTTGTATTCGTGGTGGTAGAGAAGATAAAAGAGTTTTGAGGTCCTACCCAATTAAACAATTAGACAATGAGGCAGTCGTGTAGTGGTCATTATAGGAGATCGTGAATTCGAATCTTGCCGTAACCACAGAATATTGTGATTTGGATGACTACTCCAATATGTTACAGATCATGCTTACTGAGCAAGAAATTGCATGAGTATGACGCTTCAGGCAAGATATAGAAGAAAAACAATCGCCCCTTCCCCTTTCTCCCCTCCTCGTAGACTTCACAACTATTATGGCATAAGAATTTATTTATTTCTTTATGTGCAACCTTTGAATTTTCGCAAGAGCATCAAAACTTCAGGCAGATAGACATTAGACTTTACCATTAGTCGTTTAAAGGGTTTTTTAAAAAGAACTTTGTTCTTTTCAACAAAATAAAACAGAAATTTCAAATTAAGATGATTAAAATATTTATTGCATTACGATGGGAAAAGCTCGACAATTATGAATGAAAAATGCTATCTGGAAAATGTCCACCACGACCACGCTGACAGCTATCGATTCTTTCATTAAAGTTTTTAATTACCTTTTAGCAAAATGGCGGTACTCTACTTCGGTTATCACATCACGGATTTTAAGTTTCAAGGCATCAATCAATTCGATTGGCTTTGTACAGACTCTGTTCTTAATATAGCACCACAAAAATAATTCCAGTGGTATTAAATCACCTAACTGCTGGTTGTCGTGAAATTAAGCGATCGGGAAATTTGGTTTGCAATAAATTGATTAAATAATTGGCTGTGTGACCACATGTTAGTAGTATCGACGTCGTCAGTAATAGTTCAAAATTGGGTTGTTAGCCTCTCGCGATAACGATATCCATTGGCCGGAACCGCATTTCCAGCCTCATCTTTAAAAAAACGGTCCAATCACGCCTTCAGACTACATGGCAAATCATACAGTGCCAGCTGAGCATGCAAAGGCTTCTCAATAATCGCTGTAGGATTTTCAGAAGTACAAATGTGTCAGGGTGACACATGATAATGGACTTCGCCTAAAAAAAATTATTTTTTTAGAAAAATTAGCCAATTGTTCCTGAACGAATCTCCGACGATGTTAATGATTGGTCAGCCTCAATACCTGCCTGCACCAGTTGAAACTTGTAAAACTTCAAAGTCAATTTCTTACGCAAAATTCACCATGTGATGATTTTGGATAACCCCAATTGTTAAGAACGTCGAGAAATTGAAAATGAGGAATGAATTGACCTAATCTACGGCATTGTTAATGGTCCGTCCGCTTCACTTTCTGGACCAGTTAAACTTGTAAGGTTTCAAAGTAAAGGCTTTACGCAAAATTCGCCATGTGGTGTTTTTAGATAATCCCAATTGTTGAGAATATCGGGGAATTGACAAATTTGGATCTGCTTCAACACTTTGCTTCATGGCTACGATGTTTTCAGTAGAACATGCGTTAATATTCGCATTTTATATCGAGCCTGTCGAATTAAATTAAATGACCAAATTTTTAATAGCGGTCTCAGAAAGATGATTATGTTGTCCGAAAATATCACGAATTTTACGAAATGTAACTTTAACAGAACCACCATTTTCATAGTGGATTTAAATTATATTAAATGCAATTTTCTTGCGAAATTAAATTTATTGCAACAATTGCTAATGCATCTACTAAATGTCAAAACTATCATGTTGTTGGCGTTGCCACCTTTAAAAAAAGCTTCTTGTGGAAAACCTCGACAAATTATTTATAAAAAATTGTATTTAATTTTAATTTAATGTGAACTAAAATTTGGCATAATTTAATCTATTAATTAGTAACAATTTAATTTAAATTAGTGCCTATAAACCACGCTACACCCCTAATTAGTGTTTTATATCGCGGATAATATTTAAATACGCTTCAATTTTTATTTCATACAGTAGCTTAGCATTATTTATTATTATTATTTCTACAAGTTGTTGTTGAGCTTTCTACTACTTTCACTGCGGTCACTTTTAAGATCAGTTTAGTCTTTAACATTTAAAACAAAACCGCTTTCATTAGGAATTGAAAAACATTAAATGGCATCATTAGCATCACTGTTTAATTTTTATTTCTAACTCATGCAAGATGTAGATAATCTACATTTATTTACATACACCTTCAAATCAAATATGGTTACAACACATTCAAGCAGCCATCATCAGCGTCATTAGTCTTCTTTAATGGAAAACAGCTAATAAATGAATAACCACATGACTAAAATAACAAGTTTTGCTATTTTGGCTTTAAAGTTCAAAAATAGTTGCAAATTCTCATTATTCTGTGGGTTTTGGGTTTTGTGAGTTAATTTTTATTTTAGCAAATAAATTTTAGAAAAAAAAAATAGCGATGGCAATCAAAAAATATATTTTATAATAGAATCAAATACCTTTGTTTAAATAAATGCTGAAAATGTGTGAGGGAGTGTTTGTATCTACATGCTACTGCACATGACGATATACTAAAATTCACCTTGGTTTATATTATGTTTTTCGCTTTTCAGAAGTGTAGGGGTTCTCTTGATTGTATACTCCAACACGTCACTAATTATTTTACTCCTTTATGGCATTTTATTAATTCTATTTCTTCCTCTGTGGCTCTAGCTAGATTTGTTCTAATACACTCTTGTTTATTAAGCATGTGCCTTAAGTTTCGCAGCCATCCATACTACAATACGCCATCAGCGATATTCAAAATTTACCAAACCCTCTCAGTCACGACTACTCTATACAATTATTGTTGTTGTTTTCTCAATAATAAATGCTCTGTTAAAGTTTGGTTCAAGATTTCCTTGTTCCTTGTTTTATTATACAACCGCCTCAAGCCTTTCATTTGCTATTATAACATAAAAGCCGCCTTCACCACGCATTCCACGAGGGTGGAAAACTGTTTTCTCGTTTTTCTTTTTTAATTTCCCGTCATGAACATACAAATACATTTTAATAATCGTTAATTGCAGGCTCTTTAATTATCTCATCTGCTTTGCCTGCAGTTTTAAGCTACTATTTGTTGCTTTTTAAATAAATCTTCATTATATTAATATATGTGGTGGGAGTTGAACTCATAGCTAGCACTTCTCTGTTTAACTCCCATCAAATTAGCAAACTTTTTTCTTTATTCTAGTTACACACAGCATGTTAGCGGTGGAAGCCTAATTTTTCTTCTTAAAACATGATGAGACGAAAAACATAACCTATTTTTATCATAGATATATAAGGGAATACAACATCTTATTTTCGTAACATTATTAATTTTTAACCAACTTAACTGCATACTTACAATATTAAAAAATGTATTGTTTGGAATAATTTTTAAGTTAATCTACGTTAATTGTGTTTAAAGGAATCTATTAAACATAAAACATTTGAACATAAACAGCCGTGCATAAAAACTTAAAGCAGGTTTAACTGCCGTTGTTAAGCACAATTTCCTAAAGTTGTATTCAAACAACGCTTTTACCTTAAAATACGTTTGTTAACTTTAAAGTAGAAAAAACCTACTTGCAACCTACAATAAATTGACAGTTTAAATTTATTATTGAAAGCTTAAAAACAAAACAATAAACTGAGCCGTTTATTTCAAAAGTGGCATAAGTCACTTTGTTTTTGTCATCTTTTTTATTTTAAATTAGTTTATAAAAGATTTTATAGGGAATATCATGGTAAAATTGAATCCATTGAATTTTTAGCCATTTCAACTAGTCTTTCTGAAACGGCTTTTGGAATGATTGCGTTCAAATAAAATCTTTCTTCTCCATATTGTGTACTTTGAAGGATTTTTTTCGACAGGGGCCTATTGCTACTATTACTATTTTGTCCTTTACATAAGTTACTATGTGCAATAATATGCTTTTGAGTTGTGATATTCTTAAATATTTTATACAACACGAAGCAACCGCCTGAGAATAAAAAAATAACAAAATAATGCTAATAATGTGTAGTATATTAGATATCACTATAATATAGTTCGGTAAACTGCACTATTCTTTCGTACTAATAAAAATAAGTCCAATAATTACATTAATACTTCACACACACTTATTACATGTTTCCATTTCTTTCACACTAAGCTCCGTAATTAATTTCCTGAGTATAGTGACTTATGCCACTTTCAAAATAAACATTTTTGTTATACCGTTAATTATCAACACTCCTCTCAAACAAATCTCAATACTTCTTTCTCAACTTATTAATTTCAAATTTATTAAAAATGAAAAAAAACTGTTCATTTGTGACTTATGCCACTTTCAATGTAAACGGCTCAATGACAGTTGTAGTTTGTTATTCCAAACATTTTTAAAAATGTTTATTAAAAACAAATTGTAGCATAAAAATAATAATAAAATCTAAAACATAACATGGATTTTTGACACAATACGGAATTTGAGTTTTATAACTGAAATCGATTCGATTGGCTGCGTATAGACTCTGTCCTTAACACAGCCCCAGAGAAAATAATCCAATGATGTTAAATCACCCGACTGCTGATTGTCGTGAAATTGTGCGATCAAAAATGTGCTTTAAAATAAATTAATCGTTTCATTGGCTGTGTGACATGTGTGACACTTCTACCTTTCGTTCGCGCTTATAGTTTTATTGTTACTATGCAAACTTGAAGTGTTTGTTTATCACGGTTAAGAATAAAACAATAGTTTTTATAATATCATGGCACTTTCAGAACTTCATATATCCTGCTATAGCAGCTTTAGCCATATAAAGCGTTTATCAACAAGAAGTTGGTTTTATAAAACAAAAAATTTATATTAACATGATTCAAATTTCTATTTTATTACGAAGAGAAAAGTTCAGTAATTATAAATGAAAAATCAGATCTGGCAAATGTCCACTACGACCACGCTGACAGCTGTCGATTCCGTTATTAAAGTTTTTAATCACTTTTTTGGCAAAATAGCCAAATTACAATACGGATTTTGTGTTTTATGTCTGAAATCGATTCGATTGGCTGCGTATGTACTCTGTCCCTAACGTAGCCCCACAAAAAATAATCCAGTAATGTTAAATCACAGGATCTTTCTGGCCATTTAACTGCTGATTGTCTTAAAATTATGTGGTTGCAAAATTTGTTTCGCAATAAATTTATCGTTTCATTGACAGTGTGACATGTGGCTTTGT
This sequence comes from Trichopoda pennipes, assembly GCA_030448955.1. NCBI lineage: Eukaryota > Metazoa > Arthropoda > Insecta > Diptera > Tachinidae > Trichopoda > Trichopoda pennipes. The sequence continues at coordinate 619,547 of JASKUP010000050.1, forward strand.
CCTGCTGAAACCATATGTCAGTGATATCCACGTCATCAATAATAGGCCAAAATTAAGTTGTTAACGTCTCGCGATAGCCTGATCCATTGACCTTACCGCATTTCCAGCCTTATCTTCGAAAATAAAACGACTCAATCATGCCTCCAGACCACATAGCACACTTACACGTGGCACGTTGAGCATGCAAGAGCTTCTCAATAATCACTCTAGGCTTTTCAGAAGCGTACATGCGTCAATTTAGCTTGTTGACATACCCTGACAAGGGAAACTGGGCTTCGTCTGAAAAAATGGTTAAAAAAAAACCAGCCGTTTGTTCCTGACCATTGTTAATGGTCGATCGGCTTCACTTCCTGCAGCAGTTAAACCTTGTTTCAAAGTGAAATCCTTATGCAAAATTCGCCATGTGGTGGTTTTTGATAATCCCAATTGTTGAGAACGTCGAGAAATTAAAAATGAGGAATGAATTGACCTAATTTACGGCATTGTTAATGGTCCGTCCGCATCACTTCCTGAACCAGTTGAACTTGTAGGGTTTCAAAGTGATATCTTTACGCAAAATTCGCCATGCGGTGTTTTTAGATAACCCCAATTGTTGAGAATATCGAGGAATGGGCAAATTTGGATCTGCATCAACACTGTGGCTCACGGCTGTGATGTTGCGTTGGTGTTCGCACATTTTGTATCGACCCTGTCGACTCAAATTTGGTGACCAAATTCTTAATAGCGGTCTCAGAAGGACGATTATGTTATCCGAAAATAGCACGAATTTTCGAAAATGTATCTTTAACAGAACCACCATTTTCAATGGGGATTTTAATTATTTTAATACGATTTTCGTGCGAAATTGAATTCATTGCAATGCATATACTACGAATACGTCAAAAATCTAAATATCAAAACTATTATGTTGTTGGTGTTGAACAAAAGCAAACTTCTTGTTGAAAAATCCGATATAATAAACGTTTTTAAAAGGTGGTTCTTTCCAAAAATCTAAGGATTTTGTACTGAAATACAATGAACGCGTAATAATGTGATACTATTTATCTATTTAAATGTAACATAAGTAATGAGCTCAAAATATAGTGTTAAGAAAATAACACGACATTAAAATATCGCACACTCACACACACAAAATAAAATTACACACTTTCGTACATAAGAATTTCCACAATTTTATTAACAAATCAAAATGAAAATCAACGAAATTTAAAATCAACGTAAGAAAATTATTTTTCTTAAGCGAAACTCAATTTATTCTTTTAACAAATTCGACAAAGAAAAGGATGGCATTTACTCCTCACAGATGTTGTGTTTGGCTTAAGAAAAGTGTGTACCATTGTGAGTGTGTTGGTGCCTCAGGACTAATTTGCCACTTTATTTATTAAGTGGTTAACAAAGAAGCAACCCAGGAAGACAACGCATACAAAACCAAAAAAAGAAGAAACAACGAAAATAAAAAAAGCAAAAACAAACTACAACAATTCGAAATAATATGACTTTAACACTTCAAAACCAAAGAAGATACTCAATGCCAACACCGACTAAAGAAAGACAAATACAAACAATAAAGTCTGTTTAAAATCTACACGTTCATGCATGCAGTGCTTAAATTGGCATAAATGAACACATGAATAATTGTATTAAGAAGAAAATAAAGGAAAATCCAAATATAAGGCGAAGTTAACAAGTCGTTTAACAAAATCTTTTCAGGAGTACAACAAATCAAAAAGCAAGTCAAGTTTCTAAAAAATATTAAGTTTTGAAAGATGACTGCTAGATTTAAAGAAAATTCAATATTTTGTTTTTGTTTTTATTTAACTAACAAAAATAATTTTTATTATTGTTAATAACAGTATAAATTTCGTGCTGCGATTAATTAACCTTTAGTAACTACAAATATAAAAAATGAGATACCAGATCTTTCGATTTTAAGCAAATTAAAGCGTCTTAACTCACCTATAAATAAAAATCGCATTTTTAAACAGAACATCTAAAGCAAAGTTTCTATGCGCATAATCGCAAAGTGTATGTTGCTTCACAGCAGAAATCTGTTAATGGTATTTCACGTATCAAGATCAAATGGTGATAGATAATGATCAGCTTTAGGATGGATTTGCAGTATGAATAGAGTTGGATACCCTACTATCCCCAGTGAGCCTCTTAGTTTTCTCCTGTACACGTCAAGCAACTTTAAAATAGACTTTGAAGCGCCGGCCCATACATGAGAGTTGTATTTCATTTTTGAATGGATATAGGTGGTTTAATTACTACGGAGACCAGATGGAGTAAAGTATCTCTACAACCTTTTTAAAAAACCGAGGCAGTTAAAAGCTTCTTTAGAAACCTGAACATCAAACATTACACTGAATTTTTATGCCAAAAGCATCAAGAGCTTTCGATTCCGTAATACATATATCACCCATAGTAGCAGATGCAGCACCATTTTCGAACCCAGATCTATGCATAAGCATGCAACATTGCATATTACGGGCATTAAAATCTACTATATTCACACTACCCCATTCCTAGATTGTTGCGAGATCGTAATTGAGCGTATCATTATTGTTCGGTCTTTTGGAATCCACCTCTAACTGGTCCGCTCTATTATTAAATGAATACTAATGACAAATGGTGCTGCCATCTACGAAATAGTTTGAATAGGTTGAAGTTTGATAAAGAAGGTCATTTAGAACAATAAGAAATAGGGTGGCAGATAGATTGCTTCCACAAGCTACAAGAATGACGCGCAACTATTATAACTCTTATATGACAAAGCATTTCCGTATTTCCATTCAACATAACCGATATAGATTGGGTTTGATATAGTTTTTTTTTCAATTTCTGGCTATAATGTTTCAGATCAAAGTTTAACTTTATTCGCTCTTAAAAAGCTATTTTTAACCTTCTTTCTTGGGAAAAGCACAAAAGCTTAAAATAATAGAAACTATAAAAGCAGCCTAAATTCAGAAACCCCAAAGAGCCTGAGGGTTTTAAAAATTCCTGCGATTCCTAAATGGAGTTTTTATAAATCCCGTGTGTTTTTAAAAATCAATCACGATTAGCAGCCCTAAAAACAAATAACCATCGTTAACCGTCAAACTGTCAAAGATTTTATGACAACACATAAATATTTTCAAACACGAAAGAAAAAAATTAAAAAAAAATAAAGAAAAATTTTAATCGACTACAATTCCATAAATATCGATTGTGCGAGTTTGACTCGGCAAATTTGAGGTTAGGAAGTAAATTCTCTGTCGAAAGATTAAATGTCTAGAATTATGCTGTCATCCTTTAACATTTATTTAGTAAAAAGCTGGAAAATTTGAAACATGGACCACTCTTGAGCAAAGAATTTTAATTGTGAAAATTTAGTATCACAATTGTGAAAATTGCACTTTATCACTTCGTAAAATTCGAACAGCTTTGCCTCGTAGTCAGGCTCCTTCTGAGAGTGCTGCGAGTAATTTAATTGCTAAATTGGAGGCTCACATATCGCTACTGATATTAGAGCAACACAAAACGTCCGCACCGGCCGCAGTGATGCAAATATAACCGCTGTACAGGAAGTTGATGAGAATAAGCCTGAAACATCAAATTCGCAACAATTGGGCATTAGTAACGGCCCTGTGTGCAACATTTTGCTTATAAAGTTCAACTCGAACAAAAATTGAAGTCGACTCAGCATTGCTTGTATCGATCGTTTGTAAATTGGTTATTTGAAAAACTAAACGAAAACAAAGCTTTTTTCAGTAGAATCATTTTTAGGCGGTTATGTAAACAAACCATATTACCACATATGAGACTCACAAAATTCACAAAAAGTTCTCGAAAAACCATTACATCCAAAGAAAGGGACCGCATGGTGTGGCATATGATTAGGCGGCACATGTTAACATCTTTGAAATTTGACAGCGTCACAAACCACATAGCCACCCAAACAATTCACTTATTGCACGAGAAATTTCCCGGTCGATTAATTTGATAATATCAATTGGCCGCCTCTTTCTTATGAATTAATGCCGCTGGACTGATTATTTTTTCTGAGGCCATTAGATAGACACGCTCTATGTGAACATTCCACAAACGATATGAAATTTAGAGCTGACTTGACAGGATAAGCGAAGCTTTTTTTCAAAATATGGCTCATAATTTTGTGAAAAGAACGATGTTGCCATCATTTTAGAGGTGAACATTTGCTTCGCACTGAATTCCATTATTAGTTCCCATATTTTTACATTACATTGGTATCAACAAAACCGAAGCTTTTAAAGAAATATAGATTTTAAGCCAATTTACTTTCTAACCTCAAATTTTCCCACCCATATATTTTTATATCGTTAGTTCAAAGATCACTAGATCCATAACCTATAGGCACATGTTTACTAAACAAAACTGTGATTAGTTCGTGTCTTTTTCGAAGTAAGACAGTGTTGTGATATGGATGTTTAGTTAACAAGATATCATGAGTAGAAATCTAATTAGAGCCAGAGAGTACGAAACGCAATAAATAAAGGGTCCGCCAAATAAATCTTTTTTTCTAAATGCTATCAACTCCTGAATGAATTGGACATTGTATGGCTTCATACCAAGGTCTTTATGCAAAATTCGTCTCAACGATGTCTCTGAAATGTTCAATTATTGAGAACGACGGTGAATTGATGTTGATGGCGCTACACGCACACTTTCTGCCACAGCAGCAATATTGTCGGGTGCACGCACTATTCTTGGCTTTTCACGCTTTAGTTTATCGATGAGGATGCCAGTTTCGTTCACTTTTTCTTCCAAAATCCGTACGCAATTTTTGCACACATTCTGCAACATTACCATGATTTTCAAAGTAATGTCACAATATTTCTCAGCGATGATTCTGCCCCGGGGGCACATTTATTGGTCTTTATAGAACTTCGGCTATCTAGACCTGTGCAACTGGGGGCATAAGGGAGCCCAATCCCCTGGAGGCAGCTGGTGTCAACTGGAAACTCCACGTTATTTCCACGGGAATCAGTAGCCCGCAGAGTTTCAGCTATTTGTCTCTTTAGACATTTAGCTGGTTCTCTGACTGATTATTGAGGTTGGCCCTTCGGGAGTATCGTGGTGGTTGTGGTTTCGCGGCCCCATAACAGACATGTCAGTTTTATATAATGGCCAGGATCATTTCACTTTTAACAACACCTACCTGGTGGAATGATCCTAGATCCAGTAAGCATGCTAGACATGTGTTCTGGACAGGAGTTGGATAGTCTCCAGCTCTTCAGCAAGGAGTGGTGGTTTTCAGCCCTGCTCTGAAATCTTCAAAGTTGCAACTAGGAAAGACCTGTAGCTAGAATTAGTCTTCGGATTCCTAGGGCGTGAATGACGTTGCTTTTCATTCCCAGTGGTATGACCACCATCTGATTAAGGCTAACTGCCAGGTGCAGAAGATGTAAATCTTATCACCTAATTTCTCAGCGATGTTCAAGCGTATACACAACCATATTTGTTCAGCGGAAGTATAAAACCAATTATCTGTTTAAACAAACATGGGCTAGGTGTTACCATTCACGAAATAAGCACTAGTTGAAAAAAAAACGTTAAATGGCGGACTGTTTACAGAAGAAAGAAAGAGAAAAACGATAATTAAAAGAAAAATTTTCACCGAAGCAGCATATTTTACACGAAATTAGTATTTTGCATAAATAGGCGTAATAAATCGCTAACCTAAGATAAAAAGAAACTTTCAATGCCGATTCAGCATCAGTTCAAGAACTCAAGAATTAATTAAAATATTGAAACTTCTGTAGCTTTGCACAAATTAAATTTTGCGTAAAAATAAGTAACGATCCCTTTGAAGCTCATTTATTATTTTTCAAATATTTGTCGATAATAAAACGCTCTGTTTTACATATATGTTGTTCTTTTACAGCAAAATGACAGCTGCCGGGTTGTTTTATTTTTTTGTTTATCAACACTTTACTATAAGAATTGAAGCGAATAATGGGATAACTTTTATAACTCAGTTGCGGTGGCAATATGCCAAAAGCAATTATTTTCTTTTGTTTTTTTTAATATTATACCTTTCAAGGCACACTTAACTCAGCATTTTACACAAAGTGTAAAATCTTTTAAGTCAGTTAAACGCAAAAAATATTTGAACATTGAAACTTATTTATTCTAAAAAGCAAAATAAAGCCACCAATATTTGAAATCATATAATGGAATTAGGAATCATATATTATCCAGCAAATTTCAAATTATTGCATCACTGATTGTAGCTGCTCAGAGCTGGAAAATTATTTTTAAATCATACATTCCGATAAGTATTTACATGCATACATTCAAATTAAAACAAGTTCAAAGTAACATAATGCTTAAGAAACACGAAGAAAATACCAAAAATAAAACTATTACGAAATAAGTCCTTAACGCAATTTTACTTATTTTTGTGGGTTTTTTTCTGTATTAAATAGTCTGGGGAAACTAAAAATGACGTAAATGAACAAAGAGTGGAAATGAAAGTAAATCAGAAAGTTAACCATGCAGCAGACAACGACTGACTGAATGCAAAAACACTTTAAGAAGGAGTGAGAGAGAGATAGAGAAAACTGAATGCACAACTTGTTCTTCTGAGTGCAGAGTCGGTAGGCAGTCTGGCATTTAGCCACATCTATGAATGGTAATAGCAATGAAACAAATAAATGAAGAGCACGTTTGGGGAAATCAGCAAAAGTTATGGAACATTAAAGGCAACAGCAACATCAGTTGTTTTTAGTTAAACAAATAATGGTGGAAAAAAGAAATAAAAATTGCTGCAAGAAAAATATTGACACAAGCAATCGTGCATAACTAATTGGTTAAACATACAAAAACGATGACTTAACAAGGCAGACAGTAAAATAAAGAAAACAAAACTTTACCTCCACAGAGGAGTAAAGTAAAGATAAGAAAGCCTTTTATTTACCTAAGTTCTACGATTTTCATGCTTCAAACTTCTTATTTTTTGTTAATTGCTTAATGCTTTCAATCGCAACTGCTGTTTCTATTTATAGGCGATTTAAAACGCTTTTAATGAAAAGATCTGGTATCGTGTTCCACTTATTTCTTTTGTAACTTAATTTATTTTACCTAAGGTCATTCAAAAGAACGATATTAAATATGTTATTGTATATGTGTTGTGACGACCAAAAGTCGGCAGGCTCGTTTTTGGATCACATAGCAATTAAATCACAAGCAAATAGACTCTATATATACGTTTTTTAAATATTTTAATTTTTTTACCGAATTTCATAAATTTTTACATTTTTCACATTTCTGAATATTTATTGTTTAATGCATTTCATAATTTTTTTAAAGAGAACATTATTATTATACACTTTTCATTTTATATAATTCATAATTATATTTTATAAGTACATTTATTATTTGTTAATGAAATATTTGAAATTGTAATAGCCGTTAAGAAGCACCACCTATTAACATGAAGATACATCCGTAAGGAAAACATACCATTAAACACAACCCTGAACAGTCGCAAGCAGCTGTCGTTTAGTGGTATGGGTGTGTATGTGTGCCTGGCAGAAATATATAAAAGCGAGATAATTACGTATTTGAGAAGAGTTGGCCACGGGCAAGCAACCAAGCAAGACTTCTTTTAAGTAAGTTACAATTTTATTCAACTTAATTAAAATAGTCTTGCGAATAGGTTCAGTTCAGTTAATCAGAGTCAGAATTTTATTCGACTTTGAATTAATTGAGTATAGCTCAGGTTTACGGCCAAGCAAGTTCTGTCGCTGCTTCACCTGGCCAGAATTTTATTCGCCCAGGTGACTGAGGCCACAGCAAGGGCGCGCTTTGTTCAGCAAGGACAGAATTTTATTCGCTCTAGCTGGACAAGATTGTAAAAAGGCTAACACCAATTTAGACGTGAAAAGGTTGTCTCAGAATCTTATTCGTGACAACCGCAACAAGTTAAAAATTGGTGAACAGGCAAACTGATCTGCTCAGATTGAACCAGAATCTTATTCGCTCCAGTGTGAGAAGCAGTAGGCTAGCCGGCGGAGAGAAGTCTTGAGGGCCACGAAGCGGTGGATCATCGTTGGCGTGCTCAGTAGTGCTGTAGTATAATTTTAAACTTAGTTTAAGAGTGGATAATAATAAAAAATTGTATTAGTAAAACTAAAGTGTCTCTTGTGTTATTAGCGAAGCATTTTTTTTTTTGTAACGATACCTGGACGCCGCGAGCTCTATCCAAGCATAACGTGTCGTTACAGTGTGCAATAAAATAATAACCACACCAAACAGGGTAAGCAAATTGTAATGGAGTCTCAAAATATACTTTAGGATTATTATCACTCCAAATACGACAGTTTTGTTAATTGACGTATCCATTCAAATAAAGTGAGCTTCATCGCTAAAAAGATCCCACATAAAAATCGGGTGCAATCTTATTTTGGGCCCCATTTGCACAAGTTGGAAGCGTTATTCTATTTATAGGCGAGTAAAAACGTTTTTTGGCAAAAGATCTGGTATCGTATTCTATTTGTTTCTTTTACAGCGTTATTTATTGTACGAAAATGTGTTATTGTATGTGTGTGAATAGCATAAAAAATTAAAAAAAATGTTCCTTTGTTATTAGGTGGTCTCTAGTATTCTTTGTGAACACCATGGAGTTACGGCTTAGGGTAGTGCAAAATACAGCAGCACTCTCCAAAAACGCAAGACCGAATCCTAAAAATTTTACATAAAAAAAAAACAATCCGAAACTAGAAACAATAATAATAATCATGATTATAACATTAACATGAACACGAACATACGCAGCACATAGGAAAACGGCAACTATGCAATCAGCATGATAGACAACTTTGGCAACAACCTTCAGAGAGCAACGAACGACAATGAATCAAACAGAAGCCTTACGAATCCTAACAACCGGGCCTTGACAAGACTTGCCAGAGATCTTCAGGTTCTTAGCGTGAAGAACATCTATTATGCAACCTTGGCCAAAGAATTCCACAATGATAGCAGATATTTAAAGCCGATAGAACATACTTACAACACGCGGAGACGAGCTAAAGAAGATTTAAAAATGGAACGATTCACAAACGAGTATGGAAGAAGTTTGCTTCCCGTAACATTGCCAACAATTTTGAATAAAATACCGACTGAAATAATCAGCATAGCGCATGAGAACGAAAGGTATAAACTAATAAAGGAATACCTGATGGGCTCACAATAATTCAAAACTTATTACTAAAAGGACTGTGAAGTATAATTTTAAATAACTAGTTATAAACGAACTTATTTATTTTTTAAATTATTATTTTCAGTTTTATTCAACCTTTTTTTTATTTCTATTGAATCTTAATCTTTTAAACGGTCCTTTAAATTGTAGCGACTTATTTTTTTTCAAAAAATTTTTCTTTTCAAATTGTTATAATTTTTGTTTTTTAAAAAATATAAAAAGTAATTTCCTGAAGAAGCTTTCCACAGGAAAGCGAAATATCGAGAAAAAAAAAATAAATCGTTACAATTTAAAGGACCGTTTAAAAGATTAAGATTTAATAGAAATTTTTTAACTTTTAATATCCTGCAGGCAAGCATAAAAGCTTTGCGGGTTTAGAAATTGGAAGATAAATTTGTATAATAATAAATTATGATAATTACGATTTACCTCAAATTTGTACACCTCTTAGAAAAACTTTAATTATTTTTATCGTTAATTACAGCTCCTTATAGGGAAGATTTTCCAAACTCAATCAAAATTTTTTTTCAAAAGAAGCCTACTTCCTATAATGAAATATTTTCCAAAAAATTGGACTTGTAAATGTCTAAAATAACTCATGTAATAAAAATTAATAATAACAATAAAAAAACGAAAAATAACGCTTCATTTATTCACTTTAATTAACAAGCTTTAAGGCAAGCTTTCAAAAGCCAAAAAAATTCCAACAACAAACACGTAAATACACACTGACAACATATACCCACTGACACACATACACACAACAAAATCATAATAAAATCATAAAAAAACCTTAGAAAAAAAAAAAGATTGGAAATGTATACCCACTTGACCCATTCATCATTGAATAAGCAGAAGCGAAGTTAGGGCCTGTTGAACAAATGACAGCCGCATAGTAAAAGCAATTGGAGAATTGAATTAAAGTTTTGTAAGGTAATCAAAAAGTAAACAATGTCTTACTTGAATTTTCATGTTTTTATTTTCTTCTTCTTCTTTTTCTTTTGTTGTTGGTCTTTTATCTTTTGAAAACAATTAGTTTTTTTGTTTGTGCCCCCACTGCTTTTCAAGGGAGGTAAACAGCCATTTTTATTATCAACCATTTGAGTGTTAAATACATCATGCTTGAACAGAGACCAGAGTGCATGTCAGTTCTCTACGGTCAATTGTAGACATTAATGGCTTTAAAGAAAACAGAAACGAAAATAAAACAATAAAAAATGAATGTTAAATAAGGCCATTGACAAAAGACAAAAATAAAAATAAAAAAGAAAATGTAAAAACATCTTAAAGGTCAACAAAATAAAAATAAATTTGTTTTTTTTTATTCATATTCAATTCAAGGTCAAATAAATTTCCTCAAATAGATGTCTCGTTTCGAATCGGCCCTTAAGTATTGAAGAAGCTTTAAACACACTCGTACATAAATTAAAACTAAAACAGTTTGTTATTGCTAAAGCACGAAAATGTCTGCTCTCAAAGTTTGGATAGGTTGCAATAACTCTTCCGAGCTAAATATTTGGCCATTCGTATACGACCACTTATCAGATCCTCGGACCAAAGACTGGTTGTTGGTGGCTTCCTTTAAGCCTATCTTTACGTGGGTTTTAATGTATCTGGCCATGGCATTTTATATGCCAAGATTTGCAAAAAGGTAATTTTTTAGACAGTATGTACGAGGGTAAGTCACTAAGCCTATGCGTGATAAGATTGACGTCAGTAGCTGGCCGTGTAAGCCATAACCTGATGGTAGATCAAACACTGTGCATGATTTTTAGCGTCACCTACGTCCCAGCAAGCCTGCGGATATGTTTATCCTCCAGTCACTCCTGGTCGCAACTGCGAAAGACCGGTGCAGGCCGTAGCCCTCACTGCTTGCTGAAGAGTTGGAGACTATCCAACTCCATGCAAGCTCAATACAGAATACAACCACAAGCATGCTCACTGATCCAGAAACATTCATTGTGTTCATTGTGAATGATCCGACCCACACAACTCAAACGAGTGCCGCGATGCCACAACCACCACGATGCTACCGAAGAGCCAACATCAATAATCACTCAGAGAACAGCTAAAAAAAGCCCAAAAGCTGAACTCTTAATCATTCCCGTGGAAATCATGTTGGCTTCCGCTAGCCTTTTAGGGGAGTGGGCTTTTATCCCTTTTGCATCCGGTGACACATGTAATGATGGTGAGATTCCGTCAAAACATATCAATGTGCCCCCGGGGGAGTCAATAAGCCTATGACGTGATAAGATTTTCATCAGCACCTGGCCGTAGTGGATCATTACTGTGAATGATATGTAGCGCCATCCTCGCCTTTGAAGGCCTTCAGATACGTATATCCTCCGGTCACTCCAATTTTAAAAGCCCGGAGTAGGCCGCAGCCTTCACTCCTTGCTGAAGAGTCGGAGACTATCCAACTCCTGGTCCAAAACGCATGACGCTTAATATGATTAAGAACACGACGGCATTCATACTCACTGGACTTGACCCACAAACTCAAATGAGGGCCTCGAAACACATAACCACCACGATGCTCCCGAAGAGGCAACCTCAATAATCAGTCAGAGAACAGAGAACAGCTAAAAAAGCCCAAAAGCTGAACTCTTAATGATTCCCGTGGGAATAAAGTGGTGTTCTCATGTTGGCTCCCGCTAGCCTGTTAGGGGACTGGGCTTTTATACCTTTTGCACCCGGTGACACATGTAATGATGGTGAGATTCCATCAAAACATATCAAAGTGCAAGCGGGAGGAGTCAATAAGCCTATGACGTCATAAGATTTTCATCTGCACCTGGCCGTGGGACATATTCAGATGGTAGCTCATTACCACTGTGGATGGTATGTAGCGCCATCTTCGCCCTAAAAGGCCTGCGGATACGTATATCCTCCGGTCACTCCTAGTTGCAACTTTAAAAGCCCGTAGTTGGCCGCAGTCTTCACTCCTTGCTGAAGAGTCGGAGACTATCCAACTCCTGGTTCAGAACGCATGAAGCTTAATATAATTAAGAACACGACGGCATTCATAGTCACTGGACCTGAACCATTCATTGTGTTCATTGTGCATGATCTGACCCACAAACTAAAACGAGGGCCTCGAAACACACAGCCACCACGATACTCCCGAAGGGCCTGCCTCAATAATCAGACAGAGAACAGTTAAATGCCTAAAGAGACAAATAACGGAACTCTGGGGCTCACTGATTCCCGTGGAAATATAGTGGATTGTCCAGTTGACTCCTACTAGCCTTGAAGGGGACTGGGCTCCCTTATACCCCGCAAGACACAAGTCTAGATGGTTGTTGTAGGATCCATAAAGACTATGATGTGCCCCCGGGGGGGAGTCAATAAGCCTATAGAAATTATAAAATATGAAGACCATTGATAATCTAAAATAAAGCAAATTCCCGTAAAATTTCAAATTCTGAAATACAGGGTGTCCGCCGGGAAGATTAACAGGAAGAGAATGGATAAATGTTTTATTTAATGTCCGCAATTATGTATGGAATACAATATCCGATAAATGTCCGCCTTTGTTAGTCTCACAAATGCGAGTCTTTTTAAGCACATTTTTCCTTACATTCTCACACATTTCACGCGATATTTTCTTAATTTCATCACAAATATTTTCTGTGAGTTGCTCAAACGTTTCTAATTTGTTTGCATAAACCTGGCTTTTCAAATATCCCTACAAAAAGAAGTCCGGAGCACTCAAATCTGACGACCGTTGAGGCCAATCAACATCATAAATTTTTTAAAGAACTTGTTGTGAAAATAGGTCTTGCAGTAATTCCGTTGTAATCCTGGCTGTATGTGATGTGGCACCGTCTTGTGGATACGATACCATATGTTAATCAAGCCCAAAGTATACAGTAGTGGCGTTAAAAAGTTTTTAATTACATCACGATATCGCTCCCCATTCACAGTTACCGCAACGCCATTTTCATTTTCAAAGAAGTAAGGTCCATGATTCCTGCTGGCCAAATTGCACACCAGACTGTCACTTTTAGTTTATGCAAAGGTGACTGTTGAATAATTTGAGGGTTTTCCATTCCCCAGAACCGACTATTCCGTTTGTTCAGATATCCATTCAAATGAACATGTGCCTCGTCACTCATTACGATGCTTTCATAAAAATCGGGGTTGTCATGGGTGAGCTGTAACATCCTATTGGCATATGTATGGCGGCGTAAATGGTCTTATGGAAGAAGCTCTTGTGTCAACTGAATCTTATATGGAAACAAATGCAAATCCTTGTGCAAAATTGTGGCCAAAGTTGTTTTTTGAAGACCAAGCTTCCGAGCACGGCATCGAATTGAGATTGATCGATTGTTTTGAACACTTTCTTGAGCAGCAGTAATGCTTTCAGCCGATCTTGCAGTATGTTGTGGTCCATACTTAGGCCTATCACCTACATCATTCGAAATCATTCACTACATGATAAATAGTGCGTTTTGTTTCTCCCAAAAATTACGCGTAACTTTCTCATTGTCACGGTAATCGATAACTGATTGGCTTATCGAATATTTTTCCATAATAAATTTGCCACGTGTCTACTTCACGACTGCCAGATATGAACTGTCAAGACTAATGTTTACCAAAATGGCGACAAAACAAATTAAGGTACCTTCTCGGCGGACACCCTACTCGATTACTTTTTTATCTTTGATAAAATCCATCACAAATTTTGAGTCAACAAACTCAGCTTAAAATCCATAATATACTCTATCAACCCCCTCCGGGGGAGGGGCACATTAATATGTCTTGACGAAATCTCACCGTCATTACACGTGGCATCGGGGGAGCCCAGTTCCCTAAAGGCTAGCAGGAAGCCAACTAGACAACTCCACGTTATTTCTACGGGAATCAGTAATCCCTAGACTTCAGCTGTTGCTGTTCTCTGACTGATTATTGCGGTTAGCCTTTCGGGAGCATCGCGGTGGTTGTGTTTTCGCAGGCCCTCATGAATTTTAGGTAAGGAGCCAGAATCATCTCACCTCTACTGAGAACAACGGGTGAATCATCCGTATCCAGTGAGCATGCTTGGTCATGTGTTCTGGACCAGGAGTTGGGTAGTCTCCAACTCTTGAGCAAGGAGTGAGGATTGGCGGCCATGCTTCGAGGCTTCCGAAATTGCAACTTAGGAATGACCTGTTGTATAGAATTATGCTTCGGCTTCCTAGGGCGTGGGTGCACGCTAGATATCTCCTAAGTGGTTTGATCCACCGTCGAGTTATGGCCTACACAACTAGATAACGACGTAAATCTTATTCCGCGAACTCTAATATTTTGTCATCAGATCAGATTTATTAGAAATAAAAGGTTTTTTAAAGAGTTATGAAACTTTAACATAACGTAGCGCAAAAAAAATTTGTTACATTGACATGAAATTCTCGTTATTGGAACGATAATCTTCTGTCATTGTAATTTTAACATGATTTCTGGGTTGGACGTAGTCGAATCAGTAGATCCAATTTTCAATGACTTTTTCCAAAATTTGTGGCCGTATAACGGCAATAACGCGGCAATTATAGAACTCCGAGTGCGTGATTTGATTTACATCTGCACCGACTATACAGTCATAATCAGGTGGTGGTCAAACCACTTGGATAATTGGACATCACCCTCGCCCTAGAAGGCCATCGAATAAGTATGTCCTACGGTCACTTCTAGTAGCAATTTCAAAAGCTCGAAGTAGGTCGCAGCCTTCACTCCTTGCTAAAGAGTTGGAGACTTTCCAACTCCTGGTCCAGAATGCATGAGCTCTTTTTTATTAAGAACACGACAGCATTCATACTCACTGAACCTGAACCATTCATTGTGTTAATTTGAATGATCCGACCCACAAACTCTCACGAGGGTCCGAAACCACAACCACCACGATACTCCCATATAGGGGCCAACCTCAATAACCAGTCAGAGAACAGCTAATTGTCTCAAGAGACAAATAGTGAACTCTGGGGCAACTGATTCCCGTGGAAATATGTGGATTGTCCAGGTGACTCCTACTAGCATTTGAGGGGCCTGGGTTCCCTTTTACCCCGCAAGACACCAGTCTAAATGGAATAGTAGGTTCCAAAAAGACTATCATGTGGCCCCGGGGGGAGTCCTCCGAGTAATCAATCGGTGTAGACTAGCAACTTTACATTTTCCCACTGAAAATAGTCTAGCGGCGGTAAATCGCACTGTGTGACATGTTGCGCCATTTTGTTGAAACCACAGCACCTGCACAACATGGTTATTTAATTGATAAGCGAAAATGTCAGTAATCATGGATCTATAGCGGTCACTATTGACTGTAACGTTCTGGCCAGCATCATTTTTTGAGAAGTACGGCCACACCAAACACTCAGTTTTTCTGGATGTTGAGAAAATATACAGGACGAGTAAATTGTAACGGGGTCTCAAAATATACTTGAGAATTATTATCACTTCAAATAAGACAGTTTTTTTATTGACGTATCCATTTAAAGAAAATCAGCTTCACCGGTCAAAACAAATCGCTTACGAAAATCGGGCCAATCTTCTTGAAGATCCAATTAAAAACATAAGACGCTGCAACAACGTTGACAACGTTTTGCAATTGGAATATCCAATTTCGACAACGCAGTAGTTTTGAGAATGCCGCATTGTTTAACAAGTTATTCTTTCACTTCACAAATTGTAGAAAAATATTTTTGTATTAGATTTTATTTCTAAAATATTTCAGCGTATTTATTCAATAAGTGCGTGACTTGCTCGCGTCTTAATTAAAATGGCAATACTGCTCCTGTCAACAGGCAGCTTGCTTAGTTGGCGCTTGCCTAAATTTTAAGACGTTGCATTTTAAGAAGAAAGTATAAAAAAGCGAAATTCGTGCAGTTTGGCATTCGGGGTGTTATGATGGATACTCGTTACAGTTACGAAAGGACGCAAAAACTTATCCATATTGCATGGATCTAGCAAAATACAAAAATTCACGTGCTTATTGATGCATCATCTCGTAAAAACAAAACAGTTATTTTCAGGTCAATTTAGCGGTTTTATTTCCATGTTTATTTCTATTTGGTGGATTTATTTAACAGGGTATAAGCAACACTCTGATTTAGATTGGCATGTCGTGGCAAAAATAATGCAGTCAAAAAATAAGGCATCCGTCAGTCAATTCGCTTAGGGGAACACTCTTAAGGCTCAATGACGAGCACGTGTCAATTGTAAATTTTCAAAGGCTGCCGAGTTGGGTTCAAAGCCTATTTCCTTCTTGTATAGAGCACTCTTTAATTTTTATATTAATAATAAAAATGCTTAATTCTACTTTGTAAAACTCTGCCTGTAACGGCTGAAACGATTTTGTCACATAATTGAAAATAACCTCTTCGTATTTTATTATTTGTAATAATAATAACAGTCATATAACACGCTTCCAACGATTTCTCTAACAAAAGCAAGTCCAACAAACACTGTAATGTAGTCCCTTAAGTATAAAAGCCTAAATTTGTTGCTTCCAAAATTTGTCATCTTCTGAAAATCCTCGTTTTCTAAAGTCTTTTCGTACTATCACAATAGGGATTTAGAAAAATCGCCATATTTAGAAACCGTATCTTAAAATCTAAATATGGCAGCACTTGGTTCTGTTTTTTAATCATTTCTTCTTAATATTAACATGTATTAAAATTCAAAAGTTGTAAACTATCTACAATTTCAGTTATAGACCACTGAAGCTACATTCTCTGCTTATAATCTACAATGCAGCCATGGCTTTTTTAAATTTATATATTTTTAAAGAATTGATTATAAATGCCTGGCATTTGAACTACAATTACTGGTGCCAGCCCTGTAGAATCGTTTATTCCAAATACGAAATGAAAGTAAGTTTCGATACTTAATTTTTCATTAGAACGTTGTAAATTAAATTTAACTTAATTAATAATTCTTGTTCGAATTTCAGTTGGCCGCTGCCGTTTGGTGGTTCTTTTTCTCGAAACTTTTAGAATTTGCCGATACACTGTTTTTTATTTTGAGGCATAAATGGAATCAACTGACACTCCTACATGTTTATCACCACAGCACCATGTTTCCCTTATGGTGGATTGCTATTAAATGGGTGCCCACTGGATCGTGTAAGTAACAGTCTAATCTAAATTATCGAGCCAAGTACAGCATTATCTAGTGCCCAGCTCTAACGCTAAATTATCAAACCTAAAAATGAGTGTCGATGTGTTGTGTCTTGAATAGTAATGTTAGCGTATGTATCATTTTTAATAAAACTTTCTAAATAATTAGAAGCAAAAAGCTGAAATAAAATAACAAATAACAACAACAACATTCTAAAACAAACCAGCTGCCAACTTCAATGACTAACGCATTTCAAAATGGATTTTCGGTTTTCTTCTTACATTTCGTATAAGCATTAGACGTTTTTACAGATAGACGACGCCTTAAGCATTCCATTTGGAGGTTATGACTAAAATGTATTTTTCCTTTTTTAAATTTGACTGACGAAATTTTTGTATAGAGAAATTATGACTGAAAAAATATTTTAATAATTGCTAATGAAAATTTTCTGTAGAAATATTTTGACTAATGAAAAATTTTTATAGAAAAACTTTTTGCCGATGATGAAATTTTGTTATATAAAAGTTATGACTGATAAAATTTTTTTATACCTAGAAATATTTTGACTGATGAATTTTTTTTTATAACAATATTCTGACTAATGAAATTTTTTTTAAAGAAAAATTATGTCTGATGAAAATTTTCTATAGAGAAATTATTCTGATGAAAATTTTCTATAGAAACATTATGTCTGATGAAAATTTTCTATAGAAAAATTATGTCTAATGAAAATTTTTTATAGAAAAATTATGACTGATGATAATTTTCTATAGAAAAATTATGACTGATGCCAATTTTCTATAGAAAAATTATGACTGATGCCAATTTTCTATAGAAAAATTATGACTGATGCCAATTTTCTATAGAAAAATTATGACTGATGCTAATTTTCTATAGAAAAATTATGACTGATGATAATTTTCTATAGAAAAATTATGACTGATGCCAATTTTCTATAGAAAAATTATGACTGATGCCAATTTTCTATTGAAAAATTATGTCTGATCAAAATTTTCTATAAAAAAAACATTTCGTCAGACATAATTCTTCTATAGAAAAATCATTTTGTCAGACATAATTTTTCTATAGAAAAATCATTTCGTCAGACATAATTTTTCTATAGAAAAATCATTTCGTCAGACATAATTTTTCTATAGAAAAATCATTTCGTCAGACATAATTTTTCTATAGAAAAATCATTTCGTCAGACATAATTTTTCTATAGAAAAATCATTTCGTCATACATAATTTTTCTATAGAAAAATCATTTCGTCAGACATATTTTTTCTATAGAAAAATAATTTCGTCAGACATAATTTTTCTATAGAAAACATAATTTCGTCAGACATAATTTTTCTATAGAAAAATTATGTGTTATTAAATTTTTCTATAGAAAAATTATTTCTGACGAACATTTTCTATACAAAAATTATGTCTGATGAAAATTTTCTACAGAAAAATTATGTGTGATGAAATTTTTCTATAGAAAAATTATGTGTGATGAAATTTTTCTATAGAAAAATTATTTCTGACGAAAATTTTCTATAGAAAAGTTATGTCTGATGAAAATTTTCGATAGAAAAATTATGTGTGATGAAATTTTTTTATAGAAAAATTATGTCTGATGAAAATTTTCTATAGAGAAATTATGTCTGATGAAAACTTTCTATGGAAAAATTATGTCTGATAAAAATTTTCTATAGAAAAATTATGTCTGACGAAATTTTTCTACAGAAAAATTATGTCTGATGAAAATTTTCTATAGAAAAATTATGTCTTATGAAAATTTTCTATAGAACAATTATGTCTGATGAAAATATTCTATAGAAAAATTAAGTCTGACGCCAATTTTCTGTAGAAAAATTATGTCTGATGAAATTATTTTTCCATAGAAAAACTATGTCTGATGAAATTATTTTTCCATAAAAAAATTATGTCTGATGAAATTATTTTTCCATAGAAAAATTATGTCTGATGAAATTATTTTTCCATAAAAAAATTATGTCTGACAAAATTATTTTTCTATAGAAAAATTATGTCTGACAAAATTATTTTTCTATAGAAAAATTATGTCTGATGAAAATTTTCTATAGAAAAATTATGTCTGTTGTAAATTTTCTATAGAAAAATTTCATCCCACATAATTTTTCTATATAAAAATTTTTTTAACAAGAAAATTATGTTTGTCAGAATATTTGATAGAAAAGTTATGACATTAAATCACTAGCAACTGAAACGGCAGCACAAGCTGGATGTGAATTCCTGGTATTGGCTTTAATCAGACTAATGACGCTAGTAGATACATGGTCGTAATTAAGACACAAAATATATATTCATAGGGGACCTCTGCCTAAGACAAATGTTAGTTTTAGGACAGGAGTAAAATAAAGTAATAAAGAACCTGTATGTCTGACAATAAATCCTTACGCATTAAAAATATATGGCAGTCTGTCTATGTATTATTTCAATATACTTTCTCTCCTCTTAAAGAATAATTTTTTTTTTTTCAATACACGTGATTTTTTATTATTTCAGCATATTGTCCAGCTTTAACAAATTCACTTGTTCATGTCGTTATGTACACTTATTACGGCTTAAGTGCTTGTGGTCCAGTTGTACACAAATATTTATGGTGGAAAAAATATTTAACAGCCCTGCAGTTGGTATGAGAAATTATTTTCACTAGAAATGAGAAAAAAAATAATAAATTACGAAATTCCCATTTACACAATAGATAAACATAATTAATTTATTTTTTAATGCGTTTATGTTTTGTTGAAACTGTTTTTAGCTGCAATTTACCACCGGCCTACTGTGGGCTGTACAGGCCATTTCCACTCAATGTGACTTTCCATTATGGATCAGCTGTGCAACCATTGTCTACATGACAACATTTTTAATACTTTTTGGACGTTTCTATAGACGCAAATATATCAGGGAGCTGCACAGAAAATCAATAAAATCAATGCTGTAATTAAGTTGTAGAAAATTTATTTTTATAGAAACAGAATTTTTGTTTTGTTGTTGTAAAAATGTGTTTAAAATAAAGAGACATTTTGTTTTATAGTTTAAAACATTGTTGGTTTTGCTTTAAAGCAAAATAATAATGGCCATTTAGAGAAAATTATCTAAAGAAAATCTAAGTAAGTGTCAGCTAATAAAGTTTAAAGATAAAAACAAATACGAGGTCTGTTTATTAAATTCCTGCGCTCTACCAAACCTACTCTTATGAAAAGGTTTTACATGCTTTAGGCAGTGTTCGAAGAAAAACGGTACCATATCATAACGAAAAAAAAACAGTTCGCTGTCATAGCGTACTGTTCAAAAAGCATAAAAGTTTAATTTGTTTTTAGCGTTAGTGTATGTGCACGCAAACAAAATATCGTACGCAACGATACTTGACTGATGAACACAAACACTATAATAACCTACTGATCCCCTTTTAGCGTATTTTAGTGATTTTTTTCGAACACTGCCTAAAAGTACAATTATGAACATCAAAAATAAATGTAAAAAGGATGAACAGATTGTTAGGATCACTGGAATTTTTAGGATCACTGCATTTTTTTGTTTAAAGAGAAGTAGCACTGCAGACAATAATGCCTATTTAGTCAAGTACCATGCTACATGCTTTAGGAACGATATAGAGAAGAGATGAGACAGGTGGTGAAAATAGAAGGATAGTTACGGAGATTAACTGTCGTACAATAAGGTACAGTGACCAGTGACCATGACATCATCACTTGGCAGCCCTCACTGACAGTCAATTTTTATTTTTGTAGTGCAAAAAACCAAGGTCTTTGTTGAGAATCGGACCCACAACCACTAGTCTTATAAGTTAGTACACTACCTACTAGCCTACAGGGGCACCTCGTACATACATGTGTTCTATAGGGTTTTTCAACAAGAAGTTTGTTTTTCAATTGTGGCAACGCCAACAACAAGATAGTTTTGACATTTAGTAGATACATTGGCAATTGCTACAATGAATTCGATTTCGCATGAAAATCACATTAAAACAATTAAAATTCACTATGAAAATGATGGTTCTTTTAAAGTGACATTTCATAAAATTCGCGATATTTTCAGACAATATAATCGTCCTTCTGAGACTAAATTTGAGTTGACAGACTCGAAACAAAATGTGCGAACACCAACATGTGTTCGACCGGGTGTTCAACTGAAAACATCACAGCGGTGAGTCACAGCAGATCCAAATTTGTTAATTCCTCGACGTTCTCAATAATTGGGGTTATCCAAAACCACCACATGGAGAATTTCTTAAACCTTACATGGTTCAACTGGTGCAGGAATCGAAGTCGACTGACCAATCATATCACTATGCATTCGCTCAATTTCTTCAGGAACAACCGGCTAGTTTTTTGAAAAAATCATTTTTTCAGACGAAACCCGTTTTGTCACTAAAATTCCTAAAGCGATTACTGAGAAACCTTTGCATGCTCAATGTGTCACTGTGTAGTGTGCTATGTGGTCTGCAGGCGTGATTAGGTCGTTTTTTCGAAGATAAACCTGGAAATGCGGTAACGTTCAAAAGATCACGCTATCGCTAGATGATGTGATTTGATTTACATCCGCACCTGGCCATGAAGCCTTAATCAGATGGTGCACCAAACCACTGCATAATTTGGAGCGTCATGCTCGTCCTAGGAAGCCAAAGCCATTATTCTATGCAACAGAACTTTCTAGTTGCAACTTCGATGATTCCAGAGCAGGGCTGCAAATCATCACTCCTTGCTTTGGAGTTGGAGACTTTCCAACTCCTGTCCAGAACACATGTCTGGCATGCTCACTGGATCTGGGAACATTTCACCAGGTAGGTGTTATTAAAAGTGAAATGAACCCGGCCACCTTTAAAAACTAACCTGTCTGTTACGGGGCCGCGAAACCAGAACCACCACGTTACTTCCATATAGGGGCCAACCTCAATAACCAGCCAGAGAACTATTAAATGTCTAAAGAGACAAATAATGAACTCTGCGAGCTCACTGATCCCCGTGGAAATAAAGTGGAGTTTCCAGTTGAACCCCTGCTGCCTTCAGGGGACTGGGCTCCCTTTTCCCCAGTTGCACTGTATCTAGATAGTCGAAGTTCTATAAAGACCATATATATGTGCCCCCGGGGGGTGCTATCGCGAGATGTTTCAACAGGACGATGCCACATGTCACACAGCCAATGAAACGATCAATTTATTGCAAACCAAATTTACCGATCACATAATTTCACGACAATCAGCAGTTAGGTGGCCATCACCACTGGATTTTTTTTTTGTGGGACTATGTTAGAGACAGAGTCTATACGGAGTCAATCGAATCGGTTTCAGCCCTAAAACTCTAAATCCGTAATGTGATTAACGAAATGGGACCGCCACTTTGCCAAAAAGTGATTAAAAACTTTAATGAAAGAATCGACATCTCTAAGCGTTGTCGTGTTGGATATCTATTTTGAATATCTCTGGATATATTTTTTCATTCATAATTGCCGAACTTTTCTCTTCAGAATATAGTAAAAATTTTAATCATCTTAATCAAAATTTTTTATTTTATTTTGTTTTGGTAAACAAACTTCTTGCTGAAAAACCCTTTATTATTGCAATAATAAGTAACTTTTTTTTACTATTTAAATGGGGAAAATTATAATAAGTAATACAACTTGTGGGTTTGGACTCTAAGCAAACACTAAAAATACTTTAAAGATCACAGCGCAACAGCGCTCACTACGTAAGCTGTCTAAAATAAAGACATTTTTATTGTTACGTTTATTTTTTTCTTGAAAAATAATTACACACATCTTTTTAGACTTTAGAGATTTATTACTTTATACCCAAAAACACGCAATGGCAACTATAACACTTCAATGCCTCAACTTACTTATCATAATTAAACTGAGTTCACTTCACTCGACCAAGTTTACAATTAGACTGGCTATTGCTCAAGAGGGGAAGCTCTTATATTTTGCATTCAGCAGTTCTAGAAAAATCTACTTCATCGCATGTAATATAGATGACGTTATCATTATTCAGTGAAGGCATTTGTTTGGTTGTTTATCTTCTTGTTTATTTTCTGATTTTTAATCTTAGGTCATGAAATTTGAATGCAACATCTTGTGTTTTATGTTCATAAGATTTCTTAGAAATTTCTTAATTTGTTACAGATACAATAGGTCATTTCACGTTACTTTTTTTGTGATAATTAATTAATTTAAAATAAGCATCTTCGTAACAGTATCAATTGGCCATCCTAGATAACAAGAGACTTACGACTTACGAGTGAGAAAAATTGTTAAGTGCTCTGGGACACATTTGGTTTTGTTTATTTGTCAGTATCTCAGAGCGACCATGATGGGTAATGCATTGCGAATGATTTCAATGCTATGTGGAATATTCCAAACTACGTAGGAGCAATAAATGACAAACACATCACATTAACATGTCCAGCCAGTTTTTTAAATATAATGCCACCTACTCAATACTTTTGGCGTCTTACGATGCCAATTATACATTGACAACTGTCGATATTGCTGTATATGGCTCCCAAAGTAATGAAGGTGTGTTGTCTAATTCGGACAGAAGCTTTTTAATAGGCAATTGGTTTTATCTGAAGACAACTTTCTGCCGGGAACAATTTAAAAAATATCTTATTTTATGGTTGGCAATGCAACATTTCCCTCGAAAAGATATTTAATGCGACCATATCCAGGCTTGGGTACAGAAATGAAATTTCTATACTCTCCTCTCTCACACAAAGAGAGCATTAAAAATGTGAGAAGAAGCATTCACTTTAATCTTTTTTTTTTTTTAACACACCTCGTACCAGCGTAATAAAGTTCATTAAAAAATAAAGAAAAATAAAATTTTGTGTAACATTATGATTACGCTGTAAAGTATTTTAAACGCAACATTGTAAATAAGAAATTACTTGCGTTTCCAAGTCTCCCTTAAGAAATAAAGTTGAAAATTTATTACAAGTTTTGACAGGCCATTAAATAATTCTTAACAATGAGTCGGCAAATATTAAATATGCAAAAGCACAATTTAAATTATAGTACTTAGTACCCACTTTGATTTAAGCGAAATGATAAATAATACAGTTTAACAAAAGAAAGATTTAATCAGGAATTTGTAACAGTTCGTACTAAAAATGACAAATTTACAAGAGATTAAAAATCTGTTTTCATTAAAGCAAGTACTGGAACACAAGATGCATAAAGAGAGTGAGTGAGAGAGAGAGAGAAAGGGACAGCATTTTGGCTACAAACTATTGCTTTGTTTCGGACCAGCACTCAGGGGATGATCCCCACACATGCAATGCTTTGTACCAGAACTAGGAAATTAGGTTATGGAGAAGAGGAAAGAGGGAGTAGTGTTTGTGGATTTAAACGTTCCTACAATGAAAGCGACAGTAAAGACCTCTCGAAGGAGTTTATTCCACATGCGGACTAACTTTCCCTGTAGTGTGTAGTGTGATTCACTGGACAACCAGCCATAAATGGATGTGTTCTCAAGAAAAATCGAATTAAACGCAAAACCGTGCGAGTAACGGGAACAAGTTCCCCAATTTCATTAGAGCACTAGCCATTGTAGTAACGATGAAATACATTCCACATCGCATCGATGCTTTAGAGAATCAAAGGAGTTGGATACCCTGCCGAGCCCAATAAGCCTCTTGGCCCTCAGCTGTACGTGTTTGAGTAACTCCAAAGGTGACTTTGGGGCGTCGGCCTATACATAAAAGTTGTATGCCATTTTTAGACGAATATAGGTGGTATAAATAGTACGTGGATCGGATGGAGTGAAGTATCTCTTACACTCGAAAACTTGTTTAGAAACCTAAAAAATATTTTTAATCCATCGAACATCACATTGAATTTTCATGCCAAGAGCATCAACAGCTTCCGGTTCTGTAATACCTATATCACCCATAGTAACAGATGCAGCACCATTATCGATTACAGATCTATGCTTAAGCATGCAACATTGCATCTTACGGGCATTAAAATCGATTCTATTCACACGACCCTATACCGAGATTGTTGCGAGATCGTGTTTGAACGTATCATTCATGTTCCGTCTTGTGGAACGCACCTCCAACTGGTTCGGTCTATTACTAAATAAATACGAATGACAAATGATTGAAGTAGGGTTAAAAGTTTGACAAAGAAGGCCGCTTAGGAAAATAAGAAATAGGGTAGAAAAAGAATGGAGCCTTGCAGAGACCCTGAATTAATCTTGAACTCGTCTGATGAAATCCCATCAATAACAACTCGTATAATGGAATTTCTAAGAAAACTTGATATCAGTCCTGAGAGCCTATTACCGACACCAAAAGCAACAAGTGCATCATACCACACGCCTTGGAAATATACAGAGCTACCACCTTACTTTCTTTGAAATCCGTTATTTGATTTACATCTGTACCTGGCAGTAAGCCTTAACCAGAACCACTTTGAATGATTTTAAAACAAACGTCATTCGCGCCCTAGGAAGCCGAAGCTATAATTCTATGCAACAGAACTTTCTAGTTGCAACTTTAGTGATTCCAGAGCAGGGCTGCAAATCACCACTCCTTGCTGAAGAGCTGGAGACTTTCCAACCCCTGTCCAGAACACATGTCTAGCATGGGCACTGGATCTAGGAACATTCCATCAGGTAGGTGTTATTAAAGGTGAAATGATCCTGGCCACCATATAAAACTGACCTGTCTGTTAGGGGGCCAGGAAACCACAACCACCACGATACTCCTGAAGGACCAACCTCAATAATCAGTCAGAGAAACAGCTAAATGCCTAAAGAGACAAATAGCGGAAACTCTGCGGGCTACTGATTCCCGTGGAAATAACGTGGAGTTCCCAGTTGACCCCTGCTTCCTTCAGGGGACTGGACTCCCTTTTTCTCCCAGTTGCACAAGTCTAGATAGTCAAGTAATCTATAAAGACCGATAAATGTGCCCCCGGGGGGTACTTTCTCCGAAATGATGTATGGAGTTGCACGATTGTTTCGACAGAAAAGCCAGCAAATTACCCTTAGAGCGCCCCCTACGGAAACCATACTGTCGGTCGCTAAGTAAGCTGTGGGGCACCAAGTACTTCACAAGATGAAAATTAATCATAATTTCCATTACTTTAGAAAGAGGAATACAAATTGCAATTGGGCGGTAATATTCAAGATTGTAAGCCTCACCCTTTTTGGGGATCGACGTTACATTAGCAATCTTTCAACACTTTGGAAATTCGCCGGCATGATACAACGTGCTGAAAAGGGCTGCTGATGGAGACACTAGCATCAAAGAGCACTGCTGTAAGATCAGTGCTGGAATCCTATCCAGCGCAGAAGACTTGTTGATGTTGAGATCTGCGTAAACCTTTTTAATCACTCGCGCTCGAAAGAATATCTACGGCATAGTAACGGTTACTCTGCCAAGCTCGGGCAGAACTCGCCAAAAAGGAATTCTTATACTGTTATCATTCCTTTCGGACAGCAACACTCGGAGGCATAATCTTAAGACATCGACTGAAGCCACTGACAAATTTAATGCCAGCAGAGTATGCAGACCTACTGGTACCAGCAAACATACTTATTTGAGATAAACTGGACGAATACAAAAAACAAGATTTACAAACTTATAGGAGAAGACTGAAACTTTGCTTTACACCTAGACACTTACGGACACCCACCAAGGGAAACAGATAAATGTAAGACACTACCACATCCTAGCAAAAAAGTACGAAGACAAAACATTCTCGAAAATATGGAAATCTACAACACAAGAACTTTGAACAGTGACATATACAACGAACAGGACAGAGAAAAGTTCGACAATAATGAACAAAAAATGATATCCGGCAAATGTCCACTACGATCACGCTGACAGATGTCGATTGTTACATCAAAGTTTTTAATCACTTTTTGGCAAAATGGTGGTCCTATTTCGTTATTCACTTTAAAAATTTTGAGTGTTAAGAATGAAATCGATTCGATTGGCTCTGTTAGACTCTGTCCTCAAGATAGCCCCACAAAAAATAATCTCGTGTTGCTGATTCACACGATCTAGCTGGCCACTTAACTGTTGATTGTCGTGAAATTAGGCGATCGGGAAATTTGGTTTGCAATAAATTTATCGTTTCATTGGCACAGTCCTATTAAAAACAAATGTCAGTGACATCCACGTCCTCAATAATAGGCCAAAATGGAGGTGTTAGCATCTTGCGATAGCGTGATCCTTAATCGTTACCGCATTTCCAGCCTCGAAAAATTAACCCAATCAAGCCTACAGACCACATAGCGCACCATACAGTAACACGCTCTAGAATTTTAAGGAGCCTAAATGCGGCAATTTTGCTTGCTGACAAGTGAAAATGGGCTTCGTATAAAAAAATGATAATGATAAATGTTACAATAGTTAAACAAGAAACAAGTCGTATCAAGACCACGCTTCGCTATTGCGGTTTAGAGAGCAAAACCGATGGTTCATTTTGCCGTCCGAAAATGGCATAAGTCTACAGTACTATCTAAAACGCGACTTGATAATGATGTCATCACATCGAAAACTCTCGCCGATTGTACCAAACAAACAGCCAGTAACGACGATTTTCAGCGAACGGAATAACAAGAGTATTTCGCTAACTGGCGGAACAAATCAAAACAATTTAATACCAAATATTCCTAGGCTTTTTCACCGATTAAACCTGTTGCTTAATTGATTCGATTACATATTTAATTCAATTCATGATTTAATCAATTAAAATCTCATTTCAATTTTAAGCGAAAATCAAATAAAATCTTTTATTGGCGTGAAACTTTTCTTCCGTGAATTAATTAATAAATTATATACATATTTATATACTACGTGTGATCCAGTATATATACTGGACCACACACACGATGACATAATTCTAATGTTGTTACTAACACATTAAATGAGGCCGCCTTGTTTCCTTTAATTTATATTTTATTGTAAAGGAAAGCAATCGATAAACTCTGTCTCTTCTCAAGTCTCTTAAAAACATTCGTGAGTGGATGAGGAAGAAGCAATTAATTGTGTCACGTACTTAATTTGATTTGTGGCACAAATTCATAAAATGTTAGAAAATAAACAAACATCCATCCAAACAACTTACGAGAATTAAAGGACCAAAACTTTAACTTCAACTGCTATTTCGTTTTGCCAAAATTATTATTACAAACATTTGTTAAAAAAAATATATTTTATGTGTAACTTGTATTCCCAGTATTTCGCTACTCGTTTGTTTAACATGGTCAGGAAATAACCGATATTTATTATTGCAGCAAAACTACATCCATGTGGCCACTTTGCTACTGATTCCCTAATTAAAATAGAAAAATTTAAGTTTCTAAATAAATATCGGAAGTTTGTTTTTCAGTTGTGGCAACACCGACAACAAGATAGTTTTGACATTTAGTTTTTTGACGTATTTGTAGTAGATGCATTGGCAATTGTTGCAATGAATTCCATTTCCCACGAAAATCGCATTAAATTAATTAAAATCCACTATGAAAATGGTGGTTCTGCTAAAATTACATTTCATGAAATTCGTGACATTTTCGGACACTTGTCGGACATTTGTCCTTCTGAGACCGCTATTAAGATTTAGGTCGTTAAATTTGAGTCGCTAGGCTCGTTAAAAAATATGCGAACAGCAACGTGTGTTCGACCTAGTCGTTTAACTAAAAACATCGCAGCCGTGAGCCACAGTGTTGAAGCAGATTTAAATTTGTCAACTCCTCGACTTTCGCAACAATTGGGTTTATCCAAAACCACCACATGAATTTTGCGTAAGAATTTGACTTTGAAGCCTTGCGAGGTTCAACTGATGCTGGAATTGAAGCCGATCAACCATTTACATCCTCTTAGATACCTTCAATCCAGGAATAACCGGCTGGTTTTTTAAAAAAATCATATTTCCAGACGAAGCCCATTTTCACTTGTCAGGGCATGTTAACAACTGTGTGATTCGATTTACATCCGCGCCTGGCCATGAAGCCTTAATCAGATGGTGGATCTAACATCCTAGGAAGTTGAAGCTATAATTCTATGCAACAGAACTTTCTAGTTGCAACTTCGATGATTCCAGAGCAGGGCTGCAAATCATCACTCCTTGCTTAAGAGTTGGAGACTTTCCAACTCCTGTCCAGATTACATGTCTAGCATGCTCACTGGACTGGATCATTCACCTAGCGTGTCATTAACGGCGAAATGATCCTGGCCACCATATTAAACAAAAGACCTGATATGGGGCCGCGAAACCACAACCACCACGATACTCCCATAAAGGGCCAACCTCAATAATCAGTCAGAGAACAGTTAAATAACGAACTCTGCGGCTTACTGATTCCCGTTGAAATAAAGTGGAGTTTCCAGTTGTACCCCCGCTGACTTCAGGGGACTGGGCTCCCTTTTTCCCCAGTTGCACTGTGTCTAGATAGTCGAAGTTCTATAAAGACCATATATATGTGCCCCCGGGGGGAAGGGCATGTTAACAAGCCAAATTGCTGTATTGGGGCTTCTGAAAATCCTAGATCGATTATCGAGAAGCCTTTGCATGCTCAACGTGTCACTATGTGTTGCGCTATGTGGTCTGGAGGGGTGAATTTTTTCGAAGATGAGGCTGGAAATGCTGTAACGATCAATACTTCCCTCTATCGCTAGATGCTAACAACTTAATTTTGGCCTAATATTGACGACGTGGATATCACTGACATGTGGTTTCAATAGCACGGTGCCACCTGCCACACAGCCAACGAAACGATCACTTTATTACAAACCAAATTTCCCGATCGTATAATTTCACGATAATCAGTGGCTAAGTGCCCAGCCAGTTCATGTGTTTGAACACCATTGGATTATTTTTGTGGGGCTATGTTAAGGACAGAGTCTATAGAAAGCTAACCGAATCGATTTTAGTCTTAAAACTCAAAATCCGTAATGGGATTAACCTAATAGGATCGCCATTTTGCCAAAAAGTGATTAAAAATTTAATGAAAGAATCGACGTAAGTATGTCAGCGTGTTTCTGATAGAGACACTTGCCTGATATCAATTTTTATACATAATTCCCGAACATTTCTCTTCGTAATACACAATTAAAAATTTGAATCATTTTAATCTAAATCTTTTGTTTTAGAAAACAAATTTCTTTATTACTGAGGCAAATTCATATCCATGTGGTCACTTCGCAACTGACTCTAATGGGTATTTAAATACCCAAAAAAAGGGCCGATAGTAAAAAAATATCTAGCGACGACTAATTATAAAATACGGCTGCGAGTTACATTTTTATTTAGAAATAGCGATTAATTAGTCCACAAGGTAAAATGGAGATACTTTTCTATGTGGCAAAATGTAGAAACATCGTTGCCACCCAAAGGAAAATGGGAAATGTCAAAAACTCCCGCCGGTTTTAGATAGATTCAGATATCCCCTCTATAGTATAAAAAGGTTAAAAGTGGTTTGTAAATGCACTTGCTGAGCACATGGTGCACATTATAAATGGGAATTCACATACCCAGCAGTCTTTAATGACTTTCAAATGTAACAATGATTTCCATGTCACAAAAACTGTTTACAAAAAAGTTAAAAATTATTTAGCCTATTTTGATTTAGCTGGAGGTGCTGCATTGTGCTAATCATGGAAACATGAAACTGAATGTATATTCACTATGCACTTCAAAAATCCGTATTCGAATTTGCCGCCGTACTGCGGAAAACGATAACGAGTGAATAGTTTTCCAATTAAAGGGTCCATGGGTTCATACCTAAGCCCTATTTGTAATCCAGAAGTAAGTATTATCCTGGAAATCCCACCCCCCGGGGGCACATTGATATGTTTTGACAGAACCTCACCGTCATTACATGTGTCAACGGGGGTAAAAGGGTGCCCAGTCCCCTTCAAAGCTAGCAGAAGCCAACTGGACAATTTCACTATATTTCCACGGAAATCAGTAAAGCCCCAGAGTTCAGCTATTTGCCTTTTTAGCCTTTTAGCTGTTCTCTGACTGATTATTGAGGCTGGTCCTTCGGGAGTATCGCGGTGGTAGTGGTTTTGAGGCCCTCGTTTGAGTTGTGTGGGTCGGGTCATTTACAATGAATGGTCCAGGTTAATTTTTTTAAGCTTCATGTGTTCTGGACCAGGAGTTGGATAGTCTCCAACTATTCAGCAAGGAGTGAAGGCTGCGGCTTGCTCCGGGCTTTTGAAGTAGCAACTAGGAGAGACTGGAGGATATGCGTATCTGAAGACGTTCTAGGGCGAGGATGACGCTACATTTCATCCACCGTCTGGCAGATAATGTAGATGATTTAGTATTATCATTATTGTCTCACATACCTCTAGTCGGAAATCAAATTGCGACATTTGGAATTTTTCTTTTATTTGCGATAAAGACAATGTAGCTTTTTAGCCCAAATTAGAATGCAGTAATTGCTCATGGCATTGTGGAAAAAGTCCACACCTTCGATGTGATAATTATATTGAATGAGTAAATAAGGCTGTTCAATTGAAACCTTTCGATCATACAATTTCGCGCGAGTCATTGGTATACAGTTCAGAAAATTTGATAATAACGTAACGACCCAAGAAAATAAGAAGCAAAGAAAAAAGAATAAATTAACCGACTGATTACATAAAATATTTCAGTGTATAACGTACCGAATAATCGTTCCAACGAACAGCAGCAATAGAATGGTTCCTATCAAAATCTGACACCCCACCAGGCTACTTCGACAATTTTTTGACGTCCATCAATGGAGCTTGATCACAGTCTAAGTTTGTATAGTTTGTGGCTTGATTATGCGGAACAGTTTCCAATGCGGAAAAGCAGTCATTAGTCAAGCGCGTTTGTAGCTAGCAACAAATTGTTACACGTGACTGTATGCTGCACGGAGGCCTCCCAATTAAATGGAGCGATAATACTATCTTTTCTCCTAACTGTAAGTGCGAACACTCTTGCTGCGATGCCCTTTCTAGGGGATGTAAGGAGGTATAACTTTTTTAACGAAAGGATTTTTAGGCAGTCATTAATGGGTTAATAGAATATTACACTAAATATAGATTTTATAAATGTAAAAAAATATAAATTTAATATAAAATTGAATTATTAACTATCTTGTGTCTATAAATTTTATGCGATCTCTAATGTATACACAAAATACTGTATTTTATTATTGCCAACTTACTAAGCAATTTTTATTATTGATTGAAACAACAATGCAGTAGAGGCAACTGTATCATGTACTTCATGTTAAAAAAACACAGCAGACAAATGATCAAAACTAAAAGCAAAAGAAACACGGATCAAAGCATAACGAATTAAGCAAAATAATTAAAAATATTTTGTAAACTTTTTCAAATTCTTGATTTATAAATCTTTTTTACATCCGCAGCATTTAAATGTCCCAATTTACCCGTAATAAAAAAATTTAAGCCATATTTTATCCTAATACTTAGATTTGTAGGGAATTTCTTATGGCCATTTCCAGATGGGAAATTTGTTAATTAGTAGAAGCAACTAATTTTTGTAAAGTCTTTATAAAATATTTAATTTAATAAACATTTGCAAATGCAGTTTAATAACGTCTAAATTGTTTCTTAAATTTATCATAGTGATAATCATCTGTAGCACGCTTAACACCATTTGGTCCCACTTGATGATGAGGATTTTGAGGCTGTTCTTTCCCAGTAGCATTTGTTTCAGAAGGTTTTCGTTGTTGCTGAAACTTTCGTTTTGGGTCATTGTTTTCCTCAATGTTAACTAATGAAAAAAACAAACAAATTGAAAATATTTCCAAAATGAATTTTTCTACTGCAACTTACATCTATTGTGTTGCATAAAATTAACGGCCATATTTGTGGGTACAAATTGTGAAGGACCATCCTTTTTATTCTTTTGATCTTGCAGTAATTTTTGTTTTGCCTCCTCAGTGGCTTCTATGTTTTTAATTTTAGCATTAATTCCTAAATCAACTTCAGGAATGCCATTCAACATTTGATTCGATAACATTTCCTCTGAACGATGTGAAGAAGACTGTCTTAAATATTCGGGCAGGGCAAACAGAGCAGCTTCTTCTGGCGTCAAATATTTTTGAAGATCTGGGCCTGCTTCGTGTTCTGGATTTGCCTGTGTTAAGCCCTTGCGATTTTGTAGTTCTTGTTCAATATATTTCATCATTTCCTCATCTTCATCACGTTTATTAGTTTCAGCTGAAAATTGTGTACCAATACCCACGTCATATGCATCATCTGAATCCTTAACATTACCCGCTTTCAGAGATTGCATATTGACCAGACCACCAGTTTTTACATTAAAGGGGTCTTTAAGTGTTATCTCTTCTTCAGGAGCTAATTTCTTCCCCAAAGCTAAACCAACTATACTAACTCCATGTGGCCTTTCTCTCAGCCTCTGTCTTTCTTTTATTTCTTCTAAGGATAGGCTGCAATAAACGGAAACATATTATGGATGATTATTTTGAAATAAAATAGAACTTACGGTTCCTCCTCTGGTTCATCATCAGAGTTTCGTCTTTGTCTAAGGTTTTTTCTTACTTTTTTCTTGAAAACTATTTTATCCACACCGCTACTTTCTGCTGCATGTTTTACTTCAACTTCAGCCATATTTTTCTGTTTGTGCTTAATTATTAAAACGTGCACAAACTTGATTAACTTAATTGTTGTTTAAGGAATTACAACATAAACAAATATTTTTATTCATAGTTGAGAATAAACAGCTGCTTTTGATTTACGAATCACTCTGTAAATGATAACTGTCAGTCTGTGTTTCTCAATTTGGCATTACTTCTGTTGTATTACATAATTCTAAAACTTGGGCTTACCTTTACCAAAAACTATCAATAGTAAGTCACATAACCGCAGTTTTTATAAGAATTGGTAAAATTTGTATTATTTATTGCTTAAAAAAACAGATTCTTTCGTTTAAGTTTATCCAAATAACTACAACAATATGTTTGCACCACGTTTGATAATCAAACAATTACGTTACCAAGCATCTCGACGCATGTATTCTGAGGCTGCTTCCACCGCTGCAGCCGCAACCGGCGCTTCAAAGTTAACTCCGCCACCTCCCGAAAGCGCAGAGAAACCAGTGAACCCAAAATTAGAAAGCATTGCGAATAGTATCGCTACCCTCAATCTTTTAGAAGTATCTGAACTGAGCAGTCTCCTAAAAAAGAAACTAAACCTTCCTGAAACCGCATTTATACCACAAATGGCTGCTGGGCCAGCCAGACCAGCTGCCGCTGCCGAGGAAGAAGAAGAAGTTGAGCCCAAGAAAGTGCAAACATCTTTTACAGTAAAATTAATGAAATTTGATGAAAAACAAAAGGTAGCGGTAATAAAGGAAATCAAGAATCTAATGGAAGGTATGAATTTGGTGCAGGCCAAGAAATTCGTTGAAAGTGCTCCCGCAGTGGTCAAGCAAGACATACCCAAAGATGAGGCTGAGAAGTTAAAAGAAGTACTTTCAAAGGCGGGTGCTACTGTTGAGATTGAATAAAGCATCATTAATTGTGTTAGTTTTTAGTAATCGTATCAATACATCTGCAATTATCGATGAAATACAAATTAATTTACACTTGTTATTTTAAGGATAAATTGTTTGATTGTTGATCTACCTTACGAATGTGGGAGTGGGCAAACTAATCACAAAAAAGTTCAGGAGCTTAAAAATTAATATTTTAAGTTTCGGAAAATATTATTTTGCTTGTCAGTAAAAATAAACCAAAACAAGGTACTAGGCTTTATAACAATAGAAATACTCTAAAAACCATGATCACTTCAAAAGTCGGGAAGTCATTAAATTCGGTTGTTTATGCATTAATTAATATTTGACTGCGTATCGTTTTTGAATTTCTACAACTTTGAATCTACTTGGAATAGATTCCACTAATTTTTTTACACAGATCAGGCGTAAATTGGGTCCTTTACTACGACCAAGTTCGTCCTATAAGTGTTCAGTCACTTATATCTAGGCTTTGTGCAAGTGTTTTGATGACCTGAGGGCAGTTGTAAAGCAGCCAGTTCTTTACTATCTGTGATGTGTGCTTAGGGTCATCTTGATAAAACTTAAAATTATCAGCAATAAAAAACTTACGTACACTTTCCTTAACATTAGTTTTTAAAATGTTAGATAGGATAACATGTGCATGTGATATTTTCTATGAAGTGAAGGTTTTCGACACCAAAACTGTAATGCAGCCCCGCACCCATCTCTGATAAGCCACCATGCTTCGCTGTTTTCTTAGCGTTTTTGTGCAATAATTCTTCATTGTGTTTACGCCACACGTAACGCCGGCCATTGGAACCAAACCAATTAATTTTGCTTTCATCCGTAAAAGGAACCTGTAAGATGTTAAAATAGAAAAGCCAATAAAATATGGTATATAAATTTTACCGTGCTCCGTGATATGTACTGTCGTGAAAAATTCAAGCGTTCGCCTTTATTTTTGACGGAGCGGAGTTGAATGGGTCATTTTTTACTTGTTGTTTATTTGTAACTCTGTCTTTTATTGTACCGCGTAATGATGTCGTATACAGACAGTATGTTAAAAACTTGAATTTCTTAAGCGAAATACATTCGCTTCTAGTTGCTTGTTACAAATAGTTGCTTTTTATATTAAAGTTTAAAAAAATATATTATATTGTAGATGACCCTTTTTTAATTTATGGTACAGCAACAGGAAAAGCAAAAAGAATTATTTTAGATTGGGGTTAATTGATTCATTTGCCCGACATGCTGAGTTTTTAAGTTTGCCTAAAAGCATACTCTCATTTTTAATCACCTAAGAATCTATGGTTTGTTTTTATTGTTGCTCTCTTATGACCAAATATTCTAATGGATTACAATTGTAAGTATGTTTCGGAGGGCACCTCTTTGCTAAACAAAAGAATACGAGCTGGAAAGAATACAAGCTTGACAAAAAAGATGC
Source organism: Trichopoda pennipes (assembly GCA_030448955.1). Lineage (NCBI taxonomy): Eukaryota > Metazoa > Arthropoda > Insecta > Diptera > Tachinidae > Trichopoda > Trichopoda pennipes. Next base: position 655,831 of record JASKUP010000050.1, read on the forward strand.
GTTGATTTGAAACAAGATATCTCGTCTGGCTTCAGTTTGCATCTCGCTGGAGCCATAGAGCAAGAAGTAAAACTAAGTGTGTTTGTTTTTTAAATGTGTATCCTCGTTAACACCTATTTCCGAAACTACACGAGATTAAGAGACAGGATAATTTTGAAAGTGATATATTTTTAAAGTTTAAATAAATATGAATTCATGGAAATTTTAAAATAAGTATAATAACAAATAAAAAAGTGAATTAAATAAAATTATTTAAATTGGTACTTAATAATTATATTTAAAAAATCTATTCTCGCAGTGCGTACTTTTGTTTTTAAAAGATTTACTTAAATAATAAAAAATAATATTTAAAAAATTTTTATTCCAATATGGCTTAAACAAAATTATACCACGAATATTAATTAAATTAATTTTTATTTTACATTGATAAATTATTCGAATAAAAAAATCTACACACGACTTAAAACTTTGGTAGTAAAAAAAGAAAATATTAAAAGCTTGTGTGTGATCTACTTTTATGCTGTAATGAATCTAATTAAAAACGTGATCTTAATGTTTTTAAGTCATTAAAATGTTTTATGCGACATGACTAGCCTACATTTTATGGCTTAACTTCGTTATTTTTTTAATTTTTAATTAGTATAATATTGATAATTTGAGGCTTTTGTGTGAACACGTGCCTAAGAATTTTATTGAAATCAGCTTTCATTTTTCAAATCACTTTCATCTGCTTTATATGGGATCTTATTTTATGTTTTCACTAACTTGAGAGCAACTAGTTTAGTGGAAAGCATTTCAAAGTGTATCCATTGGGCAAAAGTGTTTTAGAATATTGGAATTGATAGCATAACACTGACATTTTATCTGTAAGGAATAGCAAATACTACTTTGAAAAATCGTTTTTATTTTAAATTTTCTTTTTACTTTTGTATTCAAATTTTAAAATAATTTTTATTAATTTAATTTTATACTACACTAAGCCACTGAACCAATTGGTTCATTAGTTCCATTCATAAAGGGTTTTTCAACAAGAAGTTTGAATTTAATCACATCACGGATTTTGAGTTTTAAAGCTGAAATCGAAACAATTGGCTCCATATAGACCAGGGTACGCATTTGCACACTCATGTGCAGCACACGCACATGAAGGCAAATATGCACAAAAAATAAATACGCACATGCACATGCGTAAGTGCCAATTTTTGTATGTGCCTACTAAATGCACATGTGCAAGTTCAACTTACGTAGGCACATTTCATGTGCCACTCTTAAAATGTGCGGCACATGAGTGCACACGATCTTGCACATTAATATATGTATGTGCAAGACGAAAAAGTACAATAATAACAACAATAAATTGTAGTGTTTTGTTGTTATGGTATGTGTTGAATATTTACCCATTTGAAAATAATTTTAACTGCGTAGTATAATGATGTGCATGAAGATGTGCATTCATGTGCCTGTACTTTGCGCTTGGCACATGTGCGTGTGCTTCTATTGTCCATGCACACTCATGTGCCTTCATATTAAGATCAAAATTTATTGCACATATTCATGTGCATGTACACAATTTTTGGCACATGTGCTGCACATTCATGAATAAATTTCTACTCTGATATAGACTCTGTCCTTAATATAACCCAAAAAAATTCAATAATGTTGAATCACACAATTTGGCTGGCCACTTAAGTGCTGATTGTCGTGAAATTATGTGATTAGTTTACCAACAATTGATAGTTTCATTGGCTGTGTGATATGTGGCACCGTCCTGCCAGTGATATCCACGCAGTCGCGATAGCGTGATCCCTTGACCGTTACCGGATTTCCAGCTTCATCTTCGAAAAAAGACGACCTAATCAGGCCACCAGAACACACGAAGCGCACCATACACTGGCACGTTGAGCATGCAAAGGCTTCTCAATAATTGCTCTGGGATTTTTAGAAGCTCAAATGCGGCAATTAAGCTTAATGACATATTGGACAAGTGAAAATGAACCTAGTGTGAAAAATGATTTTTCCAGAAAAACCAGCCGATTGTTCCTGAATGAATTGAACGCATCTACAACGATGTGAATGGTCGGTCGGCTTCAATTCCTGCACCAGTTAAACCTTCAAAGTCAAATCCTTTCGCAAAATTCGTCATGTGGTTGTTTTAGACAATCCCAATTGTTGAAACTGTCGAGAAATTGACAAATTTGGATCTGCTTCAACACTGTGGCTCAACGCTGCAATGTTTTCAGTTGAACACCAGTTGGTGGTCGCACATTTTGTATCAAGCCTATCGACTCAAATTTATCGGCCAAATTCTTAATAGCGGTGGTGTTGCCACAATTGAAAAACAAACTTCTTGTGTAAAAACCCAATATTAGTAAAACTTGTTGGCGTATATTTACATATTTCTAGCCGGTCTGGCTGAAAAATATCAGCTACAGCTAAGAAAACTTATGTACACAAGACAACAACTACTATCTTAAAATAAATTCTAGGAAGAAATTTTATCAGCATAAAAACAAAAATACACACAGACATACAGGCGCCTATACATTGAATGAATAACATAACAACAACAAAATGTGATATAAAGGGAGTAAATATGTTTTCATTTGACTCTTACTTGATTTTGGCATCTAGATTAGTGGCGTTTAAAACGATTTTTTTAATTTAAATAGTGAATAATTATTTTAAACTAAAGGAAAAATTAATTTTTTTATTTTTTTTTTGAATCATTTTTATTTAATCTACATTAATTTGTGATATTATGATAATCCCATAAAATATTTATTATTAAAAAAATATATTTGAAATGTATTGCTGTGAGAGAAAGCATATCATATAGATCATTAATGGATTTTACGCCCCGAATTTTGTATAGAAAATTCAAGAGTTCTTAAGCCAAATTGATTAAATGAGAGTTCTTATTGAAAAAACATAACACAGCAAACATAAAATATTTATTAAAGGAATCTAGCATAAATTAACGTAAACTAAAAATAAAATAAATTAAATTTTCCAAGCGAATGCAACACCCAAGACACAATTCTTTTAATTATTTCTTTACCTACAAAATGTAATCAGCCAACAAAATCCTTTAAAAAACAATTTCTATTTCTAATATTTAAAATAGGAAATTAATTTTGAGTAAAACCTTCTTAAGGGTTTTCAAATTTTTTTTTTTACAAATAGGTGTCAATAATTACGCATATAATTATAAAACATAAATTTTAAATGTCAAATAATTTTTAGTTAAATATTATTAACACTTTCATTGATAATGAATTATTTTATTACATATAAAACAAAAAAAAAAAAATAATAATAATTTTGTGAACCAAAATTCAAAGTCCACTAATTTCAAGACGAAATTTTTTATTATTAAATAAATTAAATAAATAATATATAAAGATTTTATTCAACAGATTAAATGTTTGTTTTAGCAATTTAATGTTTAATTTAATGTGAATTTGAACTTTCTAATTTTCTGGAAAGAATATGGAAATTGAAAAAATATAACAATTGAAATATGAAAATTGCAATTGCTAAAATACAGTGAGTGGCAAAAAAAATGAAGAAAAATTTTAAAATTAATTTTCCAAAAAAATTTAAAGAATTTTTGTAACTATTGTTGGACTAAACCAGGTTTCAGAATTCATGATATTTTTCATAAATGAGAAATTTAAAATTTTATATTTATTTTTTACGCTCATAAACGAACAACAAAAAATGTTCTGGTTATTTTCATACATGAATGCGAACAACAAGAATTTTTTAGTCTAATTCATATGTGATAAATGATAAATTAGCTACTTCTCATTAATGTTATTTTTCATAAATGTACATGTTCATTTATAAACGTTAAAATTTTATAAAATTTCTCATAAATGAACATGAAAAAATGTTCTACCTACGATCGCAGTTTACCGTAAAATGTAGTAAAAACACATGGGTACATATTAACTCAAAATACAATATTGCAATATATTCTAAAAGAAATAAAAAAAACATTTTTTTTCTGCATACGCCGACAATTGCGCATTATCAAATATGTGCGTTTATGTACGCGAATGCTTAACGCAAAAATGAACACTTGTGTGTTTCTCATTTTTTCACTTATGGATAGAAAGAAAAAAATAAATCGTCGCATTCACAAATGAGAAAACACAAAATAATTTGTAGTCTCTCACACATGAATGAGAAGAAGCGGCTGAAAAATGAAATGAACATATTCATACATGTATGAACAGTGAGTGAATACTTCGCTACTCTGGACTAAACTTTAAAAATAGTGTTTCGTGAGAATTTTTACGATTAAATTTGGAAAATTCATAAAATATTGTTGCGAAAAAAATATAAAATTGTTAGTTGTTCGTTTGGTGTTAAGAAAAACAGTGATGTTTTATTATTGCAAAATAAAGATTATTACATATTAAAATATAAGGGAATTTTTTATAATAATCCCAAGCCTAGAAGAGATCAAGAGTGTAAAAATTAATAATTTTAAGTACAAAAAGGAGTCAAAGTGTTACAATATTACAGGTGTTCAAATTAATAATGTGGCAAACAAACAGTTTTAAAAGATTTGGACTATTTTATGTGACGCAGGCAACATAAAATCTAAAATTCCTCTTTTGTTATTGGCATTTGGGCTCAAAGCAATCACCCTTATTCGGCTTGGCGACGGCAAACATCATTGTCGATTTTGAGGCAACATCACTTTAACACAACATCAATACTAATTTGGTATTCCCCAACAGTCTTATGACGACGTTGCCTGTTTATCGATTATTTTAATTAAATAAAACTCATCTATAAAATATTTGAGTCAGCTGATTTATTTGTGTGCTATTTTTGATAAAATTGTTGTGAAAAAAATATAAAATCTGTATTAAATTGAACCTAAAATAAATTTAAAATCAAAATAAATTAAAATCAAAATGTTTAGCAGATTTGCCACAGCTTCTTTCAAGGGCTCAGTATAGTGTGATTCGTTTTACATCCGCACCTGACAAACCAAAATTGTATATGTAATTTGGAACGTCATACATACGTCCTAGGAAGCTGAAGACATAATTCTAAGCAACAGAACCACCTAGTTGCAACTTTAATGATTCCAGGGCAGTGCTGCAAACCATCACACCTTGCTAAAGAGTTGGAGACTTTCCAACTCCTGTCCAGAACACATGTTTAGCATGCTCACTGGACTGGATCATTCACTTTGCGTGTCATTATCAGTCAGATGATCCTTGCCACCATAATAACCATTATACTGTTATGGGGCCGCGAAACCACAACCATCACGATACTCCCATAAAGGGCCAACCTCAATAATCAGTCAGAGAACTATTAAATGTCTAAAGAGACAAATAATGAACTCTGCGGCTTACTGATTCCCGTGGAAATAAAGTGGAGTTTCCAGTTGACTCTCTGCCTGTCTTCAGGGGACTGGGCTCCCTTTTTCCCCAGTTGCACTGTGTCTAGATAGTGGAATTCTATAAAGACCATATTTATGTGCCCCCGGGGGGATAAGTTGATTAAATATCCCGCCTCCAATAGCTTTGCATTTAATTTTGTTTTTTACCATCGTTTTTTTACTTGAAATTTTGAGTGGCGCCAAATCTGTAAAAAGAATTTTGTCAAACATGTATTTGTTAAGAACTACACACTACATGTTTCCCATTCATCACTCGTTCTATTTGGTGGCCCAAGGGGGTTTAGAGCTGTCACAACATTTTCCCAAATTAGTAGGAACAGTGCCTTTTCGAAATCCCCTGGTAAGAGATGGAATTTTTTCCAATTCTTTCACTAATTTTTCAAATTGGTTGCCGTTGGTAATTTTAATTTTTTCCATTTTCTATGTTATTTGTACTTTTTTATATTTTATTTTGTATTTTTTGATTTTTTAATCTTTTTAAATTTTTGTTTATAACAGCACGACACCAAAATCACAGATGACAATATCAACGGTAATTTAAGGCAACATCAACGCCAAATGTTCTTACAGAATACCAAATATGTATGTGTTGTCAGTCATCGACAAATGGCAATATTGCCAACGAGAATACGGATTTACAACAAACGATAAAAAACGCCGTCGTCTTATATTGCCATCTCCAAACAGAATAAGGGTGATATTTACTATATGTCATAACAGATATTAATTTTTTTTTATTATGATCAAATCATTCAAAGATTGTTCTTATTTTGATATGACTACGATTCGAAATCTATGTTTCATTTCTCTAATGGTACTTGAAGGTTCATTTTTGTTTTCATGTACGATATATAGTTATTACACTCGATATTGTAGATCAATAAATAAATCATTTATTTTTGGATATTTTTATATTTGCAAAATTTATTCTACTTTATAGATGCAAATGTCATGTACGATGCTATGGATGTACCCATATCAAATCCTATTCTGTGGATTTAAATTCCAATAACAACATGAAAAAGAGCGTTTCCTTTTTTCTTTCCTTGAATTGTGTTGGTTTTTAGTCTATTAAAAAAATATTTTAAAGTGTTTCGCCTCTATTTTCATCAACTGTAATACTGGAAACACATTTACTTTATTAAATTATTTAGATATTGTTCAATGGTTGAGCAGAGAATTCGCAATAATAGCGATCAATAGCAATTTCGATTATAGGAATTTATTTCGCAAAAGCGCAAAGAATAAAATATAAAATATTAGCATTTTTGTAAATATTTATTTTAACTATTTGAAGTGTTGTGGATTAACCAGCATTTTACCCATCTCTTTGCTCCATATTTTTCAATTAATTGCTATCTTTTTAATGCACACGTACAAACCCGCACGCTCTCTCAAACACATTTTCATTGCTGCTTATTTAGTGGTTTTTCATAAAAAAAAACTAGCGGTTTTTCTTTATAAAATTGTTGTTAAACTTGTAACAACAATTGTAGGGTCAAATAAAATGTTTATGAAGCGGAGAACCGAAAGATGGAAACAAACTTTTTGCAATATTAAGTGAAACATTTAGGAAGCGGAGAACCGAACGATGGAAATAAATTGTTTAAAGCATTAAGGCTCATGTTCAACTTGACGTGTTTATCACAAATTAAAATTGATGCGATTGAAATTTAATTGATGGCCACGAAATAAAAATGGATTCGCAGAAATACACTGTTTGAGGTTTAAATAATAAATCGGTGTTATCATTGTTTCATACTTCTCCGAAAAATATTCACCCTTATTCTGTATGGCGACGGCAAGACAAGACGACGTCGTTTTTTATCGTTTGTTGCAAATCCGTATTCTCGTTGGCAATATTGCCATTAACCGATGACTGGCAATACATGTTTGGTAATCTGTAAGAAAATTTGACGTTGATGTTGCATTTAATTGCCGTTGATATTGTCGTATGTGATTTTGGTGTCGTGCTGTTATAAACAAAAATTTAAAAACATTGCAAAAACTAAAACACAAAATAAAATATAAAAAAGGTACAAATAAAAGGGAAAGTGGAAAAAATTAAAAATAACCAACGCCAAGCAATTTGAAAAATTAGTGGGAGAATTAGGAAAAAATTCATCACTTGCCAGAGGATTTCGAAGAGGCAGCGTTCCTACTAATTGTAAGGAACAATGAGAAAGTGTTACGGCTGCTTATAAACGCCCTTGGCCCATCAAATAGAAAGAGCGATGGATGGCAAAAGTTTTTTACAAATACATGTTTGACAAAATTCTTTTTACAGATTTGGGCGATTTAAAAAAAAAAGACAGTGCTAAACATTTTGATTTTAATTTATTTTGATTTTTTATTTATTTTAGATTCAATTTAATACAGATTTTATTTATGGTTTTTTTTTAAGAGAAGTAGCACTTCCGGCAACAATGCCTATTTAGTCAAGAACCGTGCTACATTCTTTGTGTGGTGAAAGTAAAAGGATAGTCGGAAATTAACTGCCGTATAAAGACAGCACAGCGACGAGTGACTATGCCTTCGTCGCTGAGCAGCCCCACCGACAGTCAATTTTTATTTTTATATTGGAAAAAACTAAGGTCTTCGTTGGGAATTGAACCCACAACATCCATACTGACTGTTATAAAGAAACCCTATTTTGAAAGGTCGATTGAACAAAAGAAAATAAAAGACAGCATTTCGTGTTATATTGCACTCTCTCTTTGACATTATGATCAATATACTCTTTCAATTCACCATGAATTGGTTGACGTTTGAATGAAGTTGCCAGATTTACCGTTAAAGTCAGTTATTAATTTAGTCATCAATGGATTGTTTAGGCTTAAATTTGGCGATAATTTGATTTTAAGAAATGGGTGTATCAAAAATTGATGCCTTACAGCTTACTACTACTCGTGTTATTGCCGAAAGTAGGGTGGAATTGGATGACCACCGACAGTTAATTTTTATTTTTATACAGCTAAGGTCTTTGTTGGGAACCGAATCCAGAACCCCCGACTGATAAGCTAGTATAGTACCTACTAGCCTACAGGGCCGCAGTTTATATTTTTTTCACAATTTTATCCAAAAAAGTATACAAACAAATCAGCTTACTCAAATATTAGATATGTGAGTTATATTTCATTAAAATGATCGATAAACTGGCAATGTCGTCATTGGACTGTTAGGGAATACCAAATTAGTATTGATGTTGTGTTAAAGTGATTTTGCCTCAAAATCGATTACGATGTTGCCGTCGCTAAACAGAATAAGGGTGATTAATTGATTTATGATAATTTTGTGAACGTGGCAGCTAGATACTTGCCTTTTGACTATATCTAACTTGTTCAGTAGCATGTTATGGAAAAAGAAATATAATACAATGCAAAATAAATAACAGCCAAAAATAAAAAAAAAACGCTGATACGTGAGTGTAAAAGCTGATCCACAAGCCAAGCAATCCTAGTATAAGACGTGATATTGTCGAAATTCGTCAAGCCATTATCAGAATGAGAATATCACCACCCAACAAAGCTGAAAAAAGAGAATATAACATGGTATCAACCTATTGCTATCTTTTTAATACACACATACAAACTCGCACGCTCGCCCAAGCACCTTAATTCCTTTATTGTTTTTAATTTTGGGGATTTTCATATTAAAAACTAGCGCTTTTGCTTTTAAAATTGCTGTTACACATTTAAAACATAAAGTTGAACTTTTTCGGCTACCCAGACCTCTTTCGAAATCACCACTTTTGAATCGCGCAAGCCATAGTTTTTTGACTTGATGCATGCTGGCCATAAACTTCTACCCACATGCATGATAAGATTTACGTCTGTACTTAGCTGTGTAAGCCATAACCAGAAATGGTATGATCGAAAGGTTTCGATTAAACAATTTTATTTACTCAATCAATAAAATTCGACGAGGTATGTGAGACAATAAGGATGATACTAAATCATCTACATTATCCACCAGACGGTGGATCATACCACTGTGGATGAAATGTAGCGTCATCCTTGCCTTAGAAGGCCTTTAGATATGTATATCCTCCAATCACTTCTAGTTGCAACTTCAAAAGCCCGGAGCAGGCCGCAGCCTTCACTCCTTGCTGAAAAGTTGGAGACTATCCAACTCCTGGTCCAGAACGCATGAAGCTTGATAAAATTTAAGAACACAGCTGGACCTGAACCATTCACTGTGTTCATTGTGAATGATCCGACCCACACAACTCAAACGAAAGCCTCGAAACCACAACCACCACGATACTACCGAAGGACCAACCTCAATAATCAATCATAGAACAGCTAAAAGGCTAAAAAGAGAAATAGCTGAACTCTGGGGCTTTACTGATTCTCGTGGAAATATAGTGAAATTGTCCAGTTGGCTCCTGCTAGCCTTCAAGAGGACCGGGCTTCCTTTTACCTTCGTTGACACATGTAATGACGGTGAGATTTCGTCAAAAGGTATCAATGTGGCAGCTTCTACCAACAATCGATAACTTTCAGCAGCCGTTTTCTTCAAATAAAATAAGAAATAAGATCTTGTATACGAATAATGCTGGTACGTGATATCGTTAAAGCTCGCCTTGATCTTTAAACTGTTATCGAAATGAAGGTTTTACCACCCAATAAAGCTGAAAAAATAGATAAACAGTGTTTATAACGAATAGAATTGAAAAAATAACAGTAAATTTTTTTATTTCTATATGACATCATTGAAACTCGTGCTTTCATGGTTTATTTCAGTGGTGTAAATTCTTAAATACATCTTCTGCATGCTGTTAATCAATTAACACCTTAACGCCCAATTGATTACTTGACGACGAAGTTCATAAGCAAACACTTTTAAAGGAATAAACTTTAGTTGAATTTAAGTTTTGTACGAAAACAGTTTTCATTCACGGAACGAAACGCGAACAGGTGTTTCTTGAAACCTCCCAAGAAAACAAAAAAAAAAGAAGAAGCGAACAAAAAGAGAAAAATTTAAAATGCATTTTGTCGGTTATACTCTGTTTTGCTTAGTTATATTTATCGGTTATACGGCATGTAAGAAACTTAATTTACAATACGAACTTGATAAAATTAGTGATTCAGAAACCCAATTATTAACGCCACATTCCAGAACTAAACGTTGTGAGTATTTTTCAAAGGCAAAATGTAGAAAAAAAATCATCTTTAAAAGAAAATAAGTAACGGAATTCAATAAAAGGGGAAAGGAAAGCAAAAAAAAAAAAGAAATGAATTATGAATTGAGAAATTTTCAACACGTGTGAAGAAAAGCAGTTTTCTTGAGTTTAAACTGGTACAAGCAAAAAATTTGTGACAATTACTAAATAAATAAACACGATTAAACTCAATACTACAACAACAACAAAAATAGTACAATAATAATAACCTACTTTTGAAACCTTGAGCATAATTTGTCAGTGAAAGTTCTTTTAAAAATATTAAAAATAGTTTAATCAATCTACAAACAAGCAATTATAACAAGTTATAAATTTAAGTATAAAAAGTTACAAAATTTTGCAAGTTTTAGGTAAAAGTTATAATGCAATTATTTGCTTCTTATTTGTTAAGAGTGTAAATTATAACGGATATATGTAAAAATATGCTAAATAATTCCAGTCAATATTTTTTTTTTAATATTTATATTTATTTATATTTATTTTCCTTTAAGGCCTATTTGCTCTTGCATTAATTCTCCGGCCTATGGACTGTGCAAGTATATAACGAATATTCTTAAAGTGATAACAGGACAATCAATATATAATATTAAAAATTCGTTGGAATTTAAGGATAAAACCAAGAGAATAAATATACAGGATAATGATAGATTGTTTTCATTTGATGTAGTTTCACTTTTTCCAAGTATTCCTGAAGGTTTAGCTTTAAGTATTATAGAGGAGAAATGGCAGATAATAGAACAAAATACGAATATTGAGAAGGAATTATTTTTACGTATTCTTAAGTTTTGCATTGAAGACAATAGGTATTTTCAATTTGATAATAGAATATATCAACAGAAGGAGGGCCTCCCTATGGGCTCTCCAGCATCTCCAATTATAGCTGATATTGTGATGGAGGAATTACTAAATTCATGTATTAGTAAAATGCATATTAAACCTAAGATAATCACAAAATATGTGGATGATTTATTTTGTATAACTTCAGAAGATGCAGTGGATGATATTTTGTCAGAATTGAACAGTTTCCATCCGGATATTAAATTTACGATTGAAAGAGAATTAGAATCTAGACTTCCATATTTAGATATATTAATAATAAGGAAGAAAAATAAGTTAGTATTTGATTGGTATAAGAAACCAACATCTTCTGGAAGAATCATTAATTTTTATTCAAAACATCCAAGGAAAATGATAATAAACACAGCGAAAAATATGATAGACAGAATATTGACTATTAGTGATAGAGAATTTCATTTGAAGAATAGGGATACGATAAGAGATATACTTAATGACAATGATTTTCCAGTAGAACTAACTAACAGATTAATTAGACAATATGGTAGTTATAGGCATAATTTAGGAAATTCTACGGCAGAGCCAAGAAATTATAAATCATTAACTTATGTTCCTGGAATATTAGAAAGATTAAGAAAGTGTAAAATATATGACACAGATAAATATATAATTGCACACAAAACACATAACACATTAAATAAATTATTTAGCAGTATGAAGGATAAAATAGGAAAAATGGAAATATCTGATGTAGTATACAGGATACCATGTGGAGGAAATGACCAGGTGAACTGTGACAAAGTTTATATTGGGACAACAAAAAATAAACTTAGAACGAGATTAGCTGGTCACAGGTGTGACCAAAAATATAGGAATATTTCAACACAGAAGACATCCTTATCTTCACATTGTAAGAAATATAATCATTATCCAAAGTTTGATGAAACATCAGTATTAGATATAGAAAACTACAAGAGACGTTATATGTTGGAAATGTTAGAAATTGTTAATGTACCAAATGTAAGGAGAATAAATTTCAAGACAGACACAGACAATTTAGCGCAGAATTATAGGTACTTAATTAAAAAGACACATAATTTGTTATAATCATTTCATAAGAGAGAATTTGTTATTTGTTTTTGTTTCCGTTTCCTTGTTTTTGTATGTTTGAATATTTGAAAATTTAAATTTTTGTATGTATGTATGAAAAAATATTTTATGTTTTTGTCAAATGTTTTGAAACATTTTTTTCAATTTGTTAATAATTTTTTTGTTTTCAAATTTTAAAAAATTTTTTCCTGAAGAAGCTTTTCAAAGGAAAGCGAAATATTGAAAATAAGAAATATATAAAAAAAGATCTAAAAAGAAGAAAAAAGATATTTATTAAAGATAAAAAAAGATCGTTTAAAAACTATAAATTTATAATTATGTTTTAAAACATTTTAAGTTATAACGTCTTCGCATTATTGATTATCCGACGGTTGACGGAATTTTTTAAAAAAAGTGAATTTTTTAAAATAAAAAAGTCAATATAAAATTGCCGCCAAAAAACGCTATATGGACAATAAAATATCTTATATTGATTTTGAGATTATATTTTTTAATGGATAATGGATAGTGATTTTAATGGTTAAACAAAAACGTCGAGTGTTTAAAGCCAATAACTGAATTATTTGCATAGCTGTGTGGCGCCGTCTTGTTGAAACCAAAGGACACTTATGTCCATATAAGCTAGTTGTGGTCACAAAAAATTGGTTATCATGGTTTATGGTAGCGCAGAAAATTCAAAATGACAGCATTTCCTTGCTCATTTTCGAAAAAATGAGGGACAATGATGCCGCCTGATCACAAACCTCATCATACGATCACTTTCGAGCACTGTTTGTGGATTTTGTGAGCCCCACATGCAACAGTTTTGTTTGGCTACATAGCCGGCTAAGTGAAGATAATCCTCATCACTAAAGATGATTTTAATTTTGACTTATTTTGGTTTAGTTTTTCAAGCTGCCAATTTACAAATGTTTGACGCAAACAATGATTTGTCGGCTTTAATTCTTGAACGTGTTGATTTTTGTAAGCTTGAAAATGAGGATATTTATGCGAAATGTTGCGCACTAGGGACACTACTAATGCATGATAAGATTTACATTTGCGCCTAGCCATAATCAGATGGTGGTCGAACTACTGGGGAATGAGAAGCCCCTGTTAGCTGGTAGGTAGTGTACTAGCTTGTAAATATGGGGGTTATGGGTTCGATTCCCAACGAAGACCTTGGTTTTTTTCACTACAAAAGATAAAAATTGACTGTCGGTGGAGCTGCTCAGCGATGAAGGCATAGTCACTGGTCGCTGTTGCTGTCTTTATACGGCAGTTAATTTCCGACTATCCTTCTGCTTTCACCACCTGTTTCATCTCTTCTCTATCCCTTTCCTAAAGAAGGTAGCACGGTACTTGACTAAATAGGCATTGTTGCCTGAAGTGCTACTTCTCTTTAAAAAAAAAAAAAAAAAAAAAAAAAAAAAAAACTCCTGGTCCAGACCACATAACTAGCATGCTCACTGGATCCGAATCATTTACCCATTATTCTCAGTAAAGGTGAAATGATCCTGACCCCCTAATCAGTATCATGAGGGGCCGCGAAACACCCAGCCACCACGATACACCCGAAGGGCCAACCTCAATAATCAGTCAGAGCAACAGCTAAAAAGGCTAAAGAGACAATTAGCGGAACTCTGGGGCTTACTGATTTCCGTGGAAATAACGTAGAGCTTCCAGTTGACTCTCTGCTACCTTCAGATAACTGGGCTCCCTTATACCCCCGAACGACTCCCCGTGGGCACATTTATAGTCTTTATAGTACGTAACAGCTATTTAGATCTGTGCAACTGGGGTAAAAAGAGAGCCCAGTCCCCTGAAGACAGGCAGGGAGTCAACTGGAAGCTCCACTTTATTTCCACCGGGATCAGTGAGCCGCAGAGTTCATTATTTGTCTCTTTAGACATTTAATAGTTCTCTGGCTGATCATTGAGGTTGGCACCTATATGGGAGTAACGTGGTGGCTGTGGTTTCGCCGCCCCATAACAGTATAATGGTTATTATGGTGGCCAGGATCATCTCACTGATAATGACACGCAAAGTGAATGATCCAGTCCAGTCAGCATGCTAGACATGTATTCTGGACAGGAGTTGAAAGTCTCCAACTCTTTAGCAAGGTGTGATGGTTTGCAGCGCTGCCCTGAAATCATTAAAGTTGCAACTAGGTGGTTCTGTTGCTTAGAATTATGTCTTCGGCTTCCTAGGACGCAGGTATGACGTTCCAAATTATACAATTGTGGTTTGTCCACCATCTGATTAAGGCTACATAGCCAGGTGCGGATGTAAAACGAATCACACTATCTATACCCCCGAACGACACAAGTCTAGATGGTTAAGTAATCCATAAAGACTGATAAATGTGCCCCCAGGGGGGAGGGGCACTACTAATGCTCAATTGCTACGAAGTTGAAGTTTCAGGTTCATTCTCTACACTTTGCTGTACAGCGGTTATGTTTACGTTTGCCATTACAACCGCTTTGTTTTGGGCTTTTGTTAGCAACAATACCGCGATCCATGAATTCAGCCATTAAATTACGCCCAGCAATCTTAGAAGAAGTCCGATTACGAGAAAAAGTTGATTGAATTTTACAAAGTGATACAGTGAAATTTTTATCATTTTGTTACTAAATTTTCACAATTAAAATTCATGACTCACGAGTGTGACGTTAAATGTTTTAAACTTCCCAACTTTTTATTAAAGACATGTCAAGAGATGGTAGCTTAATTCTTGATATTTAAGCATTTGACAGACAATTCACTTCCTAACCTCAAATTGCTAACTTGCACACTTTCATACTTTCCTAAGCATTCAACCAGCAGCACAGGAATAAAAATAATGACAAGCATATTTGAAACCCATATGTTCTATTAATAACTGTTTTTTTACCATTAAATGTTTTGTTCTTTTTCCTGTAACCCAAAAATGATAACTTAATCTTTTGGTATGTTATTGTAACACCGAAATATTAAATGCTTAGTTTTGCCTTTTGCATTATAGAGGAAACGGATCTTAAACAAACTCCCTTACATGTTTTTCCACTCTCAGCTCTTTTTTAAATTATTATACAATCATTCACACACACACACACACATTTATGAGAAAGTTCAAAATCTTGCAAACAAAGGGTTCTTCAACAAGAACTTTGTTTTCGAAAACAAAAAATTTAAATTAAGATGATTTAAAATTTTATTGTATTACGAAGAGAAAAGTTCGGCAATTGTGAATGAAAAATGGTATCTGGCAAATGTCCACCACGATCACGCTGACAGATATCGATTCTTTCATCAATGTTTTAATCACTTTTTGGCAAAATGCTGGTCCTATTTCATTAAACACATTACGGATTTTGAGTTTGAAGGCTGAAATCGATTCGGTTGGCTTCGTATAGACTCTATCCTTAACATACCCCTACAAAAAATAATCCAGTGGTATTAAATCACACGATCTGGCTGGCCACTTAACTGCTGATTGTCGTGACATTATGCAATCGGTAAATTTTGGTTTGTAAAAAATTAATCGTTTCGTTAGCTGTGTCACATGCAGCACCGTCCTGTTGAAACCACATGTCAGTGATATCCACGCCGTCCACAATAGGCCAAAATTAATATGTTAGCATCTCGTGATAGCGTAATCCATTGACCGTTACCGCATTTTCAGCCCCATCTTAAAAAAAAAAAACAAAAACCCTCTCCAGACTACATAGCGCTCCACACAGTGACACGTTGAGCAAGCAAAGGCTTCTAAATAATCGCTTTAGGACTTTTAGAAGCCCAAATGCGACAATTTTGCTTGTTGACAAACCCTGACAAGTGAAAATGTGCATCGACTGAAAAAATGATATTTTTGTTTTTAACCAGCCGGTTCCTCCATGAATTGCACGAATCTACGGCGATGTGAATCGTCGGTCGTTTTCGATTCCTACATTAGTTGAACCTTGTAAGGCTTCAAAGTCAAATCCTTACGCAAAATTCGCCATGTGGTGGTTTTGGATAACCCCAATTGTTGAGAATATCGAGGGCAAATTTGGATCTACTTCACGGCTGTGATATTTTCAGCTGAACAAACCGGTCAAACACGCGTTGGTGTTCGCACATTTTGTATCGAGCCTGTCGACTCAAATTCTTAATAGCGGTCTCACAAAGACGATTGTGTTCTCCAAAAATATCACAAATTTTACGAAATGCAACTTTAACACAACCACCCACCATTTTCATAGTGGATTTTAATTATTTTAATGCGGTTTTCGTTCGAAATTGAAATCATTGTAACAATTGCCAATGCATCTACCATATGGATATGCTTTCCCCACAGTAATACATTTTTATTTTAGAGTAATAAATATTTTTTGAGAATATTATTAAATATTTTTGTTTGAGGAATATAACGCAGTTAACGTAGATTAGATTCACATCACAATGATTCCATATTGTTTCCCTTATTCATTTAATAAACGTTTTTTTTGTCAAATAATTACACACAACACTTTAGAGTTTTAAATTAAATAACACGATTCGATACTCGTGTTTATACACACGAAAATACACGATGGTAGCTTTACCACTTTAACGCCTAAAATCTGCTTTATTATTTTTATGTCTTGCCAATGTTTTCACTTCAACTTACTTTATTGTCCAACAGTAGGTTCTTTGAGGGGTTCTCGCATATAATCACAAGAAAATTCTTCTACGACATCATCGCATATATATTTGTTATCGTTATTTAGTATAAACGCCTGTTTGGCTGTAGGGTTTTTTCTGTTTGTTTAAGTTATTTCGTGGAATTTTTAATAAGCATAATGCTGTTGTCTTGTGTTCATAAGATTTCTTTAAAACTACATAATTTTAAAAAGCCACAATAGGCCATTTCGTTTACTTTTTTTACTGGCAATTATTTTCTTTTGAAACTCGAATAAAGCATCTTCGTAACAATTTTTTTATTTTATATTTTTAAACTTTTATTTTTGAAACTACCCATATATAGTCTGCGTAAATTTAAAAACTCGTCCTGTAACAATTTAAAAAATAAGGCTCCATGCGTGAAAAGCGCGTTACTGCCTTCATTTAATTTTATTTTAATTTTTTATAATTTTCTTGTAGCAGACATAGCAGATCAGGCCTTATTCGCCAAAGTCTCAGTCTCAGAAATTCAATTTAATTTTAAAAACTTTTTCGCATTTTTCTTAAAGCGAACATTATTCACATAGAGCCGCCATACACGTTAAAATCACGTTGTATTAGCAAATACAATTGATGTGAAATACGCTTCCACAACCATGTGGCTCTATTTCTACATCTTGTCGGGTTTCTTTCTTATTTAAACATTTGTAACATTTTTCTCACTCGATATGAAAATTTAAAAAATAAAAATCTTTTGTCATTTATAGGGTTTCCTTTTTACACAATCGGAAGGTTTGCAAATGAAGTGTGCACGGCCAGAAACAACCTACAAGGCACTTGTATGGTACGAGGAGAATGTACTGATAATGAAGGAGTTTCGGCTGGTAGCTGTTCAACGATAACCAAACAGGCAGTTTGTTGTATTTGTAAGCAAATTTCAATGCCTTTAATGAAGAATCTATTTTTGAAATCATATTATTATCGTTCCATTTGGTTTTTTTTTTTTTTGTAGATCAAAGAACTTGCGGCGCTACTACACAATACAATAATACATATTTTTATAACTCCGGCTATCCGGGTACATATAGCGGCGGCGGCAGATGTACAATTGTAGTGCAGCCCTGTGACTCTAATATTTGCCAACTTCGAATTGACTTTCTATCTTTGCAATTGGCACCACCAAATGGTGACGGTTTCTGTTTAACAGATTCTTTACAAATTACCGGTGGATCGTCACGGGTGCCAGCCATATGTGGTGACAATTCAGGACAACATGTTTATGTAGATTTTAATGGAGAATCGCCAATAACTATTTCAGTGGCTACTTCAGACAGCTACACTTTTAATCGTCAGTGGCAGTTTCAAATATCACAATTGGCATGTGCCTCTCCCACACAGGCACCCTCAGGCTGTCTGCAATATTATATGGAAGAAAGTGGCACAGTACAGAGTTTCAATTATGGCTCTGCACCAAACTCATTAACCAATTCAATTGGTCTGCCGGGCAGTCGGCAAATAGCAAATCATCGTTACGGCATATGTATACGTATGGAAGCAAATAGATGTTCAATAACCTGGAGTCAAGTAGATTCAGATGCATATTCCTTTACGCTGACTAATGATGTGGGTGCTGTAGATCCTTCACTGCTGGCTACAGAAGCCGTACAAAGTCAAGAATGTTTAACAGATTTTATTATAATACCGAATCCAACTCAAAATGGTAATACATTGCCTTACGATCGATTTTGTGGCTTGGGCTTGGTGTCAACAACAAGCGCAACAAAACCCTTTGTTTTATATGTCAACACCGACAGCAATGAAGATTTTGATATATCAAATCGTGGTTTCTATCTTTCATATTCACAGAATGCCTGTCCAATTATATAGTGAGACAGATGGTTTGAATTTAAAAATTTATTTATATGACTGAGCAATTTATAGGTTGAGAAAAGCTTTAAAAGAAAACAAACGTTAAAACAAAAGTAACAACAAAATTGACTTAAATTATATTAGGAAATTTTTAATTTTTTTCTTTTTTTTTTTGTTTTTTAATTTAATAATTTAATATTTTTTTAATTTAAATGTAAAATCAGCCAACAATATAATAACTACAGTAAAAACAAGAATACTACCTAAAGTATAGACGCGATCAACTTGTAATGGCTTTCATTTTTGCAATTTCTATTATCAGTTCTCGGATCTGTAATAAATAACAAAGTTATTTTATAAGTTAGAAAACTAAATAACAAAATTTTAATACATAAACAAAATGAAACAATATTAAATTGAATTATATTGGCAAAGGCCATAAACATCATGTGTCTTTAATTTCTTTATACTTTTTCTATATAGAGAAATGGATGTAGACCTTCTGTCAAGTATTCGACTAGAAGTGGGACATATACATAAGTCAAATTAGATCAACCATTTTGTAATTGAATTTGTTGGAACATAACATTAGAAGCTTTGCGTAATATTGTAGTTTTAGGTTTAAAGAATTTTAAAAACATTTTATAAAATTTTATAGAAATGTTGTTAAGGACATCACTTGGATAATGAAGAATTAAAAAACCATTTTTACTAAATTACTAATAGATATAAAAACGCATTTTTTTTTTTTTTTAGAAAAGGAGAAATAATCTTGAAGAGAGCACTTTTTTCAAATATCCATGTTAAATATCTTTACTTTAAACTCTTTCATTTAATTATGATGATGCTCACGTACATATTTACATGCACAGTTTTGAACCGCGACGCTTTTGTCTAATCAACTTTTTCTTTAAAAGCAAAGGTATCCTCCATTTAAAATCGATCAAGTGGAGTGTTAAACAAATTGTTTCAGGCTGCTCTAATACCATTCAATTGTCTAAAATATATTAAACTTAATAAATTATATAGTCGCTCTTCTATTTTGCTGGGACAACAAAAGGTTGCTGACCCTCCAAGTAAGTTTTATTCGACATTTGAAGCAATGAACTTTGACAGAAGTACTTACCCAATCCTCTTTCCCGAAGAGGTTCCTATAAACTTCTAAAGAACATAAACGAGTAGCAACAAAGTACAAATTTAAAATCAGGGCGTATGTATGTATTTAATCCTGCTCAAACGACATATTCAAATTGGGAAGCACTTAAACCCTTTAAACAAGACGCTTTCCAAGCAAGTGAGGGTTTAATCGAGTTTAAAAGAGTCAGAATCGAGCAACAAGCATTATTTTATCAATGATAACAAATATAATGGTGCTGTTCAAAGAATTCTTCTTAGCACACGATAGCGACTTGACACAAGTTGCATATTTCGTGATAAGATAAACAACTGCGCCTGGCCGGCGGTCAAACCAATGGGAATGGAAAGCAATCTAATTTTCGCCCTAGGAAGCCGAGAACTAATTCTAGCAACAGGTCATTCCTATATTTCAGCAGTTCGAAAGCAGGGTCGCAAACCACCACTCCTTACTGAAGATTTGGAGACTATCCAACTCCTGGTCCAGAACACAACTAGCATGCTCACTGGATCCGAATCATGCATATCACCCAACCTCAATAATCAGTCAAAGAAATACCTTAAAGGCTAAAGAGACAATTAGCCGAACTCTGGGGCTTACTAATTCCCGTGGAAATAACGTGGAGCTTCCAGTTGACACCCTGCTTGTCTTCAGGGGACTGGGCTGCCTTATACCCCCGAACATCACAAGTCTAGATGGTTTAGTAATCCATAAAGAGTGATAAATGTGCCCCTGGGGGGAACACAAGTTGCCTATACTTAAAATTTAGTTTATATGGATAATGTTTCAGTTCGATAAACTCAATACATTAATATTTCGTTGTTAATCTAATAGCCTTCGCGCCTTTTGCCATTCGGTTTGCTATAGAATTTTTATTTCTCTACACAAAAAAAAAATTAATATTTTCATGTTCGAATAAAGGAAAGAATTGTTAATAAATATAAGAAAAACATAAAAATAGAAAATAATTACCTTCTGGCTGTGTTTTCTTTGTACTTCTGGATCTGCAGACTTGCGATAACCTTCATTATCCATACGCATTTGATAACTTATAAGATCAGCCTGCAGTTTTAGTAACTTTTTCTCATTTGGATTATTCTTCATGCTTGCATATTCTATTTTACGTTTGTACAAATCATTCGTAAAAATTCCTATATGATTATTCTTAAGTTATTACCAAAGCCTTATAATTAATAATATATTAGCTTACCAAAACTGCACAGATGGCCAGCAGTAGAGAATAATTTCAAGTCCTTTTGAGTTTTAGAAGTTTCGCTTAACATTTCCAATTCTATGCTATTTACTAAAGTTAAAACACGTATCTGTTTTTTATGACTCTCTAATAAGTTTAAGGCCTCATTGGTATGGGCAAAGAGCTTTAATTTTGGTTCATGCTTTTTCGATATATTTTGGCGACTCTTAAGTTTTCGTATATTTTGACATATTTTCAATATATCATCGATTTCTTGTTCGATTGCGGTATTTAAGAATCTACTCAAATTAATTTTTATGTTTTGGGGCAAATGCCTTAACAATTCAGCGGAAAGAAAAGGTGTAAACGGACTCATTGCCTGTAAGGACCAACTTAAAACTGCTGCCAAGTTTGCGCAGTTTACATAACCTTCCGCAGTTTGTGAATTAATATTTGTTTTACATGTTTCCTAATTGAGTAGAAAAAGAAATCTGAAATATTTGAAACAATGAAAAATAATGTAAATTTTTAAACTCACCAAATACACGTCGCATAAATTGTTGTGCAAAAGTTGTTTCAAAGCATGTGTGGCAGTATGAAAATTATAATTTTCAAAACTATCATAACAAATCTTTAAAGTTCTGGACAAACGACTTAAAATCCACAAATCCCATGTTGTTAAAGGTACATAGTTCATTGAATGTACGTCCATTAAAGGCATTTTTAAACGTTCTGCAGCACCTAGAGTGTATCTAGTAGCCTGCCATATTTTATTGAAGAAAAGTTTATTTGCATAACACTCGTTGACATCAAAATTTATGAAATGATTTTTGATATTGTGGCTGCATAAAGTGAAACGTAATGCATCAGTGCCACATTCTGGTATACCTTGGGGAAACATACGCCGGACTCCTATAAGAGATTTTTCCAGCTCTTCATCACATAAAATGCCAGCTTTATGGGATGATTTTATTCCCTCTTCCAATGACTTAATTAAAATATAAAGATAAAGTAAATATTTTGAATTTTTTGGATGCCAACAGAAATTAAAATATTTTACGACAGTCTTCCGTCACAGAAGCATACACTATATATGGAAGTTTTTAAATAGCTAAAGTGTTCCAAAAAAACTATCGTAAAATCTTGTAATAAAAACTGATTTTTGTTTTTTCAAAAGTTACCTCTAACGTTGCCCCTTCTACTACCTGCTTAGGAGTCACCACATTGCCCAAACTCTTGGACATTTTACGTCCGTATGTATCACATACTATACCATTTAACAGTACTTTCTTAAAAGGAGCAGTGCCCGTAAGTTTTAAGCCTAACATTACCATTCTTGCTACCCAAAAGAATAAAATATCATGTCCAGTTTCCATCATATCCAATGGATAAAAATTTCGATAATCTTCTGAAGGCCAATTCACTGCAGAAAATGGTAGCAGAGCTGAGGAAAACCAGGTATCCAAGACATCTGGTTCCTGTGTGACAATTACGGAGTTTGTGTTAAGTTTTTGTCTGGCTTTGTTAAGGGCATCTTCCGTTGAGTGAGCTGCAACCCAAGTAGAATAAGAGGTTCTAGTATCTACAGCTTTATAGGCAGGAATCTGATGGCCCCACCATAATTGACGCGACACACACCAATCATGACAATTTTCCAGCCAGTTTTTCCATTCACTTTCGAAATTACTTGGTATAATTTGCAAACGTCCGCTTAAAACTTCACCCAATGCTTCATCGGCCATGGGTTGACAGTGCAAAAACCATTGATTTTTCAACATATATTCAATAACATCCTTAGACCGTGAACAGATCGGCAATTGCATTGCATGGTCTCGTACGGCTTTTAACAGTTTCAGCTCCCCCAGTTCATGTAAAATTTTCTCTCTCGCCAGAAAACGCGGTAAGTGAGCAAATTCTTTGTATTCTTCTTTTATAAGTCCCCTTGTAGTGAATACTTCTATAGCTTTGAGAGAGTGCCTGGCGGCTAATAAAAAGTCTTTACGGTCATGAGCTGGTGTTATCTTAACAGCACCTGTACCAAACTCTGGATCAACTGCCGCATCAAATACCAGAGGTATGGGTTCTTGGCGAAAAGGATGCCATAATAAAACCCCTGGATTATCATAATACTTTTTATAACGTTTATCTGTCGGATTAACTGCAACGGCAACATCACCTAATAAAGTTTCAGGTCTGGTGGTAGATACTGTTATTTCCTCATCGTCGCAGCCAAAAACTTTATAACTTATGTCGAAAAGGCGTCCAAATTTAATTTTCTTATCATAACCAGGTAGAGCAATTTCAGTGGTGCCTTTAATATCTAAAGTTTCTATTTCAATATCGGAAATAGTTGATTCTAACGTACAAGACCAATTGACTAGAGACTTTTTTTGGGTTATGAGGCCCTCTTCAAACAGCCGTATAAACGCTTCATTTACAGCATAAGCCTGGCGCTACAAATAAAAACTATTACCAAATATTTAGTGATTTTAAAGAAAATTACCTTGTCCATTGTAAAGTATGTTTTATTCCATGTCAAATTACAGCCTAACATATGTAAATCCTCTCGTATGCTTTCCCCCTTTTCTTGTTTCCATTTCCAAACTTCGCTTAAAAAATTATTTCGCCCAATCGCATGTCTTGTTAAACCTTTCTCCTTTAATAGCTTTTTTTCAACCACCACTTGTGTCGCAATACCGGCATGATCGATACCCGGTATCCATGAAACCTCATATCCCATTTGTTCCTTTTGGCGACAAATTACATCCTGCACTGTAGCCATCAAAGCATGGCCCAAATGCAGGCTCCCTGTTACATTGGGTGGTGGCAGTAGCATATGAAATTTTCCTACTTTACGTTTACTTGTTGGCTTGACTACAATTGCGTTACTTCGCTCCCTTTCATCATTTTCTACTATTTTTGGTTGATAACCCGGAGCTAAAACGCCTATTTTGGCAATCAGTGTACAATTTAATTATATATTTATAAATGAGATTGAGGGTGTCATTACCAAAATTTGTTATACCACGTTGCCAAATAAAGTTTTTTATTAAAATAATTGTTTTATAATTTTTTGAGTTACTTAAATTTTGCGGTAAAAGTTTAAACATTTTTATTTGATTTTCTTAAGAATAATTTGAATATTATGCCAGAAATAGTTAGAGAGCGAAGCCGATAAAAAAATTCGGCGATATCTAAATAAAAAGCCGACGGTATAGAATAAATCACATGATAGATGATAAGTAATGTAGTTTTATTTCATTTATGTAAATCTATAAATAACGTAAGTAAAAATAATATAACCCGATTCCAAACTATGGAAATAAAGCTAAACATAAATAAGACTTCAAGCACAAGCCCTCAAGCAAAAATAACGCCTGTAATTTGCTCAGCTTCGGAGTCTGATCCCAGAGCTGTAGCGAACTAATGCCCAATATTATAAGTACAACATTTGTCCTGTTAATATAAAAATCCTGTCTGAAACAACATGTTAAGTATTTTTTAATCTGAGGTTTAAATTTTGATAATTTAATACTATGTTTATCTATATTGTAAATCCTTAATTTCAAACAACTTTAAAAGGCATTTTTTGATTAATATTATTATTATTATTAAAACGAAAGTTCCTCTTGTAGTAAAAACTTGAACAAAGATAACAAAATGGTTTTAAATCTTTAACCTATGTATACATGTTTTGAAAATTTGGTGAGTATTTTCAATTTAAGACGCAATTAATGCATTAAATACTGAATTGATTTAAATGAGCTAAAGACTTCCCATTACAGTATTGACTTAAAAATATAGGAGAAAAACAGCTACCCATTTGGAATGAGATTTTAAAATTGTAATTTAATTATAAGAACATATACTATCGTATTTACAAAAACAAAAAAAAAAACAAATAATTTTTGGTTTGATTACAAAAGAAACTTTTCATTCAAAATTATGGTAGCACAATTTCAACGCACCATTTAAAACTCTTGAGAGATAATTTAATCGAATGAGTGCATTTAGAAAATTTAAAATTTAAAAATTTACAAATTATATATAAAAATATAGAAATATTATGAAGGCAGTTGCCTCAATAATGGTATCGTCATATCAGGGCGAATTTATATTTGATATTAAAGCTAATACAGCCAATTGATTTTAAGTCTAATAGGAATCCTACTACGGATTCTCCTGTAGTTGTTATGTGCCTTTTTTATACAACTGTGCCAATGTTGATGTTTTTTGCGTAATGAAAAACAAACACAAAAATAATACGAGGCAACCAGAATAGTTTGTCCGGGTATTTGTGTTGTGCTGCAAAAATAAAATTGTTTAACTATAAATAAAAAAATTGTTACAAAATGCTTTAGGAGCTAAAAAGCGATTTAATACAGAAAGTGTAAGTAAAATAGAAAAAGGTAAAGTTTATTTAAAGAGATATTTTTAAGAACTCAAGTGTAGTTTATAGTGTTTAATAGATGAATTTGTAGAGCTCCCCTAAAAAATATTGCCTAAATGATTTCTAATTAGCATGTTTTGTGCAAGAAAGAAAAATGGTGTTACAAAACAAAATGTCAAATTAGAATATGGCAAAGATAGCGCAGGTGCATATTAAAGGGTCAAAAGAGAAACAACGAAAAGATTGATTTTTCCCTACAAGAAATTCCAATTAGTTGTTCGAAAATTTTTACAGTATTCGCATCATAAACGCGCTTATTTTTTTTACGAAAAACATCTTCAAATTTTTTAAATGATATTAAGCAGTTTTAAAACTTTAAAATAAAAAGTAAATTTTAAACTAACTGTGCTGAAAAACTACTCGTTATTTGAACGATTCAAAAAATAAAAACCAAAGAGCGCGTGTGAGAATAATTTCATAACTGAAGTAGAAATATTTTTTTCAAGTAATTTTTTATAACAAGCGAAGAAAAACACATTTTTTACTTAGTTCTTTTTTATAGAAATCATACTTTTGTTTAAAATAAAAAAGATATTTTCTAATTGGAAAAATTATGTAAAAACTAGGGACTTTTAATGTGGATTGTCTCTACTTTTTATCAGAGAATAAATGAATTTCATGGAAAAAGTGTAATAAAAGCGAAAAACAAGAGAAATCACCTGAATTTTTTACATCATAATAAGCAAATGCAAGAATTTATTTAAAAGAAATACAATTTCCTAAACCCCCTTTTGGCAAAAAAAAAACGGAACTTAACCTAAAAACAAACGAAGAGAGTTTAAGTGAGTAAAGCAAAAACAACTTAAATAAAAACAACCCCACTCTTCTGTTATAATTTGTTTTGCCCTTTATTTGTATGCATGTAATGTTTACCTAAAAAAACAAATCGCCAATGATATATTTTAAAAATAATTAAAAAACACAGGAAGTGCTTAAAAATGCGTCAAAATCCTTTATTTTTTTTTTTATCAAAGAGTGTTTTTGTTTACATTGGTGCACCATTACAATTTTGAATGGACTTGTTAAGAGTGACAGCCCAGGTCACATTTACTGCAATTAATTAATATGATGAAAGACCTTGAAAGTGTGTAAAAATTTTGAATTTTAACAAATTTTAATGTAAAACTCTAAACCTAACTACTTCCTACTTAATTTGTAGTTAACCCAAACGGTCAAGATAGCTTGCACACATGAATCCCTAAGTTATTTTCTTTCTTAATTCACCTATAGTTTGTAATACTAGCTACCCATTTATTTGGTTAAGTGTTTAATAATTCTAGAAATATGCAAGCATATTCGTGTAAGTGTACATTCAATCCCAATAGTAGTAAGAATTGCTTTTTTCCTTGCTTTTGAATGCTTCCGATTGCCAACAATTTTAGTTCATCGGCTTTTAGGACAGCTTCTTTTTTAACTTACTCGGAATTAAAACTAATAGTTAATATTGACTTATTTCTGAAAAAAAAGATCAAATTGTTTTTTTTTCTTGGTCTCCTACTTTTTTATATTTATTGCGGAATATGTATATATAAACTTATGAAAGAGAAACTGAAGTGGAAAAAATGCTTAATCTTCGTCCAGTCTAAAGAGCTAATTCTAACAATATGAAGTTTTTAAAGCAGGGTCCCCTTAACGAGTAGATCCAACTGAGGCAGCTTTGGATTTCCTGTTTGGTTTACTTAAGAAACGATGTGCAGCCATAAATGGCGGAACAGCTCTGACAGGATATTTTGTAAGCAAGCAACTATAATTAAAAAAAATATAAGAAACTCCAAAATTTTATTTTCTGAAGTCAAAGCACTATAAAACCATGTTCATATGTGCAAGTTTTAAAAAAGTAAAGATAAAAGTGGTGATAAATATTGAGACAGAATAAAATTGTAGAAAAAGAAAACAATTATTTTTCGTTGCTCCTCTTACATATTTTACTGACTATAATAATACCTAAAAACATGTTTCATATGCTTTTGACTTTTGTATGGCCTGCCGCTTTAAATAAGTAAAAGCTTGTGAAGTAATTACCAGGCATTTTACAGAACTAAATTCCGATAGCAAGTGGTTTTGAATAAGCAAATTGCTTCTTACGAATAAATAAAATCGATCAGACTGATTAATATCTATGGAGTTAAAACCATTTTGTTCAGAATTGATGGCATGTCTTTATTTTTAAATAATCTTTAAAGCACCCACTACTACATGAATAATTTTTGAAGTAGGTTTTCTAAGGTTTTTTGTTTTGTGTTGGTAAGGCATAGTTTTGCTGGCACCCGTCTTAACTATTCTTTTTATTATTAATCGCCATTTTTTAACGAACTAATTCAAAAATAATTAATTACGGATTTGTACTTTAATTTCGTAACATTTGAAAAGTAAGCAATTTTTATTGTTTTTTAACCGATCTTTTTTATTTATCTTTAATAAATATCTTTTTTCTTTTCTAACATCTTTTTTATATATTTTTTTTTCTTCACGATATCTCGCTTTCCTTTGGAAAGCTTCTTCAGGAAAAAATTTTATATTTTTGAAAACAAAAAATTATTAACAAATTTGTTAGAAGAAAAAAAAAAAATATATAAAAAAGATCTTAGAAAAGAAAAAAGATATTTATTAAAGAAAAGTAAGCAATAAAATCCGAATTTCACTTTAATACCTTTGCACGGTACAATCGGTACTAATGGCAATATTTTATTGCGACAACATTTCTACGTAGTACGAGAGGAACCGCATACAATACTTATTCAAAACAACGGTGGTATGACACTATGTCCATTGGATTATGCCTGAAAGCTTCTAAGGTCGTATCCATGCTGGATTGCAATTATAAAAATGGGGCAATTGCATTGTGTGGCTCTAAAAAATCATTTATAGTTAATATTTGGTAAATGAAAATGGATTTACGATTCCAATGTTGTTTCTGACAGCAGGAGGATATTATCGGCGTGCTAGTTACTTATAATTACTATTTTATCCAATGACAATCCCTATAATCAATTGTAATTATAATTCAGTTAACAAATTCTTATGTGCCAGAACATCTACAAATAAGAACTTTGGTTATAATGTCCAGTTGATGCAATTTCCTTCAATACAAATCATAACATGCACGCATTTTGAGTAAATTTTTATTTTAAGTACAACATTAGTTTCCAAAAAAAAAAAAATAGTCCACACGATGTATACAGCGTCTGTTCATATTGGAACAATGATCGATTTAGTTCATTATTTAACGAAAACCGTTGAATGATTCGCTCTTTACACAAGAAATTCACACAACCGAAAAGGAGGTACGTAAACGAATAATTTTTAAAGTTTGGCATCTTCAAATCAAAATTCAAATAAATCGTATCCCAGGCTCCATTTTATAGGGAGGATGTACCGCTTTTCATTTTCCATACATTTGTTTGCTCATACTTATCTTTCAATTTTGTCTCGAAATACAGAATAAATAATACAAATTTTCTATTCCCAACCTGCAGTCGAACAGCCTAAGGGCTACACTTGGTCCTCCTTCTTCTACTGTATTCCACTTACACTTGTTTCAGTTTGTAGACTAAATGTCAGCTTTTGTGATAAATTTCTAGCTATTCATTGTGAAATA
This sequence comes from Trichopoda pennipes, assembly GCA_030448955.1. Taxonomy (NCBI): domain Eukaryota; kingdom Metazoa; phylum Arthropoda; class Insecta; order Diptera; family Tachinidae; genus Trichopoda; species Trichopoda pennipes. The sequence continues at coordinate 685,195 of JASKUP010000050.1, forward strand.
TCGAAAAAAAAATATAAAAAGACTAAACACGATTTTTTTCTTCGAATAATTCGATGATAGCAACAAAAATTATTACGATAAATCATTCGTTTGGAAAACAAATTGTGTGAAGCATAAAAGCTTTTTAGAACTAATTGATGACATTATTTTGTTGTAGGAGATTAAGTCCATTTTGTTCACGCTACGATAATAACAATAATAACAACAATAAAAGAAGCATACTATGTTTTTTGTTTTTGTTGATGTTGTCTAACAAATGCTGTTTTAACTTTTCATCATTTCTATTAATTTGTTAGCATTTGCTTCGTGTATGCTTAACAGAGTAAACTCTCCCACATAATCGTTAAAAAGAGATGATTGTTTAAAAAAAACTAATTGTTTAAAATTATTCATTCGTGAAAATAATAAGACTAGTTAATGATTAATGAAAACATAATTCAATTAGAGTTAAGAAAAAAAAAAGTGAATTGTAAAATATTTTTATAAAACTTTACAAAGCGAAATAAATAATTTTGCGTCCAGTTTAAGTTCATGTATTTTTTATATCTATAAATCATTTTCAGTTTTATTCGACCTTTTTTTAAATTTTTATTAAATTTTAATAGATTATATCTATAAATAATATATAATAAATATTTTTTTAATTAATATTTTAAATAGAGGGCGCGATGAGAGGTATAGAGGATTCTGCAAGCATTATAGGTCGCAAGGAAATTGATTTGGCTTTATATGGGTGTAGGAGACGTGGTATGACGTTGGAATTTCATACTTGAATATGTGCCCTTCATGGCTAATAATATAATCTGACCTAACCTATGATGTGTGAAACACAAATTCTTTTATTAATTTCCTGTGGTGATTGATATTTTTATACCAGTTCGAAGAGTTATTTTGTTGTGGCGTCATACCGAGTTGGCAATTTTTGCTTGTTATTTGTCGTTTAACTCGTTCCGGTGCAATGTCAAGAGAACGTTTTCTAACGTTTCAAATGTTGCGTCTTGATGAGAAAAAATTTCGTAGCAATAATTCGGCTTTGCTTAGGGCTCCGAACTATATTTTTTTATTAGTTTTTAACCAAGATATTAATTATCTTGGAATCATAGTATCCTCTGCATTATTTCTAATTTACTCGAAAGAGAGAGAGAGAGAGAGAGAGAGAGAGTTCAAAGCAAAAGTGTTCTATGAAAAGCTGTAATCTCAGTTGAAAACGCAAACATTCAATATTTTATGAAAATTAATCAAAATGTTATATACTTTCCTTCTCTCTTTTTTTCGACCTTTATTTATTATTATTAATTTAATTTCTTTTTATCCAGGCTCTAGGTCCCACCAATAAAGACTCTATGGTTCTTTTCTTTTTTCCATTTATTTAATTATTTAAAATTCAATATTTCGGTTTATCTTAGTCAAGAAGTCATACTCAGACTTTAGATTTCAAATTTGCTTATTCGAAAATTGATTTTTAATATAAAAAGCTGTCTGAGCACTTCTTTACTGCTTAACTCACATAAGATAACAGATAGTGTAAAGATGACTCTACAAAAGAAAAATTATTTCAAATAGTTAAAAGTTCTATACTTTAACAGTGTGAGAAACACTGCAAAGTGAGGTGCATTTAAAGCAATTTAATTAATATGTTTGCGAATGTAAAAAAAAAACAACAGCAAAACAATAATTTTCCTCTTGGATTGAACTTTAAATACGAAAGTTTATTATAATTTTTTTTAACCGTACAAAACGAGAAAGAAATTTTAGTCATTCTTACTAATAACAATTCCAATTTATTTCTTTTTTATTAGATTAATATAAGCTGTACTATAAAATAATATTTCAAATTATTGCATTTGTTGTGCTATTTGTGGGACAATATTTAATCCAATTAATTATTAAAATTTTTTTTATTAAATCCAGTTTAAAAATTCAATATAGAATAGTTGCGGAAAATATAATATTTATAAAAGTAAGACCGATCGTATTATCTTATAATGCAGATATTTATAAGCATATTTTAATTTTTTTAAATAATTTATATATGGACTTGAGTGTGATTACAAATCGTTCGATTAGTACTCCCTCAATTTACCTCGCGATTGGTTCTGACATATATACTGTTTAGAAGGTTTATTTTATTAAAAACATATTTGTTCCGAAACTATCTGACAATGTTTTTCTCATTTCGGCCTAATTGTTTGTCAGGTAACTGATTTCATTCAAAGTTTGTTGCAAGTAGTACTTTTTGAACGCTACAACAACGCACTAGTTCATTGGCTGAATAAGAGCCGTGATATTTGGAAGTATATTATGTTATCATACATGCCATTAAAATTGATGAAATGGCCCGGAGGATTATCAATCAAAAGTAGTGCTTTATAAGACAAATTATTTCTTTCACAATATTTCTTAGCTGCAGGGCAAATATGTGTTGTAAATTAATCGTTAAAGATTAAAGATTTTTTTTGTTACAAACATTCTTAATAATAGTCTTTGGCGTTTTAATATCCTAGTAATGTCTTAAGTCTGTTGCAGCATTACCTCCAACTAAAAGCGTAAGTCTATTTTTCGAAATCATTGGTCCAGCTGCTAATTTTTCTTCCATCGTTTGATTACTGAAACAATAATGTTCATATGCATGTAAAGATTAAAAAACAGTAGTAGTAACAACAGAAAAACTAACGCTTTTAAAATATTTAAATCAGGAAAAAGAAGGAAAACTTGAACCAAAGCATTCACCAGGTAGACCGAAAAAGATTACTCAGCGCATTGAAAGAAAAATTTTGAAAAGTATACGTGATAGGCCACATTCCAGCACAAGGAGGGGTCTTGCTTCTGAATTAAATTTGTCCCATGAGACAGTTCGAAACGTGCTGCAAAAACATAAATATTTTCCAAAAGTAGCTAGAAAAAAACCCCTGCTATCGGCACAAAATATAGAAAAACGGAACCATTTTGCACATTTACTTTTCCCACGGAGTACTGGGACGATGTAATTTTTTGCGACGAGACAAAGGTAATGCTCTATTATCATGATGGGCCACAAACAGTTTGGCGCAAACCTCTAACAGCCTTCCAAAATAAAAATAGTATACCAACGATGAAATTTGGAAAATTATTTATAATGGTTTAGGGTTGTATATCATCCAAAGCAGTTGGCGAAATTAGGATTTTCGAGGAAATAATGACGAAAGTGACTTACCGCGATATTTTAAAAACTGAATTGCACAAAAATTTAAACTTAAATCATTTAAATTTTATCAGAGCAATGACCTGAAACACAAATCTTATATTTGTAGATCGTGGCTGTTGTGCAATTGCAAAAAATCGATATCGATACAGCAGCTGACCTAAACTCGATTGAAAATTAATGGGTCCATTAGAAGAAAAAAGTCGGGAAAAGCTCTCCAAATAAAAATAAATTGCCGAAATTAATACATTCAATGCCTAGACGGTTACAAGTGTTGATTGATACTGAAGGAGGGCGCACCAAATATTGACTCAGAAGAATTCTATTTTTTTAGTAATGAAAAACATTTTATTTTATTGAGAATTAGTCTAATTTTGAAAAAAAAATTTCGAGACCAATAAAATCAAGTAAAATAATTTGCCATGGTTGTTGTTGTAATGTGTGCATCTGTTTTTAGAAATTATGGCGTCCAATTATCGAAAACAAACAAGTAATGTTATGTACAAAAACAAAACGGTTAAATCATGTATTTGTTGTTGTTATTCTTAATTGAAAGCAAAATTTAAAAATTGTAAAGCATTGAAAATATTTATTTGACAAACTGATATGAAAATTGGAAAACCTGTTAATATTATTTAATTTTGAAAACATATCCTTAAATTTCACGGTTCTAATGTTAACTCTAATCCCATCAATCGTTTAAAAATTTTCATGTTCATAAATTTTTAACTTCTTCTCCACTGTGCCATGTCATTTTCAGTCCGTGTAGAAGCTAGAGTTTTTACTTATTTTTTTATATATATTTTTTAATGATTTTTTATTTGCTTTTTACATTTATTGAAATGGCACCTTGACAAACAAGCAGACAGCCAGTAAAAAAGAGCAGAAAAAACTAATTTAATATCGCTTATAGTAAGTGCATAAATGAACACAGATCTCCAACACCACCTACATGCATACGTATATAGCCATACACATACATACGTACATACATAAGTATGCAATTGTAACAAAGTAATATTAATTTTTCTAGATATAGAAACCTACTTTCCACGAGTAGATCCCCCAAAACTGCTGCTCTCTTTTTTTTCGTTTTTGTTGGTTTCTAACAAACAATAAACTTTCCAAACTATTTACTGCTGACAATGGTAAAATTAAATATCACGATGATGATGTTAGTTAGTGACGTTATATACAAATGATACAGACAGAGATAATGACGATATGTACTCAAACGTAATAGTTGAGGTAAACAAAAAACAAAAATAAATAGACCAACCATCTTTCCATTCAACCAAAACTTTTTGAATATTTAAACGCGCATGGCCCAATTTTAAAAACAACCTACAACAATAACAAAATTCAATACTCTAGAATTTTAGATATTCTTATTTATTACAATAAATTTTTAATTTAAAATAAAAGAGTGTAATAACAGTTTTTGTTTCGTAATTTTATCAGTTGCCGAAACAATTGCTGTTCCAGGACATTTTTTAGAAAAATTAAAATGAATATTTGAAAATCAGCATGTGACAGAGCCAAATGTGTGTGTTTTAATAAAGTTATTCTTTCTTAAATTCCTATATTTTTTTTAAACAAATTTTAATTAAGCATGTTTTGTTTTGTTTTTTTTTTGTGTTGTGTTTTGCTACTTTTAAAATGAGTTTTGACTACACTTGATTTGGTGCAGGGCAATGCGTGTTGTGAGAGTGAATTTGAAAAATCCTGAAACTGCAACATTATTTTCGGTTAACATAGTTTTGTTTTTATGCTCTGCTATGCGTGTTGTGGAGAATTATTTGAAATGTCTGCTGCAAGGTATGGGTGGTGTGGTGGTAACAAAAACTAACCCAGTAAAATACATTGATATAAAAACATTTGCACTTTTCGGTGTGTGTGTGTGTGTGTGTGTGTATGTATATGTGCTATTTTATATATACACATACATTTGTACATACATGTGCACATGGTTATCCCAGTTATTGGGTCGTTTGTTTGGTTGCTTTTGCAACATGTGATAACATGTGATTCTCTTTTGTTTTATTTAGTTCATCTTTTTTTTGTTTTTTGTGTGGTTTTTCCCTTTACAAAATTTTGAAAGAGCAAAGTTTATATCGTATAAGTATTTTAATTAGATTATTTTGTCTTTATTATCACTGCAATTGTACTCAATCTATTTTTTATTTAAATTCTAAAGAAAACACTTGAAACTATAAAAGTATTTTTTATAAATTACAGTGATAAAAATTATGCGAGTAAAAACGAAAAAACTTGCTAGAAAACATGTACAGTGCAACCTCGGTAAACGCACCACAACTTGCTAGCGCAATTTCTGTTAAGAAAAACAGTTATTTAATATATATATTAAATCACAAATTAAGACTTAATTTTCCATTATGCTCGCAATTATTCCCAGAATAGTGTTTAAATTACCCCATATGATGATGACTAAATTTAGTTTGTTAGCACAAGCCAAAAATATGATGGAGGTTTAAGTCTTATGATCGCGGCGGAAACGCTTCATTTTCAAACAATATTTAACTTATCCACGCTTGATTACTTAGAAGAGTTATATAAATAAATATATTGGAATACAAATTAATAATGTCGATTTGGACTATGTATGGCATAAGAATAATATATGGTATGTGTCAATAATAACAAATATGTTATAATGGAGGGTCAACATCTATCAGTTAAATTCAATATTCTATGACTGATATCCGATGTGTGCAAATACACATTTTTAAAATCGCTATAATAATTTCAGATTTTATGTCTAAAAATGATGTTTTGTGAGGAAGTCTGATAACCTTCTTTCATTTAAAAAAAAACAGGCTGCTAAGTTATCGATTTTTGGTAGAAGCTTGCGATTAATATACACTAACTTGAAAACCATTTAACGATGGGTTACGCGATTCAAATGTAGTGATTTCGATAAGGAGAAGCTTCAGCCGAAAAAGTTTTAAGGTGAGGAATTGGAAGCATCACCCGACCAAGAACTTATATTATCATTGAGAGTCATACAAAAAGCCATTTCCCTACGTTTAAGAGCATTAGTTTCAATTTAAAAGCAAGAAAATTGGGTCCCATATGAATTGAAGCCGAGAATCGTTAAAAGGCGATTTTGCAAGTCGAAAACGTTGCTTAAACCCAAAAAAAAGTCGTCATATTTGTAACTTATTGTTACTGGTGATGAATAGATGCTGTACGATAATTCCAAAGACATATATAAAGCCCGGCCAACCAGCCAAATTTATGAAGAAGTCGAATATTCATAACGACAAAGTAATGCCCTGTATTTGGTGTAATAAAAAGGGTGTTCTGTATGTATGCTGTTGAAATCGGGTCAGGGGACCTGTACCAAAGATAATTGATTTGTTTGAAGAGAGTAATCAACGAAATATGACCACAATATTTGATCAGACACAAGGCCATAACCTTCCATTATAATCACGCTCGGCCATATGTTGCAAGACCGGTCAAAGACCTTTTGGAAAACAGTGGATGGGGGAAGTTTTGACTCACTCGCCTATAACCCAGACGTTGCTCCTTCTGACTACTGTTTGTTTCTATTGATGCAGAAGCTGGAATATGTTTCAATTCAGAACAGGATATCAGAAGAAAGTATTGACTAACGACAGACAATTTTTTGAAAAAATGCATTTTTCAAGCAAATAATCGACATTATTTAAAACGATAACGACAAAAATGAAAAACGATACAAATAAAAATACCCCTTTCAATAAATATACTTCTCATTGAATCGTGACAAAAATTATAACGTAAAAGGGGGAAACGAAGTAAAATGGCTTGCAACTACTTTAGTTTTTATTCTTTTTATATTAAACCTTGTTACGAAACCATTAAAAGCTTTAAAAATAAATCCAAACTTTTAGGAAATAGCAACATTTTCGCTTTAATAACTTTTTAATAAACAAAAATTATTTTATATTATTAAATTAATTTTTTTTTTATCTATTTTCTTAACAATGCCTCTCTTTACGTTTGCCCTGGATATGACGATACCACCTTAACTATTTCTGCTCCAACTAACACAATGTTTCGAATTATTTGACCGCTCTTAATATTATAATGCTACTGCTACTACAATTGCTGATGATGTGTATTTGCTATCTGCCTGCCCCGCTGCTACTAATTTTTTGATTTATTTTATATATTTATTTTTTGATGGATTTTTCTACACGATTTATATTTTGTTAAAAAAATACAAATAAATCATTAACGTTCGTTCGTACTACCTTTGTCTGCTACTAAAGACTGCTCTGGCGATTGGAGCTTACTCATGACAACAAAAACAGCAACACCAATAATCAAACAACTTAATGTGACGTTCTAAAATAAGGGCAAGAGAACGGCATAAAATTTAGAAGAACAAAAATCCAACAGCAGCAACAATTGCAAGAAAAACAACTACGACAGGTTAAAAGAAACTAAAATAAATAACACCAAGAATACGAAATTGTCAACTACAAAACGTAGACAAGGCAAGAGGAAGAGGTTGCGGTGGCGGTGTCAGTTTGTTGACGCTTCGTTTGCTTATTTTTAATAATAGCCCGAAAAAAATAACTTAAGAAAAGCAAGAGAGAAAAAGAAAACATACAATTGTTACTTGTTCCGTAATAGTACATCAAATAAGATCTTTTATTATAACCTGAGAAGCGAAAATAAAGCAATAGAAAATATTCATTCTTTATACATAAAATCATCATTAAACAAAAAGAAAATGGATTCTTTAAAAATATCCAAAGGTAAGTTCAGTTTAAAAATTGTGCTTTACTACAAAAAAAGAGCCATATGTGTCTTTAATATATTTAAAAGTACTGTTTTTTAATTAAATTACTTTTTTAAGTGCATATGTATAAAAACAAAGGTACATATTTAGTTGGTACTTTTTAAAAAAGACATATGTATTTCTTCTCTGTTAGTTTATTCAAAATACCTCCTTTTAAAATACTTCCGAAGTTTGTTGGGAAAATGTTAGAAAAATAGACGTAGAAAGTACTTTTTAAAAAAAGCATACCTTTTTTCAATAGTAGGTTAATAATCAACTTTGAAAACATTTAAAAAAAAAAGTTGCTAAAAAAGTACTTTAGGGGGCATACAAATGCAATTAAAGAATTCCGTCCAAAAGGTTAATTTAAAGAGCAAATAACTTTTTAGAACATCAGCAGTATTATTTACCAGTACAATTAAAATAATTTTTGGAATAAATTGATTATTACTTAAAAACGACTTTTTAAAATGTCTAATTTAAAAATACATGCAGGAGAATTTTTTCTTAAAAAATTTTAGAAAGGGGGTTTTCAAAAGGTAATTAAACATTCATTAAAAAAGAAGATAAAATTATTTTAAAAAGGAACCTTTATAATAAATAAGATTCTTTTATAAGAAGCACATTTTGTAAATATACCCTTCGAAAATGGTGGCTTAAAAAATAATAGATGAATAATTTCAAGGTTTTTATAAAAAAAAATAAATTTTATTTAATATTTCGTCACATCGTTGTTTGGCATTTGGCAAAAATTTTATTTTTTATTTTTATTTGGATAAATGTCTTATGAAAATATCATAAAATGTTTATTTTTAATAAAAATTTTTGTAATAAATATTTTATGAGAATATCATGAAATATTTATTTAAAGGAATCAAGCACGAAATAAAATTACGCTTATAAACAAAAAATGTATAAATATCAAAAACAATTGTTTATATATATTTTTTTTTCCTGATGCTGCCACCCAATAGTGTGGCGAAAGATTGATAATAAAAATGTATTTAATTTTTACATAAAAAAGTAAAAAACTATAATTATAATTAAAAAAAAATACTTTTGCTCTTTTAAATAGCGCTTTGATTTTATATTATTTTTTTTTTAGAAAGCCCTTTTAAATAATTAAAAACACCCTTGATAGTACTTATTTTTGTAATGCAATACAAATTATTCTTATTTGTATCGCCACAAATGATCTTTTTTTACCCCTTGACATTTAAAACTGTTTATTAATTATTTACAGGATCTTCCGCTTCATCGTCTAATAATGCTTCATCGCCCAGCGCAAATAAGCCAGCGACAGGACAAACTTCTTCAACCCAAACTACGGTGCCCATAACTGTGCGTTTTAATGCTGGCGATGAATGTATTGATGACATATTTCAGTCATTTCACACAACAAATACAACCAATACATCCGCCACAAACACAGGAAGTGGTGGAGGTGGTGGCGGCGGTGGTAGTTCTACTATAGGTTCCACTAATACAAATAACACTAACATAATAGCTACAAGCGTTAGTGGTGGAGCTGGTGTTGTTGGTAGTGGTGACTCCCTGTCGAGTAGCCCTTCACAACACCAACATCCTATTAATAATGTAAGTACTCTTTTTCTTTTTTTGACTTGTGTTCCGCGTTATTGTTTACAAATTGTAAATAAATTTTATTGCGTATTTAATTGTGCATGTGTGAAACCATGTTATCGTTATTTTTATTTCTTTGGAATTTTGCAAGAGGGAATTTTGCGGATTTGTTATTTTTTTTTTTTTTTGTTTTTAGTTTTCTCATATTTTTTCAACAAATTTGTCATAGTTTTAAATTTGTTTTGATATTTCTTAGTTTCGTTTAAGAATTTTTTTATTATTGACGTGTTTTTATTGTGAAAATAATTTCAATATCTTGTTGCTGCTTTGTTTCTGTTTACAAAAGCGTGTTGATTTTGCACATACTTCTGTTGAATATTGTTTTAATTTTTTGTTGTTTATACATAAAAAACCGAAAATATTAAAGAAATTAATAATAAAGGCGTTTTGAACATACAGCCAAAAAATAAATATCAATTACACTTTTTTATTTCGTAAACTAAAAAGCCAAAGAAAGTAGGAGTGCTGGAAAGATACATACGTATATACAAATGGTTTGTGGCTAAATTTACTTCGGATTATTTTATTTATTAAAAGGAAATTATTTAAAAGTACACAATGATTTTAAAATGTTTATATGATGCCTTGAGTAGTTTTTATTTTTCTATTAAATCTCACCTAGGCTTTTCGTTATTTAGCAACTGAATGCGTATACGGTTCAGTAAATAAATTTAATTTTATAATTTAATTAAATATGAAATAATCTTTTAACGGTCTTTTAAATAATTTAACGATTTTATTTTTCTCGATATTTCGCTTTCCTGTGGAAAGCTTCTTCAGGAAATTATTTTTTATATTTAACAAAAACAAAAAAAAAATATAACAATTTGAAAAGAAAAAATTTTTTGAAAATATTTGACAAAACATAAAATAATTTTCTTCATACATACAACAAACATACAAAAATTAAAATTTCAAATATTTAAACATACAAAAACAAAGAAACGGAAATTAAATAACAAATTTTTCCTATGAAATAATTATAACAAATTATGTGTCTTTTGTATTAAGTACCTTTAATTCTATGCTAAATTGTCTGTGTCTGTTTTGAAATTTATTCTCCTTACATTTGGTACATTAACAATTTCTAACATTTCTAACATATAACGTCTCTTGTAGTTTTTTTCTATATCTAATACTGATGTTTCATCAAACTTTGGATAATGATTATATTTCTTGCAATGTGAAGATAAGGATGTCTTCTGTGTTGAAATATATCTATATTTTTGGTCACATCTATGACCAGCTAATCTTGTTTTAAGTTTGTTCTTTGTTGTCCCAATATAAACTTTGTCACAGTTCACCTGGTCATTTCCTCCACATGGTATCCTTTATACTACATCAGATATTTCCATTTTTCCTATTTCATCCTTCATACTGCTAAATAATTTACTTAATGTGTTATATGTTTTGTAATGTATCTAGCACAGTACCATTTGTCTTTAAAAATGGCTGATGTACATATATGCGCTATGTTCTTTTCTTCAAATTTTGTGTCCAAAGCAAAAATATTGAATAGGTGAAAGCGGAACTAACCTACACCGCAAAAAATGCCTTAAAAATTGCAAAACTGCTAATTTTTGCCCCCCGATTTTCCATATTTTTTGCTCAACTTGATTGAAAGGTTATAAACCTTTATTTTGTATGAAAATAACATATACGGTTCATATTGCAGCAGAAAATATGCGATTCTAATTTGTTATCTATACAGGGAAACAAAATTTAGAAAATTTCAATTATTGTCAAATTGATTTCGATTTGTGCTACCGGTTGGGGTGCATTATTTTCAATATCAGGTGTCTTACCTGCCTCATCCACATTGCTGAAAATGATTTCGGCTTGCAGGGAAACAGTACCCAAGCTCAAAGGCTTAGGTGGGTCAGTAACAACAGCCTCTTGTACTGAAAGGTCGAAGTAAAAGCGGCAATGTATACTTTTGTTTTTAATTTCTTCCTGTTCAATCCATATCCGGAATTTATGCATTTATCATATCCAGTTATGTCTTGCACCTAAATAACTCGTTTCATGTATGCACATTAAAAAATGGGTTACAATTTGCACCACTCAAATCTGTTTCAAAAAATAAGTTCTTCGGGTTTTAAAATGTAATTCACTCTCAACAGTCATTAAATTATTAAAACAGCCAACTTGACAAAATTGAGGATGCAGAAGTTTTTATTTTCGGAATTACTATCACTTGCAATTCTCAGAATTGAATCCCAAACCAATGAGTTGAAAATGCTGTGCTCTATAAAACTCTTTCTTAAAATATTGAATCATTAGAATGGATTTGGTATTCTATGCATGATTCAAGCAATTTTGTACATTTTTATCTCCCGAGATTTTTCGAAATCATTTTCGAATACTTTGAACTGATATTTAATTAAAATTTATTTTGTTAGTTACTGTAATTATTTAAAGCATTCAATGCACCATTCAAGGCTACTCGTATCTTATCTTATCATGCCAACTTTTTTTATGTTAATATTACAAAAAAAAAACTATTAATAACTTTTTAACACTCTATTCACTGCAACATTTAAAAATATCTCTCTTTTTCTCTCTCGCTCTCTCTTTCTCTCGCACTGCTGTTGTAAAAGCTTAACGAATAAGTTTATAATTTCCCAGCTTTATTTTTCTCCATTATTTATTAGTTTTATTCCCAAATATCTTTTTTGCCAAATTCGATTTAAAACGGTTTAAAAAATAATAAAACAACATGACTTTATAATTTTGTGTTTATGCAAAGAACGAACATTTTAATTGTATTTTGTGTTTTGTTTTACATTTTCGTTTTGTTTTATTTTCGTTTCCGACAACAAACCCCTGATGAAAAGTTCATTATAAACAAACTGTTGTGCTAAATAAAATAAAAGTACTTTGAATGCATTTTGATTATTGTTTTTATTTTTTGTTGTTGTGGTGCATACATTAAAATTACAAAAACAAAATATTTCGTAACCACTTGATTTGTTTTTAAATGTGTATGCAAATTTTATACTTTTTTAAATTCTATTTATTATTGCTATAAATGCATGTATTTTTTTAATTTCGTGTATTTTTTATATCTTTCTGATAGTGTTATATACTTCTTACTTACATACGTGTTTGGTGCACAGTGATGCATTTTTAAGTATTTTTAATGAAAAGTTATTAAACAAAAATTTTTGTAATTTAAAGCCTCATAAGTAATCTGATATGTGATAGCAACTAATCGTCCGTTTTTAAATCGATCGTTTCCAATCACATATTATATATGTATATATAAGTGGTGTTTTTATAGAGGTATAGAAATTTGAAATAGATAAATTTTGCAACTGACATGAAGTTTACTTTATTCGAAAAATAATCTTCAGGCATTTGACTTCTGACATATGACAATCTCAGGTGTCTCAGACGTAGTCTAATCTTGAAGTCCAACATTTGCGGCTGTATATCAGCGGATGTCCTTGAAGCGGCAATTGTTTCGGGATTATCGGGGTATGCTAGTGACCACATATCCCCACAGAAAATAGTCTAGCAGCATGAAATCGTATTATGTGTTTAACAAACGTTTCCTTCAATAAATCAATTGTGGCACGAGCTGTGTGGCATGTTATGGCGTCTTGTTGAAACTACAGCTCCCGCACATGGTTGTTCAATTGATGAATTAAAACTAACATTCTTACCAGCATCATTTTTAAGGAAGTATGTACCAATAATTCAATCAGTCCATAAAGCACACCAAATTGTCAGTTTCACTTTTCTTGGCGTATCCAAGGGTCCAATAAAAGCGTTGTTCGAGCGTCGGTCTATTCATGTTGAAATGCCACAATACACTTAAACATAAATCTCTTAACAGCGGACCAAATGGCCGCCAGTTGAAATAGTGTATCCAACTTAAGTTCTATATCTCTATAATAGTACTCTTTATATATGTGTATATAATTATTATATTTTAAGCTTTATAGTTTTGTAGGTGCCCCTGTAGGCTAGTAGGTAGTGTACTAGTTTACAAGAATGGGGGTTGTGGGTTCGATTCCCAACAAAGACCTTGGTTTTTTTTTCATTACAAATAAAAATTGACTGTCGGTGGGGCTGCTCAGTGATGAAGGCATGGTCACTGTACTGCCTTATACAACATTTAATTTCCGTAACTATCCTTCTGCTTTCACCACCTGTCTCACCTCTTCTCTGTCCGTTTCCTAAAGAATGTAGCATGGTATTTGACTAAATAGGGATTGTTGCCTGAAGTGCTACTTCTGTTTATAAAAAAAAATTATATTTTATGATTTTTATATTTTTTTAAACGATCTTTTTTTATTTATCTTTAATAAATATCTTTTTTTTTTTCTTTTTTACGATCTTTTTTATATATTTTTTTTCTTTTCGATATTTCGTTTTCCTTTGGAAAGCTTCTTCAGGAAAAAATTTTTATTTTTGAAACCAAAAAATTATTAACAAATTGAAAAAGTTTCCAAAACATTTGACAAAAACATATAAAATATTTTTTCATACATACATACAAAAATTTAAATTTTCAAATATTCAAACATACAAAAACAAGAAAACGGAAATAAATAACAAATTCACTCTTATGAAATAATTATAACAAATGATGTGTCTTTCATTAAGTACCAATAATTCTGAGTTAAATTGTCTGTGTCTGTCTTGAAATTTATTCTTCTTAAATTTGGTACATTAACAATTTCTAACATTTCCAACATATAACGTCTCTTGTAGTTTTTTTCTATATCTAATACTGATGTTTCATCAAACTTTGGATAATGATTATATTTTTTACAATGTGAAGATAAGGATGTCTTCTGTGTTGAAATATTCCTATATTTTTGGTCCCACCTGTGACCAGCTAATCTTGTTTTTAGTTTATTTTTTGTTGTCCCAATATAAACTTTGTCACAGTTCACCTGGCCATTTCCTCCACATGGTATCCTGTAAACTACATCAGATATTTCCATTTTTCCTATTTTATCCTTCATACTGCTAAATAATTTATTTAATGTGTTATGTGTTTTGTGTGTAATTATATATTTATCTGTGTCATATATTTTACACTTTCTTAATCTTTCTGATATTCCAGGAACATAAGTTAATGATTTATAATTTCTTGGCTCTGCCGTAGAATTTCCTAAATTATGCCTATAACTACCATATTGTCTAATTTATCTGTTAGTTAATTCTACTGGAAAATCATTGTCATTATATATCTCTTATTGTATCCCTATTCTTCAAATGAAATTCTCTATCACTTGTAGTCAATATTCTGTCTATCATATTTTTCGCTGTGTTTATTATCATTTTCCTCGGATGTTTGGAATAAAAATTAATAATTAATTTTTTGTTTTCAAAAAAAAAATTTTTTTTCCTGAAGAAGCTTTCCAAAGGAAAGCGAAATATCGAAAAGAAAAAAAAATATATATAAAAAAGATCGTAAAAAAGAAAAAAAAGATATTTATTAATTATATTTTATGCCTATCAACTTATTGAATCAGACTAAAAAATTGGGATATAGATTTTCGCATAGTTTCTAGCCACAACTTCGGCTTGTTGAGCGTTTGCCATTTATGAATTTAAACATTAGAAATATCAGGAATTTATCACTACATAAAAGTTCTTTTTTTCTTTCGTGCCCTGTACTCTGTCTGGAATTCGGACATGTACTTACACTACAACATTTTTATTTAGTTTTTGCGATTTTTTAATAGTTCTTTTTAAAACGTTCTTAAAAGGCCTGTTGTCCATATGATACACCGTCTGCACTATACTGCTAAGGGCGGCATACTAATGATAGCCACATTATTTCGGTCTAATAAAACATTACTTAAAGGTTAAGGGTTAGAGTTTGGCAAAAAAAAAACGCTTTTTGCTTACGATCGATGCATTAACTAAACTCTTAACACTTAACGATTTTTCAATAGTTATAAATACATCATTTAATCCATAATTCTCTTTCTATATCATTCCTCTAGGATAAAGTTCTTTCCAATTGAAAATAAAAGGTTATCATTTAAATAAAGTTATCATATCTTAATAATTTTAAAATATTTCGGACCTTGCATATAGTCATCCACTTCATTAACTTACGGGCATGTTCTTACAATTGCAAGGTTTTCAAATCGCCAGGCGACTGAAAAACGCCAATTTCAATTTTAGATGATCTGTAAGTCGTAGGTTTTGCTGGCGATTTGTTTTTGTTTTTCTTTTTGATCTTTTGATCAGCTGTTGACACAGGAACTAAACAAAAAAAAAGAGCAATTTTAAAATTGGTATTTTTTATTTAAATAGTGTAAAATTGTTTTAAATTTTTGTTGAAATAAAAAGAAAACATATTAAAATTTAATTGTGAACCATTTTATTTTGTCTTGAATGTTTTGTATAAGCAAACTCAATCAGTTCACTTCAGTAAATGCTTGCGAGTTGAAATCACAAATATTAAGCGTTTAGCGTTTTGCGTCTTCAAAACGCAAGATATTATTTGCGTTTTTCAGAACACCAATTTTATGCGTTTTGCGTTTTTGAGAACATGCCCGTTAATGACGCTAAGTGCCCTGTATATTCTGTCACCCGCCTGAATATTCTGAAGATTCTCTCAAAATTTCATCAAAATCGGCCCAGCCGTTTTCGAGTCCATTTCTTACATACATACACACACATCCTCTTTTATATATATAGATTATTATTTTAGTCATTTGTTATTCATAAAAAACCATGCATTTTAAAATAAAATCTTGTGTGAGAAAAGCCACTAATTTCTGTGATTTTACTTTTTTACTTTTAGCCTGATGAAGTTAATACCCGTAATAATTTTTTGCAAGGCAACTTCTTTAATCGTAAAAGGTGAGTATTTAAGCTTGAATATATTTTTTAAAAATTACGGCTACGAATTTAAAAGGAAAAAGTATATATATGCATACTATTTTCATCGTATTTATTACACTAGCGTGCCCGTGACTGCTTTGCAAGTCATTTCTTCGACATTTTTTGATCGATTTTGGTTCGCGGTATTGAAAAACAAAGCACGTGAACGTGATACATATAACTGACCGTGCAAAAAACAGGGATCATTGAAAAGCAACAGGTATGGGGAACTGAAGCCATTTAAAATCAAACGGCAAATTAAGTAAAATATATGAAATAATTGGTATAACATACGTTTTTAGAATATATACGTTTTTGAAAAAGATTATCGCGGCCCAAATAATGCATTTTGCAAAAATTTCAACATTATGCCTCTTATTGAAGGCAGTTGTATTTTTTTATCTTATTATAGCTGTTGTCTCTGTAAATTTTAATTATGTGTTATTACTCTTCAAAGGA
The DNA here is from genome assembly GCA_030448955.1 of Trichopoda pennipes. Taxonomy (NCBI): domain Eukaryota; kingdom Metazoa; phylum Arthropoda; class Insecta; order Diptera; family Tachinidae; genus Trichopoda; species Trichopoda pennipes. Next base: position 702,129 of record JASKUP010000050.1, read on the forward strand.
GAAATAACCTTTTTTAATTTTTACCGGTTATGTCGATATTTGTCTATCTAAATTTCATTTGCCTCTCCCTTATGGCAATATTAGTCAAAATTAGTTTTCCCGCTGGGAGAACGAAGTTTTGGTGGACACTTACCCACCACTTCCCACTGGTAGCACCAGTTGTCTAGGCTAGCAGGATCCTAAAACTGAAAGATTTAAATTACCGGAGTCCGACTAGTACTGGTACCACGGGAACCAGCAGCACCCCCTTGTACTGGTTATTAGTGAAGTTGGTGGTTGTGGCTTAAACACATACCGCGGGAAGCTGTAAATTTTTCCCATTCGATGTGCTGTTGAATTGCAAAATAATGTAGCTTGTTGCGGGGAACAGGAGTTTAGTCTCCGATTCCCAAGCAAGGGAATGCTGTACTTCTGAAATTGTGAAATGGTAGCGCTGGTGTAGACGCATAGAATTCAGTGGTAAGATCACCGTCAGGTTAGAGACATACAGCTAGGTACTGGCGTCAATCTGGATACGTATGTGAAAATCAGGTCTCTACGTAAACACTTTCGATTTTATTTTCTTTACTTGTTAGTAATTCGCATTTCGTGACACACACCCTGTAAAAGTTTCAGTTTAAGTGAGAAAGCACATATAAAATAGTGCGTTGGGCACCTTTTGAGTTTATTAATTTAAATACTTTTTTCTGCTGCAATAATTGCATTTCAAGTTTAATAGAAATGCAATATGCGCCAAATTGACAGTCTCTCTGAGAACTGTTGTTACAGCAAATGTAGTAACACAAACTGTGTAGATTTCTAATGTCTATCGCTTTAGGTTCAAATAATAAAGCCATATATGTTAAAACTTACTTTTTCTGTAGAAAAACCCCCCGGGGGCACATATTTATGGTCTTTATAGAACTTCGACTATCTAGGCACAGTGCAACTGGGGGAAAAAGGGAGCCCAGTCCCCTGAAGTCAGCAGGGGTACAACTGGAAACTCCACTTTATTCCCACGGGAATCAGTAATGCCCGCAGAGTTCATTGTTTGTCTCTTTAGACATTTAATAGTTCTCTGGCTGATTATTGAGGTTGGCCCCTATATGGGAGTATCGTGGTGGTTGTGGTTTCGCGGCCCCATAACAGTATAATGGTTATTATGGTGGCCAGGATCATTTCGCCGTTAATGACATGCTAGGTGAATGATCCAGTCCAGTGAGTATGCTAGACATGTGTTCTGGACAGAAGTTGGAAAGTCTCCAACTCTCAAGCAAGGAGTGATGATTTGCAGCCCTGCTCTGGAATCATCGAAGTTGCAGCTAGAAAGTTCTGTTGCATAGAATTATGGCTTTGGCTTCCTAGGACGAGCATGACGTTCCAAATTATGCAGTGCTTTGATCCACCATCTGATTAAGGCTTCATGGCCAGGCGCAGATGTAAATCTAATCACACGTTTTCTGTAGAAAACCCCTTTAATTTTAAATATATTTTATATCGATTTTTGTTACAAGAGGCTGTCACAATGCACACTCTATAAATATTTGACGTATCTGTGCATAACGGCTTTAACGATACTTCAAAACTTTATTAGCTATTGGACCATTCTCCAAGTAAAATCTTTTTAAATAAATCTGTCTAAAAATAACGAGGTTCTGATTATTAAATTTGTTTAAGGTCAGTTCAGTCAATTCACATCACTAATAAATATTTTAATGTGGTGATTGGGTCGAAAATCTCATGTTAACATTTAATTTATTTTAAAATTGTCAGTGCTATTATTTATTAATTCTTTTTTTATTTTTTTTTTTTTTTTGCATTTTTCAGGTAAATTAGTGACTGTTTTTATTTCTTAATAATTTAAAAATATTTTTATTTACATTATTAAAATTAAACGGCATAGCTAAGGATTTTTCGAACAAAACAATTCATGTTTACTCATAATTAATTAAAATGAATAAATTTCTTTTTTTATTGCAAAAATTGTCTGTTGTGATTGTGAAACAAGCAGTAAAACTTTGCTTTAAAACAATGAAAAAAAACCTACATAATACTTGAGTTAAGAACACCCCTGCAACACAACCTCAGTTCGCTACTTCATCAAATAGGTGGGCGACGAAATCTAAATGTTAAGGGTTTCTGGCAGACATATTTTTTTTGTGTGTACATTAAAAAAAAACAAGCATTAAAAAGAGTTAAATAAAAATGCATCATCATGAAATGCACTTTAAATGCAATGACGTTGAAACCCAAAAGAGAGTGGTGGAATGTTATTTTTTCGTTTTGTTTTTGCTACTTTTCTTTTCTCTGAGATTGTTTAGTTGCATTTTGTTGTCAACATTAAAGTCATTATCATGTACAGCTACATGATTCCAGCCTGACAATATTGAAAACATTTTTCCTCATCGTCGTACCCATCGTCATCTCCATCATTATAATTATTGTCTTTTGTTTTTAAGATGCGTTGTTAGGAATGATATCTGAAAAGAGTAATTTTTTGTTTATTTATCGAGGGGCAAATCATGAGCATTAAAGTTCATATTCATTTTTTTCCAATTCGTATACAGTTTTTCTTAACAATAATTACGAATAAATATATTCGGGGATATTCTCTAAATCCACTTCAAAGTGAAATATTTTTACACATCTAGTGTTGTGTATTTCACATGCGCATGTTTTTGCATTTTGCATTCAATAAATGTGTAGATGTAAGATTATAGAAAATATTCGATTGTGCAGCAATTAAAATACGTACACACAAACCAATAAGCCAAACCTGAGTAAATTAATGGTAATGACATTTTTGCTGGCTGTAATAGGCTCGCGTTCGCCGTGAATATATAACTATCAAGACGCTTCTATAATACTACTAGGGAGTTATTAATAGGTGCCGAAAGGTTTCAATTCCGCTTTATTTCGTTTGTATACTGACATTTTTTCGACGTTTGAAAGTTTTTCATTCGAACTTACCGTCTGTTCCACAATACTTCGCCAGCTTTGAACTAAATATATTTTTAGTTAAAATTCCTTTCCGAGTTCCTTTCGAGCACATTTTTTATTATATTCTCACACATTTCATGCGGTATTTTATTAATTTCATCACGAATATTTTGTTTGAGTTGCTCAAGCGTTTCTGGTTTGTTTGCATAAACCTTGCTTTTCAGATATCCCCCACAAAAAAAAGTCCGGAGTAGTCAGATCAGGCGACCGTGGAGACCAATTAACGGAAAACCGTACCCAAATAAAAGTAAATTAACATCATTTCTTGAAATAACTTGTTGTGAAAAGATATCTCGCAGTAATTTAATTGTAATCCTGGCTGTATGCGATGTGCCACCGTCTTGTTGATACCACTTGTCAAAGTCTAAAGCATGTTGTGGCGTTAAAAATCAATCAATCATATCACAATATCGCTTTCCATGCACACTTGCCATTACGCCGGTTTATTTTCAAAGAAGTAAGGTCCAATGATTCCTTCTGACCAAATTGCACACCAGACTGTCACTTTTAACAAATGCAACGGTAAATGTTGAATAATTTGAGGGTTTCCCATTCCCCAGAACCAATTATTCTGTTTATTCACATATCCATTCAAATGAAAATATGCCTTGTTACTCATTATGATTTTTTCATGAAAATCGAGTGCTCTTGTGGAAGCAGCTCTTATGTCAACTGAATCTTATATGAAAACAAAGGCAAATCCTTGTGCAAAATTGTGGCCAAATTTGTTCTTTGAAAACCAAGCTCCTGAGCACGGCGTCGAATTGATGTTGATGTATTGTTTTGAACACTTTCTTGAGCAGCAGTAATGTTTTTAGACGATCTTGCAGTATGTTGTGGTCCATGCTTGGGCCTATCACCCACAGACCGTCTTTCTTCGAAATCATTCACTACACGATAAATATTGCGTTTTTGCGTTTTTTATTCCAACAATTTCACGTAACTTTCTCATCGATGATTGATTTTGATAAAATGTTTATTTACGCAGTCCAGCGACGTGAAATCATCGACATGACGTGAGATAACACGACCGTTAAATTTTTAGCGCAAAAGAGCACCAAATAGTAACTCTCACATTTTCTACAGAAATTTTCTGCTAAAACTTACACAAATAAATGACGAAATGCAATTTTGTAAAACAATCTCTACGCGGTATCTATTGTGTACCCCGCCATGGTTGAATTTGTGGAACACTGAGAGAAATAAATTTAAATCAAGTTGCGCAAAAAACTTAAAAACTTGACAATAAAGTGTGTATCACAATTAGAATTATGCGTTGTGGTTGAACCACCAGTTATAAAGTAAAGTATAAAGTAAAATAATCTGAAGTTATTTTTAATAAGTTAACATTTGCAACTTAGTTTGCAGACTTGGACTACAATATGAAAAGTCAGTTAATATATACATACGGTCTAGGACTAACAACTGTGTGAGCAGGTTATTTCTTATGAAATATACCCCGCCAAAAAGCATGCAATACAATTCAACTCTGCAGATAGTGTTGACACATTTTATTTGTATTTATTATTTGACACTTCTGAAACAGTTCGTGTTATTTATTTTTAATTTTGATGTTTACTGCATTTGAAGAGTAGAAAAAAGACGGACGAGCTGGTAAAAAAGTGCAGTAACTTCATTTTTTCATAAATGAAAATAATCTGTGAATGCTTCAAGCATTATGTGTCTAGCCAGACAGAGTGTTAAAAAAAATAGGCTGACAGACGGCCTTTTTTTCTGTGCATTGTTTTCATTCATGTTTATTTGAAATTTTGACGAAAAGCGAGAACACAACAAAAAACAAAAAGGAGTCGTTATGCATATAGGCAGTAAAACAAAATATATTTCTATGGGTTGCCAAGTTTCTTCTCAATGAAAGTCTTTTTAAAGTGTTCAGTTTGCAATAATAAAAATGAACTAAAAGAACTCCTTTTTAAGCCACTTCTAACGCATATATCACGTACAGACACACATATGCAAAGTAATTACAGCAGACTCACACACATTCACATATAATTTACTCCTTTAATATCTGGCTAGACTAAATTCCTGTAGAGGTGTTGTATAGAACTAACTTCAATTTAAATTGAGTTTTTTTTTTGAAGATTTTTGTTTTAAATGACATTTCTGTGATCATTTTAAATTAAAAACATTTTCGTTTTAAAGAAATTAAAAAATAAAAGTTTTCCTTAAATTAAAAATGTTTCATATTCACTTGATTCTCACAAAGTCTTTTATATGCGCATAGGAAATTTACTTTTTAAACTTTTATACTTGCTGGTCCACGGAAGTGGACCAATATAATACCAGTTTATGGCCTAAATATAATTATCTTCCAGACTGCTGAACATGTCTAAGTTAATACTTTTAGTTAATTAAAAACGTCAGAATATTAGCGTTAATTTTAAATTTAAACTTAAGCTAAATATTAACTCTTTGTGGTTTTACATTTTTTTACGTGCCTAAAGTGTTCTCGAAATTTCTGATTTATTTATTATATTTTTTTTTTGTTTTTGTTACAAAAATATGCAGTAATTAATTTTGCACGTGGTATAACGTAATACTTTCTTAGCCTTGTAAATACTATTAAACAATAATTTTTTTCAGTTGATAAGTGAATAGTCAATTCGATTCTTCATTATTCGTTAAAATGCATAATTCTCATACTTTAATGAGAATATTTTAACCATGATATTTCGATAAGAACAAAACCCACATCGCTTTTTCTGGCGCGTGTTCTTGCGGGCTAAATCATTGTTGTTGAATCGAAAAAATAACACTGTTGATAATCTTAACGCCACTTTGCCTAATTTATGGAGTTACCAGACTAATAACTAACAAGGCCGCCACTTGACATCGCCAATTTGGGAAATTATGCTATCGGGAACTTCTAACGTACTAACTGAATTGTTTGGATGGCTGTGTGGCTCGTAGCGCGGTCTTGCTGGAAGCAAAATTCACTGATGTGAACATTAGCCAATTGTAGCCACAAAAAATTAGTTATTATGATTTGATAGCGCAAAGAATACATGATGTCTTGCTCATTTTCGAAATGATTTCACATGACCACAAACCTCTCTCCCCCCGGGGGCATTTATATGTCTTTTCTGAATCGCACCGACATTACATGTGTCACCGGGGGTAAAAGGGAGCCCAGTTCTCTAAAGGCTAGCAGGGAGCCAACTGGATAAATCCACGTTATTTCCACGGGAATCAGTAAGCCCCAGAGTTCAGCTTTTTTTTTAGCCTTTTAGCTATTCTCTGATTGATTATTGAGGTTGGCCCTTCGAAAGCATCGTGGTGGTTGTGGTTTTGCAGGACCTCATGAATTTTAAGGAAAGGGTCAGGATCATCTCACCTCTACTGAGAACAAAGTGTGAATGATCCGGATCCAGTGAGCATAATTGTCATGTGTTCTGGACCAGGAGTTGGATAGTCTTCAACTCTTCACCAAGGAGTGGGGGTTGGCGGCCCTGCACCGAAACTTCCGAAATCGCAACTAGGAATGACCTGTTGCATAGAATTATGTCTTCGTCTTCCTAGGGTGTGGGTGCACGCTACATATTACCCAAGTGGTTTGATCCACCGTCGGGTTATGGCTTACACAGCTAGGTACCGACGCAAATCTTATCACGCATGAGCACAAACCGCATCAAACGGTCACATTTTTTGAATGTATTGGTTTTTGGAGTTCTGTTTGTAGATTTTCTTAGCCCCATATGCGCCAATTTTGTTTGTTTGTACAACCACCTAATAGAAAGTGAGCCTCATCACTAAAGATAACTTTGTAGAAAAATGCATTGTATTCGTTTAGTTTTTCAAACAACAACAACAACAAATTCACAAAAGTACGAGGCAATAAATGGTGACTTTAATTCTTGATAGAGTTGATTTTTATAAGCGTGAAGATGAAGGGATTTATGTAAAATGTTGCACAAAGTGCCTCTAGTCATGGACACTTCTTACGAAAGTCCACGAGTTACCAGCGGCTAATTTTGCATCACTACAGCCACTATGAGCTTCGAATTTAGCGGGCTCAGAAGAAGCATGATTACAAGGAACATCTGCACGAAATTTAAGAAGTGATACAGTGAAATATTCACCATTTTGATAGTAATTTTTCACATTTAAAATTCTTTGTAATGTTCCATGCTGCCTATTAACTAAACAAAAGTAAGAGATGATACTCAATTCTTGACTTCTAAATTATAAAACTTCTATTTCCTAACCTCAAATTTGTCCACCCGATATATGAAAACTAAAAAATTTATTTCCCTTTTTAAATACCAACTCTCGTGTTTTTAATCAAATTTTAACTGCAATCATCGTATGATGGCGTTCTTTATTTTTAGGGCCTTCTAGTATTTTTTTTTTCTTTTGACAAATTTAAATATTTGCGGAATAATCAAAACACAAATCAATTTCATTTGCAATAGCCGTATTGGCGATATTTGACGCCAGGATGTATTTAACTGAATACGTTTCGTGTCTTTTGGATTTTGATACTAGATGGGAGGAGGAAAGTATGTGAGGAGTCCAACTAACAACCATATTTTTTACATAAATATGCTCTCTACATCTTCCTCTATTATACCACGATTAATTTTTTGTATTCAGTTAAGCCAAAGATCTCTGAAACGCTTTACTGAGGTGCATCTGGCATGGTGACGCTGATTTAATTAAAGTGAGAACTTTAATGCAGTTAGATTAATTAATTATCAGTAGAAAAATATTTGTTGGAATTTGAGTGCTTAGTAAAGCGTCGAGATTACGTCTCTTTTATTTTCCAAGTGGCCAAAAAAAAATGTATGGCCAACATTAATATTTTAAAATTTTGGTTGATGTTTCCTTTGACTGTTTGGAACACACTTTCTCACTTGTAAATAATTTTAAATCACAACGATTAGGTAATTAATTTATTGAAAATAGTATGCATATATAAAATATTTTTCCATAATAATTAATAGTTGTTATAAACATATTAAATATTTAAATAGTATTTTATTTATATTAACCTTTTTCCGCTCTCCGGTTTGTGTGTCTCTTATAAAAAAAGTCTTTAGCATTAAAACATTAAAAGTAAATTTATAAAACTTTCCTCGAAAACGGTGTAAATATGACATTTAAAACTAATTTCAAAGTTTCCCTTTCTAAAAATACTTTCAATAAAATTAATTATTGAAATTGCTGCAAAAAGGAGTGAAGCGTGCTAAAATAAATAATAATAAATTATAAACAAATATATAAATCAAATTATATATATATATATATATATATATATATATATCTGCTATTCTGGGCCGTTAACTTAACACTTTGCAACCTTAACTAATATACTTTGTAGCTTTTTATATTCATTAAAAATAAAATTATAAAATAAAAAAATTATTTAAATTAATACACACAACTAATAACAATTATTTAAACATATTTAAAACACATAATTGCTTAGTTTTAAATAAATTATAGATAAAATCAGTGTGATGCATAATTATGCTATAATTATATTTTAAAATGTCTAACTGCTTAAATTATAAAGATGTCAGAAAATTCCTATCATTCCTATGTTTAAATACAGATGCAGCGTTCAGCTACAAGCCACATACTACAAATATATGCAATAGTGAATCGATAAAAAAATTTTAAATAATTATAACTGCAATCGTTAGCATAACAAATTAATACGCTATTCCTAGGCCTAGTATAAAAAGCTTTTTTTTGCCAAATTCTTTAAAATATGTCTTTAAATTGCTTTTAAAGGTCAAAAGAACTAAAATTGGGAAATCAAAAAATAAAAGTATATTTTTATTTTTGTTTACAGTTGATTGCTATGACAAACTTGCTTCTTGAACCCAGTTCTTTCTCTTTATTTTTTTTTTTTTTTTTGTTTGGACCAGTACTTAGGGGATGACCCCTACTCATGCAATGCATTGTACTAGAACTAGGAAATTAGGTTATGGGGGGAGAAAAGAAAGAATAGTGTTTGTGGGCATTCGATTTGAATTTTCCTACGTTAAAAAAAGACAGAAAAGACCTCTGGAAGGAGTTTATTCCACATACAAATTGTTCTGATAAAAAACGAATTCTCCCTGTAATGTGTAGTGTCTTTCATTGGCCAGTCGATCACAAATGGATGCGTTCTCAACGAAAATCGAGTCAAAGGCACAATCGTGCAAGTATCGGGAATAAGTTCCTAATGTCGTGTATTAACCCTCTCCTGTACGCGGACGAGCAACTCAAAAATACACTGTGGAGCGCCGGCCCGTACATGACAGTTGTATTTCATCTTTGAACGAAGATCGCATGGAGTGAAGTATGTCTTACACCGTTTTAGAATATCAAGGCACTTGAAAGTTTCTTTAAAACCTGAAAAATGTGTTTAGTTCATAGAACATAACACTGAATTTTCATGCCAAGAACGTCAAGAGCTTTCGATTTCGTAATACTTATATCACCCATACTAAAAATGCAGCACCATTTCCGAACATAGATCTATGCATATGCAACATTGTGTCTTATGGGCATTAAAATCTACTCCATCGAGATTGCGCTTATCATTCATGTTCCGTCTTCTAAAACTCACCTTCTTTTAATATTTTCATGAAACTGATAAAAAAAGATTTGAAAATATTTGTGCCTGAACTTAGTTTTTTTAATTTTAAAATTTCAAAATTAAATATGAATGGCTTCTGACGACATTAGTTTGCTTAACTTTAACTATACCAATGGCAAGACTAAAAAAATTTTAGTCGACACTATGCCATTTAATACATTCTTATACAACAACCAGTTTTTTCAACTGGGAATAGATTCCAAGCGATTTTTGTTAGCAAACCAATTCAGATCTTGCTTCATACACGACAAGCGATTTTAATAACTTCCTTTTCCTGGAAGGTTTTTGTTAGGTTTTCCAAAAACCATTTTAACTTCTTCAACCGGTTCTTTAGCCCACCTCAAAGCTCCTGATATTTTGAAATGTAAATGCGAAATGTAAATAAAAATGTGATTGAAATTTTTCTATAAAAAATTATGACAAATGAAAATTTTTCTATAAAAAATTATGACAAATGAAAATTTGTCTATAAAAAATTATGACAAATGAAAATTTGTCTATAAAAAATTATGACAAATAAAAATTTGTCTATAAAAAATTATGACAAATGAAAATTTGTCTATAAAAAATTATGACAAATGAAAATTTGTCTATAAAAAATTATGACAAATGAAAATTTTTCTATAAAAAATTATGACAAATGAAAATTTTTCTATAAGAAATTATGACAAATGAAAATTTTTCTATAAAAAATTATGACAAATGAAAATTTTTCTATAAAAAATTATGACAAATGAAAATTTTTCTATAAAAAATTATGACAAATGAAAATTTTTCTATAAAAAATTATGACAAATGAAAATTTTTCTATAAAAAATTATGACAAATGAAAATTTTTCTATAAAAAGTTATGACAAATGAAAATTTTTTTTTTTAAAAATTACGACAAATGAAAATTTTTCTATAAAAAATTGATTCTAATGAAAATTTTGTATAGCAAAATTATGACTGATAATTTTCTAGAGAAAAGCTATGATTGGTAAAATTTTTATGTACAAATTTACATAAAATTGTTTGTAGAAAAATTGTGACTGATGAAAGGCCCAGTACAGTTACTAGTATTAGATTTCTAACGTCCAGGCAAGAAATTGAACCCATTCTTTTCCAATAACGTCCCAAAAGCAACTTTTTTTTTTAAATATTTTTTGTTAAAATAATTAAAATTGAACAAATTGATCAGTTTCTACATCTACCAGAGTGATGACTGTGCCTTGAAAATCACATGAACTATAAGTGTGTTAAATGTCAACTCAAAGAAATATAAGAAAGGAGACACTAGCAGGGAAGTAAAAAATATGCAAATATTTACAATTGATTTTAAGTCGATTAAATTCAACAAAAGCAACATACAGCATTGAAAATAAAACATTTGTTTGTGGCTTTGTAGTTTGACGTTGTAATTATAATTGCTAATTTACTAAACGGAAATTAAAATTTTTTTTAAAAATTTTGTGCATAAAGTTGAAGTGATTAAATGAATCGAAATATAAGTGAAATAAAATAAAAACTAAAATTAAAATTTAACTAAAATACAGCAAACATACCGTGCTACCAGACAGCATGCAACAAACACATTACTTTCACCACCTCTACTACCACAACCACTAACTAATAGCTGCAACAACTTACAGATCTTAATACGACACTTTTATCAACGGAGCCTTGTTGGCAAATTGAAATTATTAATGTTTTTTTTCTTCTCTATGGAAAATTTAAATCCAGCAACCAAACAATTACCCATCCATCTGTACATCCGTTTATAACTTCTGTTCATTCATCGTCTGCCAGTAACATCTATTCACCAAGAACAACGTTACTTACTCCCACTACCAACAACAAAAACAACAACAACAACAAAAATTATTTAAATTTCAACAGAATTTTTAATCCTGTATGTATAAGTGGATAATATGTTTATATACGTCTCTGTGTGTGTGTGTGTGTGCAAGTGTGTGTTAGGTGACAGTTTAAGCGAGACACATTTTTCTTATCTGTTTTATTTGTAGCAACAAATTTGTTAAAAAAAAAGCAGAAAAATTCTAATCAAAACTTTCTCCACTTCATAATATTTTGACATTTAAAAACTCTTTTTTTCCATTCCTTATTCTGTTATGTTTCCCTACACTTACTTGCTAAATGTTGAAAAACTAATAAACAACTACAAAATCAACATCCGCGACAATAACAAAAATAAAAAACCGGAATAAGCCATAATTGATTTTAAATTAGAATTTGCATATTTTAATAACTTTTGCTCTCTCTATCTTCTCACTCTTTATTTGTCTACAATTTTTAATAACATTTATTAATTTTGTGTACGTATATGTGTGTGTGTCGTATCGCTTTATTGTATAAATTTAATCCTTAAACAACTGGTTAAAAAACAAAAATTATAAAACAAAATAAATAAATTGTAAAAATGGATATTGTAAAGAGTACATTTAAACAGAATAAAACTTAGTTAAACGTATCAGTAAGTCGAAGTAGAGCAGACTCTAGCCAAGGTTAGAAGCGATAATAAGTCAAACCAATTAGAAAATAACATAGTGTTTCCACCACTGCTTATTAACCGAATTAATTAGTTCACTTATACCTTAAATTAAATTAGATTTTTTTTATAATTTAAAAAAGGCGGTCTTCAAAAATGCCAATCCAGCAATAATTTTTATAGAGCAACGACCCTTGTCTATGTGAATGCTTTGTTTTATTTAAATTTCTAGCTTCTATTACATATTTATCTCTTGATTTGAAATTATTGCTTAAAGCGTGATGCTCTATAAATAATCTTTTTGCATTATAATTTAATTATTCTCGGATGCGAAACGTAAAACATGAGCTGTGTGATATGTTGCGCCGTCTTGTTGAACCCACAACTCCTGCACATCGAGATTGTTTAAGTGATGAACGAAAAAGTTGTTTAATCTTTATGTCAACAGATACATACTCGGGTATGTTTTGTGTTTTTAAATCTCTGCATCTCAGAAATTAATTACTGTATTAACCAGAAATTTAATTATATCATCGCTAGTAGTGTTTTCTACCTTATTCCTAGATTGAGTAAAATGGGCGGATGGGGGCCGAGGATGTGGAAATTTTTTTATTCTTATCCCTTACGTCAACAATTGCATACCTAGGTATGTATAATCAAATATTTTTAATTTTTCTTAAATGCATTTGTTACACTGCGGCATATTACTTGAATGTGCGACACACACGGGCTTTTTGCATTATCGTTGGTCGACGTTTTGAACATATATAGCAATTACCTACCAGTGCTGTCACGTTCTACCATAGTTTCTATTGCAGCACCTCATACGCTCAATGATTCTCCATATTTCGCCTTAATTTATTTTGGGCTCTGTTTTCTATTTCCGGCTTTGCCAGTTTTTCGCTGAGGCGGTATTGGAACATCCTACGGCGGCTTGTGGAAGGTTTAAACTGTGGATTATTTTCAACGATATAATGTTTGCTGTAAGGGCAGCAACATCTAATATAAAGGACCAAGCTAAAAGCCTGTTGATGTTACCGACGCACTTCGCATAAAAAATGCACTGTGGGATGTACGAGCACAAGGTAATATAATGTACTTGACTCTTCTTCCCGCCCTTTCGGTAAAGCGAAATATGGCGGTACAAAAACTCTTCTTCTATTCACTGTACCTAACATTAATAAACTGCTGTCTAACATTAAACTTTTTGCTAAGTTATAATTGGTAAAGTAATTCTTAAAAACACTTCCACGAAAAAGATTGACGCACAAGTCCTTCACTACTCACTCGCCTACGTTTTTCTCCCGTTTCCCGGATGCCGCCAAACCTGCATAAATTTGTCCTTGTCATTCCACAGAAAGAGATCGAGTCCCATACCCACCATACTTTCATTCCGCAACTACAAAACATACGTAAAATATAATAAGCTTAGCAGCAAAAGAAACTCCATATAAAATGTATGAACATACCCGAGTAAGCATCTGTTAACGTATGTATAATTTTTTATCTGTTGACATAAAAGTTATAGAAGTACGGACGAATGATTGCATCATCCCATAAAACACAAACACTCAATTTTTCTTGTGGATTGTCAGCACTCCAAATAGGGTATCGAATTCAAGTAAAAGTGAGGTTTATCGCTTACGAAAATCGGAACCAACGCACATATTGCTTTGGGTTCAATTTACATAATTCGAAAGCGTTGCTCAGACGCCAGCCTATTAGTGTTGAAATGCCAAACTAAACTGAACAGATAGCACTTCACAGCTGACAAAATGGCAAGCAGCTAAAAAACTGTGGCCAACTTAAACTTTTATACCTCTATAAAAATAACCGATTTAATAATTACATATGTATGTAACTTGAGTGTTCTGTTACAAGCCATAATGCTTAACATTCCTCAGTGGAATTTTGAAATAGTTTCTTATGGTTTGGTAAGCGAGTCATTAAAAACATCACTATGGCAAAAAATTTTAGACTTTTGTTTATTCTAAACGTTTTTATAGCATTTGGGTATGATTTACGTCAACCCGTGTCAAATTTGGTTTGTGAACATACCGGTTTCGGCTATATGCCATCTTCAGTGTTCTTTTTTTCTCTCTACTTTTTATAACACTTCTCCTATTATAGCTTGTTCAGGATCCACAGGCTCATTAAAGCACTTTTTTAATCTCATTTAATTCAAAGTTGCCTTTGTGCAATAATTATTGTTATATGTATTTCCTTTATGCGTTGAAATTCTTTTAATAACAAACCTATAACGTCAACTGCATTTCTGGTTTTACTCATCTTTTGTGATACTTTATTTATATTCTGTATTCGCTATTTATTGTTCTGTGCGTTTGTTTGGATTTGTCTTCATTCTCATGTTTTATTTCTTGTTTACTGGACATGAATTTAACGGTATAATACTGTGTTATTCCGCCTTGACTGGAGCTACTCTATATTGCATTAGCACACATAAGCTTTTTATCCATGCAGCGCTTAAAATCACAATACGCTGTGGCGTGTGTGTATAATAATTTTTTTTTCGCAGCTACTTTTCAATAATAATTTTAGTCTGCGTATATTCATGGCGCTGCTGATGGGAATTGAACTTGTAACAAATTTTTCTGCAGTGTCAGTTTTAGCAAAGATGCAATTCAATAGTTTTAAAGCTTTTGTTTTTACAAATACCTGTCAAAAAACTTGCTAAATCTTATTATCGCACTAATACTCTGCTTTGGTGTTAGTTTTCTCGGTTTCAAATATGCTAACTAATCTGATGAAAATCCATCTACTTGACAATCATAATTAAGACAATGTATGTCTCGGCCTTAATTGATGTGGCCGTTCTTTTAAGCAAGAAATAACATGTTGTTGCATAACTCAACATATTATTACAAGGTTGTTTTCGATCTTAATCATATTTTACCAAACTTTTACAGTCTTCATAGTAATGATCTCAGTATTGTTGGAAGCTTCAAGAGATAGAGAGAGAGAGAGAGAGAGAGAGAGAGTGATCTTTTCTGCGTACAATTTCTGCACCACAAAACACTTGTTTTAATGCCGAACTTATGTGGAAGAAAAATAGATTTATAAAACTGTCCGAAAGATTTATAAAACTAAGAACTTTTAGCATAAAATGAGGTTATGCTATATGCTTTACCCACTGAAACACTTCTGTTTAAATGTCACTGAAAGGGTTAATATAAAATCAGCCAAAATATATTTTTATTAAATTAACAAAAAAAAAAAAAAAAGGATTTTAAACTTTTTTTCAAGCTAATAAATATCAACTATAAATAAAACAAAAAGGAATAAACTTGTTAACTAAATAAACTCTTGCAATATCGCTTTTAAACACTTTATTTAAAAAAATAATTTTATTTAAAAATAAATTATGTAACAACTGTTTGTTAAACGCCCAGTGTAACACATATGTAATGCTGCTTAAATACAAATTTATGTTTTAACACAAGTTTTTTATTAAACACAAAAGACAAAAAATAGATTTCTTTTCGCTCGTAACTCTTTGTATCAATTTTTCCCAAAGTGTGAAAGTTAAAAAAAAAGATTAATAACAAAAAAAAAACAAATAAAGATGACTAAAGACACCTCCACCGTTGCATATTTGTAACGCTGGGCGGAAGCGGGTTAATATACCAAATTTATAAATTATGTATAACAATTGTATGTGTTTATATTTAAATTTATATAATTATGTTTTTTTTATTTAAAAGTTCCCATCTAAAACAAAAAACTTAACATTGAAAAAGGCATTGAATCTGGAAATATTTAAAAAAAAAATATTTTTAAAAAGATATTATTTTTCAAAAAATTTTCAATAACGATAAAAAGAAAACAGTTATATTTCTCTAAAATTAAAAATAAGACTGTGAAAAATGTGGCATAAAAGTTCCATTAATAAATATGTACTGAATTTAATATTATTTTTCTTAGAGAAAAATTATATTAATGTACCTCAAATAAATTTTTTTAATTTCAAATACAAATTTCGAGCTGAACAATATTTTCTTGGAAGACAAGGCACCTAAGAAAATTAGAGATGTGTTAAAAGACAGTAACAGCATAACCTCTACTTTTAAGTTAGAAGAATAAAAACACTCTTTGACAAACAGCATGCTTCATCCAGAAAGTCGCTTTAATTTAGTTAGGGCAGATTTCGAAAATTATCCATAAAATCTGATATATATTTTTGAGGCACCGATGACTACCGTCAAGTAGTCACTTGGTTCTTTTTATTTCTGATAAAAAAACGAAAAAAACACAATATTCAACGTAATTGAGCTAAATAAGGGAAGAAGTTATATAATCCCACAAAAAAAAACTAGATGACAATAAAAACATAATCGTTTTGAATTTATGAAGGCTTGACTTTCAGCAGTTTGATTTCACGCAAATAATTCACCCAAAAACTGCATTTCTGTATATTGTTTTTGTAAAGACCTTTTCTAATATCAAACTTTTCAACAAGACGTTTGTTTTTCAATTGGGACAACTCCAACAACATGATCTTTTGATATTTAGTTTTTTGACGTATTCATAGTAGATGCCTTGGCAATTGTTACAATGAATTAAATTTCGCACGAAAGTCGCATAAAATCCACCATGAAAACGGTGGTTCTGTTGAAGTTACATTTCGTAAAATTCGTGATATTTTCGGACAACATAATCGTCATTCTGAGACCGCTATTAAGAGTTTGAGTTGACAGGCTCGATACAAAATGTTCTAACACCAAGGCATGTTTGACCGGGTAGTTCAGATGGTGTGATTCGTTTTACATCCGCACCTGGCTATGTAGCCCTAATCAGATGGTGGACAAACCACAATTGTATAGTTTGGAACGTCATACATGCGTCCTAGGAAGCCGAAGACATATTTCTAAGCAACAGAACCACCTAGTTGCAACTTTAATGATTCTAGGGCAGGGCTGCAAACCATCACACCTTGCTAAAGAGTTGGAGACTTTCAACTCCTGTCCAGAACACATGTCTAGCATGCTCACTGGACTGGATCATTCACTTTGCGCGTCATTATCAGTGAGATGATCCTAACCACCACCCCACTGTTATGGGGCCGCGAAACCACAACCACCACGATACTCCCATATAGGGGCCAACCTCAATGATCAGTCAGGGAACTATTAAATGTCTAGAGAGACAAATAATGAACTCTGCGGGTTTACTGATCCCCGTGGAAATAAAGTGGAGCTTCCAGTTGACTTCCTGCCTGTCTTCAGGGGACTGGGTTCCCTTTTTCCCCAGTTGCACTGTGTCTAGATAGTGGAATTCTATAAAGACCATATTTTATGCCCCTGGGGGGAACCGGGTAGTTCAACTGAAAACATTGCAGCTGTGAATTTTGGGTAATGATATCACTTTGAAGTCTTACAAGATTCAACTGATGCAGAGATTGAAGCCTGCCGACCATTCGCATCGCCGTAGATTCGCTCAATTCATTTAGGAATAACCGCTTGGTTTTTCTGAAAAAAACTGTTTCAGATGAAGCTCAAGTGAAAATGTCAGGGTATGTTAACAAGCAAAATTGCCGCATTTGGGCTACTGAAAATCCTATAGCGATTATTGAGAAGCCTTTGCATGGCCAACAGGTCGCTGTATGGTGCGCTACTTGGTCTGGAGGCGTGATTGCGGTAAAGGATCACGCTATCGCGGGATGCCAATATTTCAACAGGACGGTGCCACATGTAACACAGCCAATGAACCAATTAATTTATTGCAGAGTAAATTTTCCAATCGCATAATTTCACAACAATCAGCAGTTAAGTGGTCAGCCCGATCGTGTGATTTAATATCACTGGACTATTTTTTCTGGGGCTATGTTAAGGACAGAGTCTATACGGAGCCAATCGAATCGATTTCAGCCTTATAACTCAAAATCCATGATGTGAATAATTAAATGGCATCGCCATTTCAAGAAAAAGTGCTTCAAAACTTTGATGAAAGAATCGACATCTGTCAGCGTGGTGGTGGAGAACGTTTGCCAGATATCATCTTTCCTTCATAATTGCCCAATTTTCGTCTTCGTAAAGTAATAAAAACTTGAATCATCTTAATAAAAATCTTTTGTTTTAGAAAGCAAACGTCTTGTTGAAAAACTCTTTATATTGTAACTTCACATTTTTTACAAAAGATTAACATCTCAAGAGTGCTGGAAGATCAGTCCTAAAATGATCGAAAAAAAAATAATTGCATGATATGAACACCTTCTGTGTCGTTAGGACCTTTAAACTACTATTTGGATGGGATTAATGCGTTTAAATGAGGTTGCCTGACCTACTTTTTACAGTTTTAAATCGTTAATAACAGTCCCTAGACCCCTCCAGTTAGGAATTAATAAATAAAAATTAAAACTGGCCGACACATGATCTGATAACTACTTTAATCTATTCCATGTGTATTTCAATGATTTGACAATTCTTTTGTGTCGATCTAAACTTTCTGTGAAATAATTGTCGGAACTCGATTTAATCATTTCCGTGATGTTGTTTTTTTTTTGGGCTAAACTTTCGGCTAAGATACGATACGAAATGCAATAATAAAGTTTTGGATTAACCTTTGAAAAGTCTTCACCCGCTGCTTATCAAGTGCATTTGTTCACGTGTAAGAGCTCAATTAGTGTAAAACGTATGGTTTTTAAATTACAAAATCTCCAAACTTATCTCGTCATGTTCTAAAGACTTTTGGCTTAAGTTCATTTCAAATTAAATATATCTGGCGATTTAAAGCAGGCAGACTTCTGCCACCTACGTCTAGGTTACGCTTTAAAATCGTCTTTGAAAATTTGATGCCATAAGAAGAACCTTAACAATTTAACTGAACCTTTTTTTACAGTTATGCCTTTTTACAAACGTCTTAACAGAATTACCTTTTTTCTCAATATAAAAAATTAATTAATGATTTTCCACGAAATTTTCAATAGTTTATTATTCAATGTTTTGTTTAAAAAATATAAGCAATTGAATGTCAAAAATTCTAATTCAAAGAAATGTACAAAAATAATTTATGTAATAAAATAAACTTCATCTCTACTCTTAATTTCTGCAGCGGATTATCTAGCAAACAGCAGCAACTTTCCCCTAATCATCCATGTCCACCGCAACAACTAGAACATGGCGCTGGTGGTCATCATAGTCCTTCATCGCCAATTCCACCGCATAGTGGTGGTGGTGGCAATTCGCCTTATAATGGTTCACAGGGAGGAGGTGGTAGTAGCGGTGGTGTTTCTCCCAATTCAAATCCTGGCATATCGCCCAACAACTATAGACGCAGTATATCCTTCCCCTCAAAGGGAGGCACTTCGCCGACACCCGGTTACACCTTGGACATAAATGCTGCCCAAACTGCAGGTGTTCCCACACTATCCATTGGAAATGGTAGTTTAAGCGCTGGCGCAACCGGAGGTGGGGATGCACCCCAGTTTTTGGGAGCTGGCCCTTATATGCCGAATGGTCTAGATATGCGTCCCTTAGATCACTGTCTCAATGATCTAGTACGCGGCATGGGTGCTGTTGGGCCGGGAGGTGATAATAATGTCAGTGCAGTGGCCATGATGGCAGAACGAATGCGTAACCAAAAGATAAGTGAACATCATTTGGGCGAAATGGATGCTGTGGCTATTGCAGCAGGTAATGGTGCTTCAGCATATTTAGATCCGAATATGAAATTAAATTCACCTTCACGTTCTTCACCGCACTCACAAGGTTCTGATCATACAGCACGCTTCTCACGCAAGGTCTTTGTAGGAGGTTTACCACCAGATATTGACGAAGATGAAATCACTAGTTCTTTTAGACGGTTTGGACCTTTGGTTGTGGATTGGCCACACAAGGCAGAATCAAAATCATATTTTCCACCAAAAGGTTATGCTTTTTTACTCTTCCAGGATGAAAATAGTGTTCAGCAATTAATAGACTCATGCATTACGGATGATGACAAATTGTATTTGTGCGTTTCATCACCCACAATTAAGGATAAACCGGTACAGATACGTCCCTGGCGTTTGGCAGATGCTGATTATGTTTTAGATGCCACTATGTCGCTGGATCCACGTAAGACAGTTTTTGTGGGTGGAGTGCCACGCCCTTTAAAAGCTTTTGAATTGGCCATGATTATGGATCGTTTATATGGTGGTGTCTGCTATGCAGGCATTGATACTGATCCCGAATTAAAATATCCCAAAGGTGCTGGTCGTGTGGCATTCTCCAATCAACAGAGTTATATAGCAGCCATATCGGCACGTTTTGTGCAGCTGCAACATGGCGACATCGATAAACGTGTTGAGGTCAAACCCTATGTCTTGGATGACCAAATGTGTGACGAATGCGAAGGCCAAAGATGCGGCAGTAAATTTGCACCCTTCTTTTGTGCTAATGTCACTTGTCTGCAATATTATTGCGAACACTGTTGGTCTGTTATACATTCACGTCAAGGACGTGAATATCACAAGCCACTGGTAAAGGAGGGGGCCGATCGGCCACGCGCTGTGCCTTTTCGTTGGTGTTAACGGCGGCGTTGGTAGGTTGTTAAGACCTCAACGTAAACACAAATTTGCAACTGCAAATATGCAATAAAATTAAAAAAAAGGAAACAAAAAACAAAATAATTACCGAAACGATAAAGCTTTCAAATTTTAAACGTTTTTATCTTTGTCCTTACGTCCTTACTACACTACTCTTTCCAACTTCTCTCTCGATAACCGTTGGCGTTATTGTTTTTTTTTATTGTTTTATAATAGGGTAATTGTAGTTTTTATTAGTGGTTACTCTTTTTTACTTTTCTACACTTACAAAAATAATAATAATAATAATATAAAATAATGTTAATTAATGTTCTTTGTTTTTAAAAAGAACATACATTTTTTTTACTCTCAATACCTTAAAAATTATATTAGACAAAGAAATTACTTTTGAGAAAAAAAAGGAAAAAGAAAAAATCAGTAAATAAATAATTAAAATAGCTTAAAATATTTGTAGTCAATGAAAATGATTTATTTATAAATTATTATATAAATATTATTAAAAACAAAAAAACTATTTACCTTACCAATCAAAATGTTTTTTTGTTAAAATAAGTTTTTTTTTATTGACAAAAATATTTTTTATTTCCGGAAAATGTTAAAATATTATAATTTTTTGTTTGCGTTATAAATTTTTAATTTATGTATATTTGATTTTCGTTCATGTTTGTTTTTATTTAATTTTTACTTTCTTGTGGCTTTAATTTATTAACTAAACCTTTTTTATAATTATTTCTTTGGAAATTTCAAAGACTTTTTTTATTATAAAAGTGCTTCTAAAGCAGCTGTTTTTCTTGTGCAGCTTTCATTAGGTTTTGTATTTAATTAAATTCTTTTTAAAATTTTATTGTTGTTTTTGTATATTCCATATATTAATTTTATAAAATATTTAATTTAGTTTTTAGTATTTTATTTTCTTTTTGTTTTTATTAATTTGTATACTATTTTTTTAAGGCACTTTTTTATAAGTTTGTTTTTATAGTTTTAGTTTTTAGATTTTGTTTAATGAATTTTATGTAAATGAATCTGTTTTATTATTTATTTTAACTGTGCAGTATTTTGGTTGTACTTTTTTTATATATAGATTTTAGTAATATTTTGTTTTTGCATTTATTCCTCGCAATTTGTTTTGACAAAAAGGTATATTCTGTATTTGCTTTTTTTTATAACTTAAATTATAAGTAGTTGTTAATATCAAAATAAAATAATTTCATGAAACTAGTTTATGGTTTTTAAAATTAACTTTGCTTGTCTCTTCAATTAATAATAATTATCTTTAGAAACGCAAATTGTACAGTTCCTTGTAAAACCCACATTATAAACTAAACTAATAGTCATGTCTAGTTATATTTAAAAATAATAACCAAAACCGTTGACTGAAAGCGATCAATAGTTTTCCACTTTTAAAATCCAGTAACTTGATGCCATTAGAATTTTTCTCGCTGAGGCATACAATAATGGAATATACCTTTTGAATTTCCTACCTTAAATATTAATTTTTTACCAAATAGCAAAAATGCCTTGCACTTTTTTAAATAATTCTTTTTTATAACGTTCCTAGTTTTAAAGAAATTTTGTATGTTTTAACTTAATCAAAGAACATGTCAGTTTATTTCTACATGCTAATAATTATAATTTTTTTTGTTATAATATATATTAAAAGACACAACAACAGTTTGATTAATAAAATTATTCTTTGATTGATATTTCTGTTCTTTTAATATTCAGTACAGTGTTGAAAATGTTTACATATTTTAAAATCATTTTGTTATAGTTTGTTTTTTAAGAAACTACATTTTTTCTAAGTTTATTTAAATCTGGCATTAACTTAATTAAAAAAAAAAAGAAATAGAAAATCAAAAGAAATAAAAAAATTATTTATTTTTTGTTTATAAAGGGTTAATAATTCTCATCAAACTTAAATTTATTGGCTTTAAATCTTATAATATAACACTCTATTTTTAACTGGTTAACTTCAAGAACTTTCCAAACCAAGAATTATACTTTCAAAGCTAATTGCATTAATTTTCCATATTTTTTTTTTGTAGACAAAAAATCAATAATTCGAACATTTTGTTATTCATGCTTAATGCAAATTAATTAATTTTCTTTAAAAAAATACTAATGGGATGTAATTTTGTTAATTTCGAAAACTTTCGAATTTGCGAAATCGTAAAAAAGTCTCAGACAATTTCAAAAATAACCAAAACTCTTCAGAAAAAAACCACATGTGTAAAATATATATAAAGTGAGTTCACACTACATACGCTAAAAATTTATGCTTAAAATTTTTCAAATACCCCGTTTAATTGTGGTAAATTAAAAAACTGCATTTTTGCCACAACAAAATAATCTCCTTCGTTTTTAAGGGGGAATTAAAATATTAAAAACAAGTCATTACAATAACAAATGTTATATCTGATTTGAGAATTTTTTAAATGCCAGTTCGAACGAACACAGCCCACTATGCATTTCGAAAGGGGTTTTTTTATCTTAATTTATTTTATAGAAAGTTACGATATTTTCTAATTTCCAAATGACAAATATTTCTACAAAGAAAACATCGCTAAATTACTTTTTTAAACAGTTGCCATACATTTTGTTTGTTCTTTGTTTTCTTTTTCGTTTTCAAATTTAAATTTATCGTAAAATTTCATTTTACTAGAAGCGAATTATAGCCATTCGATGTCTTTTGAAATTTCTAAAGAAGTAAATTTGAAATTTCAATTTTTAGCGACTGCCACTATTTCTCCACATGATTTTCTATTCAAAATATCTTTTTTATATCTGCCGTTTTAATAAATCCAAATTTTAATAACAAATGAAATTTTTAATTAAAATGTGCAATAATTTGTTAATTATATTATTTTGTTATTTTTATTTTTTAATTATTAACTGTTAAATATTTTATGATTGTTTTTTTTATAAAATTATTTTATTTAATGCATTTGTTTTAATTTTTTAAATTTATTTTGTTTTTAAAACTTAAAAAATTAAAAATGTAAATGTTAAAAAAAATACTTTGTGTTCAGTATTAGCTTTTTGTTTATTTAATTTAATTTCTGGTTAATTTAAACAAAAAAAAATTAAACAAAAAATTGTAATTTAGCTATTAAAAATTTTTTTAATATAAAGATCTTTTTGTAAACAATTTTATATTGAAATAAAAAAAAATATTTAAATGAAAACAAATAAAAAATGTGCAATATAAACCTATTAAATAAAAATGATATAAAGCTTAAACTTAAAAAAAACGAAAAATATAAATTTATACAGTGAGGGGCAAAACAATTTTACATGAAAAAAATTAAAATTTTGTTAAAATTATAAAAAAGACGTTCTGCCTATTCGCTTGAACTAAGAAACTGTTTTGTTTGTTATTAGTTTTATTTTGCCGAGTCCGTCATGGACTCTAAAAAATTCTCGCACAATATTTGTTTTAAATAAAAAAATTAAATTAACGGAAAAAAGGATTTAGTTGTAATTTTTTTTAATGGTGATTGTTGAATTAAAATAAAATTCTTAGAACTTTATCATCGAATGTAAAGGTAGATAATTTCCATGTTAGAATATATTTTCTTTTTCTTATCTATTGAATTGCCATTTTATTTTTTTTTTTATATTTTGTAATAAATTGTCCATCACTGTATAAAAAATTAAAGAGTCCAAAAAACAAAAAAGAAATAATAAAGGAAAAATCAACATATTTAAAGTTTGTTTAATTAAAATTTTTATATAATTCTTAAAAAAAATTGTAAATAAAGAATATTAAACTTATCATAAATAAATTTAAAAAAATATATATACAAAAAAAATATATATATTAGCAAAGACATTTTTGAAACTTTTTAGACTTCTTTTTAAAAAAAGTAAATAATAATAATAAAATGTTTTTTGTTAATTAAAACAGAAAATTGCTTCAACCACAATAATTGGCAATAAATTTTAAAGATTTTTATTTTAAACAAACAATTAAAAACCAAATAAAAAAAATTTAGCAAAATTTTTCTAGAATTTTTATTAAATTAACATAAAATATTGTCAAATAGTGTGTTTAAAAATCAAAGTATTAGCAAAAAAAAGTTAGAAGACCTTTTTTCGTTTACAGTATTTTTGTAATACATATCGTTTAGTAAAACATTTATACCAAAAGGGTCTTTTTTAAAACTTATAAAAAATAAATTACAAACAAATATATTTTTTTAAAAACAAAAACTCTTAAAATAAGCCAAAAAAAAAAACAAGAAAACAAATTTTAACACACTATATTAAAAAAACAAAAATCATTTTTTATAATAAAAAAAAAATAGCAAAAAATATATTCAAACTTTAACCGGGTAGTAAAATTCATTATAATTATTGTTTTTTTATATACAAACATTTAACATATATAAACAATTTTTTATACTTTTTATATAATTTAAAAATAAAAATCAAAAGTAATACTAAAAAAAGAAAATACATTAGGTGCGCGCCAAAGCGATAAGGTAAGAAAGTACCTTTTGCATTAACTGTGGAATACCAAATAATAATAATAAATGTTCACTTGCATAAATAAATTACATACAAAATATTTCTTTGTAAATTTGCATGCTTAAGGAAAGGGCGCTAATACCGGCAGTCATGATCGAAATTCGATAATTTAAAATTTTCCAATTTTTATGCACAACACTAAAAAAAGTAAACAATCATTTGTTGGCATAAAAAAATAAAGAAAAATGAGGAATTTAAAAACTAAAATTAGAAGATTTAAATTTCAAAACAGGAAAAAATGGACCCCGTTTTTTTATTCTCTTACATTTTGTGTTTAATTGGAAAAGGACTTACTCGTTCGATAATTTGTTGAGAGAAAATTTTTTTACGTTTTGTTTTTGATTAGCATATATACATATGTGCGTATGTAAGTATGTATGTATGTACATATATAACAAAACTATTAATCCTAGACAATTTGCCATGTTTTAACATCTTTTACTGGTAGGCCAGAAGCGTTCACTTTTGCCATTATTTACTTAGAAAGTTGGTTAGCCCTTGCTTTTCCTTGCAAAGAGCTTGGCAGTATGCTTTTTGCTATTGAGTTTCCAAGAATCTCCGAGTGCAATTTAGTTACATACCAAAAACTTCCTTTTTTATTCTTATGGTCGCAAAAGCCGTTACTTTGAATGATTGCTGGCGTGCGACTTAAAACTTGCATGGTTGCATTCGAACACTCGCGTGCTATCGAATGCAAACAATAAATATTAAGATACCAGTTATTTGATAACGAATCAGAATCCCAAAATCAACTTGCGTACAAGTAAGATTTCGTTCATATACGAACCTTAGAATTAGCGCACGGGTATGAGCTCTACGAAACCTTAGCAGAAAAATCGGATATATGAAAAGCACAGCCTTGCCGCCCTCCTTGTATGGTATTTGTTGTGTAGCTGTATTTGCTTTACGAATAATTTTCATCCAATTCGGTAGTATTACTGACCACAAGTTAATTAGTTGAAATAGGTGCGATTTTATTTCATTTTAAAATTAAACGAAGTTTAACATTTTAACGAAAATTAAAAAAATTGAAAAAGGTGCGACCCTCCAAATGTTGTAAAAAAATATTGTTTTAAAAATAAATAAGCGAAAAAGAGTATGTACAGAATATGTACTCTTAATCAAGTTCGAGTAGCGCTTTAGCTTCACAAAGCATTGTAGCGAATGGCAGAAGTTTGTGATTTATTGACTCAAATTCATATAAATGCATTCAAATTTATTACATTCTACTTTGAGTTAAAAGCGAAAAATTGCTCTAGAGGCGTGTTTACAAAAACACAATTTGTATGTCTATTCTTCTATGTGCACACAGCAACAAAAAATTCTCTAACAAAGCAACTGCGAGTAAAGAACTTTAGTTTTAATTACCTCTCATAGCCACACATTAATAATAATAGGTATTTAAAAAATGACTAGAACGAGTTGCCATATGTTTTCATATTAAAATAATTTAGACGTTTTAACTCGTCTATAATTAGAAATCACTATTGGGATCGGTATTGCAGTACCAAATCTAACGTGTACGTTTTTCTAACTGGGTTTAATAATATTGTTAGCAGTATTATGTCGAACTAAACAAATAAGTTTCAGGCGCAACTTATTTTAGTTGCGTTTTTTACAAAAGAAAACTAATTGAAAGAAAATTACTAATGCATAAACATTATTGGAGCACCTTTGTATATGAGAGCAAAGTGATTTTATCATAACGCGCACCTTAATCATATTAAATAAAAAAAATCTCAACACATATGAAATAAATAAATAAATATCCTTAAATAATAAATAAAAAAATTTAATAAACTTAAAATTAGTTTTAAGCTGATCCTTGCTTTATAAAATATTATTAAATATAAATTTGTAATCCCCCAGAAAAAAGCTTTCTATTGTTCTTAAACATTTTGAAATTGTTAAATTTGTTCACTTTTAAAACATTTAAGTTAAAAAAAGAATATTTTGGTTTTTTTTTCTGCATAAAATTTTTATCATTTTATTTTTTTTATTATAATTTTATAATGAGCCATTTTTTTATTAAAAGTAAAATTTGTATTTTTGTTAATTTGAATAAAAAACAAATATCCTAAAATTGTTCTTTTTAAATTATTTAATTTACACTTTTATAAAACAAAACAAAAAAAAGGATAATTATATGTTTATTTTTATTATTAAAATAGAAATTGTTGTTTTATTTCGAATTTGAGTAGTTTTTAAAGATTCTTTAGAGCGGAAAGTCTCATTCTTCAATATAATTGTAATTGTATACTTTAGAAGCGCAAGTTTTACTCGAGTTTTAATCGAAAGTCAAATTTTGTTTTTAATTCTTGTCTTTTAATCGCCTAAGTTTATCAAGTTTAATGAGTTTTGAAATATATAGTTCCATATATTTTCGAAATTATTCTTTATTTTCATTCATAGGGAGCACATAACTGAAGCAGTATTTCGAGTATTTAATTATCAGTGTGAAAAACTTTTAAATTTTAAACTTGCAGCACATATTGTGCTCTAAAAAAAGTAATTTGAAAGCAATCGTTTCTTTAATTCATTTTTCGTGTGCATTTTTAAAAATACTTCTTTTGGTTTTGAGTCTTAAAGTCGATTGAAACTCATTACAACCAATATAGTCAACATGTTCCACTCAAGCCCTTGAAACAACTGCTAGCCAGTATAGTGCAAAAGCTCTTATTTAAGAGCTACGAAAATTTCTACCGTAGAAAAAATCGAATGACTCAATAAAGCTAAAATACACTAGGGGGCGCTGCAAAAAAGTAGACTAAAATCTTTTATTGTTGTGTTGGTTTTCAAATTCAAAGCAGAATACCAGAAATATGGATTAAATAAAAAATTTTTTAAAGATGTGACCCAATGATGTGGCGAAATATTGCAAAAAAAATTTCCAAAAAATGTTATATAAATATTTTGATAAAATTTATAAAAATTTATTGTGTTTAATTGCTGAGTGGGTTCAGAAAAACTATTAAGCAAATTAAAAGGTAATCAAAATTCGGTTTTGCGTTGAGAGTTGAAGAATTATTGTATATAAATTTTTAAGGAATTTTCTTAAAATTACGACCGTAAGCAGAGCTTCAGCGAGTCATGGAGTGGGCCACAACTTTTCGAACTGCACGATAAAACCAATTGGCTGTTTGCTTAGTTTTTGTTATATATGTGACCCCAAAAGTCTTAATGAATTTATGAAATTGTTTTTATGCATTAAAATAATTGAGAGAACCAAATGGTTAACTATTCGTAGCATGTGTCGCTGATAAATGAATATAAAAAAGTGCATAATTGGAACAAAGAAAAATATTTTTACAGATAAAAAAAATCTTTAAAGAATTTACATGAAACATTATTTTAAATTTGTTGTATAATTTATATATAATTTTCTTTAATTTGTTTTATTATATAAAAATGTTTTAATATTATTTTATTATTAAAACTTAATATTCCCTTAAAATTTTATAATTAAATTCTCACTGTTCTTCATGCCATTTTAATTTAAAAACAAAAAAAAACAAGACTAAAAATATTTCTAGCTAATAAAATTTATTAAACGCAAACTGTTGTATAAAGAACTAATAAAATATGTACGAATTAAATGCAAAAAGGTAGTACAATTAATTATTCTTTTAATAATTACAAAAAAAAAAATAAATAAATAAAACACAGCAAAACAATTTAAATACCTTTAATCTAAAGCTTAAACGTTTTTATTTAACAAAAAGAAAAAAAATGTATAAAACGCCTTCAATACTTAAAAAATTAAAACGACAAAACTTTACTTCAAACTTAAATATAAGAAATATTTAATAATAATAATAAAAGAAAAAACCAAATTGGCTTTTTTTATCAATAAACATAATAAGAATTTACATAATTACTTACTTATATACTACAAAGTTTTATAACAAATTAATAAATAAAATATTCATGAAGAATTAAATCATGAGTTTTAAAAAGCATTTAATTTAATCATACTTGTATCTTTAAAAACAAAAATATATTAAAAAAGGAAAAATATTAAATAAAAAAAATTATTTTTTGAAACTTTTCATAGCACAATTTTTGTAATAACTTTAATTAATTAATTAATTGAAGAAAGTAAATATTTAATTAAAATATTAGTAGATAGAAAACCTGTTTTAATTAGTGAAATTAATTGGATGATAACTGAAATAAAATTTGGTACCTATTGCAAAACATTTTATTAAAAAATATTTATAAAATTATTAAAATTGGCTTTTTTTATTGTACTTGATGGTAACAAATGAGAATTCATTATTAAAGGCAACTAAAACTGCACAGGGTTCTATGAATATTAATAGAGTTTTATTTTTAAAAATGGTTATTAATTTACATTCTCTTAACCTGTGTATTGTTAAAGTATAACAAACCTTAGTATACATATTTATAAATTTTTGGAAATACAAAATCCCAATAGCGGGTTATCCAGTACAATTGCTAGGATAAATATGTTTTATTTAGAAATATCGTACAGATATGGCGGGATTCATTTAGAATTACATGTTATTAGTAATTAAAAATTTCCAATTACAAATTAAAAGTAATTATAATTGTAATTGTAATAAGGTAGTAATCATAATTTCCAATTGAACGAAATTCATTTATATCCCTAAAAAGATTTTAAATATATCTTAAAAATGCCTCTCTTGCGTTGTTACAAAACAATAATAATGCTATTTTAAATAAATTTGTACCATTGAGCTTATTTCGTATTAAAATATAGAGAGCATATATTACTCTTAATTTTTCAAATAGGATTGTGATTTTTTTATAATTTATATGTAATTGATAATTTTTTTAATTATATATTTTTTGCAATAGATAAAAAAACATTCATTACTTGAAATTTTCAATTTCATATGATTGTAATTGATTTTTTTCAATTACAATTACAAGTAATTTTAATTGGAATATTCTAATTATAAATTACAAATAATTGTAATTGTATGTTTTCAATTATAAATTCCATGCAATGGTTAATTGAAAACACTCAATTAGACTGCAAACTTTGAATATATTTGTAATTGAAAATTTCCAATTGCAATTACATGTAAATTAGTAATTGAATGTGTAATAATTTACAAATTGTAATTGATATCTCCCAAGTCTGTTATCATATCATATTTGAACTGTATACTTGTATTTTACAAATACAGCATTGTAATAAAAAAAAAAATAAAAAAATCTTGCTTATATATTTATATATATAAAAGAATTGATTATAGTTTTATTCTATAAATTCGATCTAATTTCCATTTCCAAGTATATTATTACTACATTTATTTACAGGCGATCTAAATAAAATTGTCAATATTAGTCTTCATAAACCAATTAGCAGAGTATTGTTTTAACAAAATAATTTATCTAAAGTGGCATTCCTTTTAGGGTTCCATTCTGTTTGCGTAAAAATATAATTCTATCACAAGATTCTACGTTTATGTAGATGCTATTATATTTGGAAAAATGAATCGTGGATGTTATTTATGTAGTAAGAGATCTTTTAAAGAATAGGAATTTCTAGAAACTGAATGAGAATTATAGAAGAAAGTTTTAATTCAAAATGTAATAATAAAGACTTAAATTCATAAGCCATTTTGAAAAAAATAACACTGTGGTTTTAGTTAAATTTAATTAATTTCTTTGTGTCAAGATCAAATAAAAAACAGGACAGATACAAACGTAATGGAAGTTTCAGTGAGTAAATGGAGTCACTTGCGATTACATCGCTGTACGGTTGTTCCCATCCATAGCATAGTGGCATTATGTACTCATTAATCGCTATAGTTGCACGGCTAGTAGTGACTTTTATGGAATATAATGGTTCTACATAAACGAAATAAGTATTCTTAGCGAAATCGATACTTAAATTTTATAGAAACTATAACAGGCTTAGACAATTTATAATTAAGCTGGAGGATGACAGGACCATTATTAAAACTTACAATAACACAATTTGAGGCATAGAACATACAGTTTGCGTAGTCACCATTTTCTAATGTTCACTAAATATTTTATATCGAATGCCGAAACCGTGGTTCTATAGATCTTCCTAAAAGAATTTCTTATGTTTTAAACACATTTTAAATAACTTTCTAGAAGACAGCGAATTCTGCATAATTAAGAAGATTGCTTAGAACTTTAATTTGGAATGTACTAGCAGATTACTGATAGGTCTTTTTATCAACCAGCCTAAACTAATGAATTTATCCTGTTAGTGCAATACAAAATTTGTTTAACAAAATATTTTTCTAATAACAAACACTTCATAAATGTATTTTTCTAAATACACATTCGCATCAAATAATAATTTTAGTCAATTAATCTTTTGAATATTTTACAATTAATTTGCTAAGACAAGGTCTTTATCTAAAAAATAAATTAATTTATTTTTTTTATTTTCAATATTTCTCGAATATTTCGTTTTCTTGAATTTATAAATTGTTCAGCAAAGGAAACATTTTATTTTTAAAATATACATTTATGGATTTAATCTACGTTAATTGGTGCTACATTCCTTTAATAAATTTTGTGATCATTAGTGGATTTTGCTTCAAAATTTTATATAGAAAATTCAACAGTTTTATTTCTTTAGGCAAATTGATTAAATGAAAGTTCTCATTTGAACACCACAGCAAACCGACAAAAAAAAAAGCACAGCAAATATTTCGAAAACAAGAATACTTTTTATTTTCAATCTTTCTACATAAGGGTTTCCTTTAATACATTTCGAACAAATTTTTATTTTAATAATATCTAAATAAAATCGTAAAATATTTATTGAAGGAATCTAACTTAAATTAACGTAGATTAACTTAAAAAATGATTCCAAAAAATAAAATTGTTAAGGCTTTAAAAAAAAATTATTTAAAGAATTTTAAATTTTGACTTGTCATAAAATATGAAAAAAAATAAAATTCTAGATGTCGCCCCAGGGTTATCGGCTCCTTCCCCTTTATATTCAATATTGCAAAACAATAAAACCCTGTTAAAATGCGTAATTTAAATTTGTAAAGACAAGAGTGTTGCCTTAAACTTTCATAAGCGAAGCTTTAAAAGTATTCGCACAGGACGACAGCTGCACTTTTTAGTTGCATCGATATCGCAACTAAAAAACAATGAAAGTTCGAAAACGCATTTTTATTTTATATACAAAGTAGCCTGTTTCAACCGATAATAGATAATTAGTTATTTAGGGTTAGTG
This sequence comes from Trichopoda pennipes, assembly GCA_030448955.1. Classification (NCBI taxonomy): domain Eukaryota; kingdom Metazoa; phylum Arthropoda; class Insecta; order Diptera; family Tachinidae; genus Trichopoda; species Trichopoda pennipes. Next base: position 734,500 of record JASKUP010000050.1, read on the forward strand.
CTAAAAATAAACTTTCTTCATTTGTTACCATAAAGTACGATAATACATTAAGTGAGGGGAATATTTTTTTAAATTAAAAAAGTTAAACCTCAAAAGCAAGGAAAGATATATATATATATATTCTTCAAGTAGTACCTTAACAAGAATTTTGTTTTGTTAACCTTAAATTTAAACCCCTTTTAAATAAACTTAAAAAAATATTAAATCTTAAAACTCTTCCTTCCATATAAAAAGAAAATTTAAAAAATTAAAAACAATTTCCTTAAAGAAATTATTCCTTTAGCAAAATATTTAAAATTATGAAAAAAAAATGAAAAAAAATAGGTTAAAAATAAAACTTTAATAAAAAATATTAATATAATTACAACATATATTTAAGTAATAATAATATTTTTCATATGATTTTTTTTTAATACAAAAAAATATTTTATAAATCAAAAAATTATTTATATAAATTTTTTAAATAATTTTATTTGATAACAAATATATTTATTTATAAAAATTAGGACAAAATCATATAAATAATTTTTTAAGAAAGAATTCACCACTGCTATCTATCACCTGGTTTATGATTTCGCCATAAAAATGGATATAAATAAACTAATTTTTATAAAACGTTTTTTGTTTTTCAATAACAAAAAAAAAAGTAAATCATATTTTTAAACAGAAACAAATTATAAAATAGTTTATAAAAATAAAAGTTTACATACAATTAATAATAACTTACAATATTTAAAAAAAAAAATATATATATATATAAAAACTCCCTTAAAACATTACAACAGCAATTAAAAAAACAATATATATATATATATATATATATATATATATATATATATATATATATATATATATATATATATATATATATATATATATATATATTTCTAACCCCTTCCACAAAAAATTCAAATTTCAATAATAATTAAATAAACAGTTATTGCTAAAATAAAAACAAGTGAATAATGAAAAATATATAATTAAAAATTTATTATTTACTACTCAAAAAAGTTTTAAAATACTTAAAATAGTAAATAAAATATAATATTAAAAAATATAAAAATTTAAATAAAAATTCATAATTAAAAAACAAATAATAAAAAATTAGTTGCAAACTTTTATCGATATTATATTTCCAAATACAGTTTAAAATAAAAGAAAAACAATGTATTAATAAAAAACTTTAAACAACTTTTGGTGCATCAAAATAAATACAGATGGTTACGAAATATAATAAATATATATTAATAGTATATAATATATAGCATGTATACATACATATATATCTATATGTTTAGTTATATAAATATATATGTATACATACATATGGATATATATATAAAACAAAAATGATAAAATTCACTCAATAAAAACATTTTTCCTGAATAAATATTTAACATGATTTTTATTACGATACTTTTTAAAACAATACAAACAAATATCAGATTTTTCAACAAGAAGTTTTTTTTTTTAAATTGTGGCAACACCAACAACATGTAGTTGTGACATTTCGTTTTTTGATGTATTCGTAGCATATGCATTGGCAACTGAATTCGATTTCACACAAAAATCGCATTAAAATAATTAAAATCCTCTCTGAAAATGGTGGTTCGGTTAAAGTTACATTTCGTAAAATTCAACTACATAATCCTTCTTCTGAGACCTCTATTAAGTAATTGGTCGTTAAATGTCAGTCGACAGGCTCGATACAAAATATGTGAACATTAATACGCACAGTGTTGAAGCAGATCCAAATTTGTCAATTCTTCAACGTTCTCAACAATTCGGGTTATCCAAAACCACCGAATGGGGAATTTCGCGTAAGGTTTTGACTTTGAAACCTTATAAAGTTCAACTGATGCAATAATTGAAGCCGACCGATCATTCATAACGCCGCAGATTCTCTCAAACCATTCAGAAGCAAGCGGCTAGTTTTTCTGAAAAAATCATTAAAAAATCATTCTAAACAAGCAAAATTGCCCCATTTGGACTTTTGAAAATCCTAGAGCGATTATTGAGAAGCCTTTGCATGCTCAACTTGTCACTGTATGGTGTGCTATGTGGTCTTAAGGCGTGATTGGGCCGTTCCTTTTTCCAAGATGAGGCTGGAAATGGGGTAACGGTTAAAGGATCACGCTATCGCGAGATGTGATAGGATTTACTTCAGTACCGAGGCATGGACCCATAATCAGATGATGGTCTTACCACTGAGTGTAGGAAAAAGCGTTCATCCACGTCCTAAGACGCATACACACTAGGTGAATATGCATACGCTTTAATAGCCGCCACTCCTTGCTTAACAATTGAAGACTATCCAACTCCTGATCCTCCTGCAAGCGCAACTACGACATTTATTTGAATGGTAACCTTATCTTTTCATTAACACCTCTTCGGAACTTTCTTCAAATTAAACCACAGCCACCAAGTTGCTCTCCAGGGGCCTCACTAGCAACCAACACAGGGCCATAGCCCTGCGGGCAACTGGTTCCCATGGTACCAGCGTGTGTATATAAATCACGGGTCAGACTTCGGGAATCCTATATCTCTTCTTCTCTAAAGATGCAATGCCCCTTGAATTGCAGCGCCTCTAGTACAAAACAGAAAAATATCAACTGTGATATTTTATTTTTTATTTTTTTAATTGTTAACTCATTCGCTTGGGCTAAATTTATTCCCACGATGTCTTGTTTACAAATTTAAAGCAGCTATGCGTACTCAACTACTGTGATACTCTGGCGAGACGCGAACTTTTCGATTTCTAGTCCACAAAACGCTAAGGATCCGGTGGACTTGAGACTCTAAGTCTTCCGTTTGCAACCAGACCCCTTTAAGCTAACTCTGCCACGTCTACGGAGTACGATTTCCTTATTTTACTGTAATAGGCCCCTTGCCATTTTAATATGGTGGACTTTTACCATCTCATTTTTTGTGAGTACACAAAAATATATTTCATCTTCTTTTCAATTTCTCTATATTCACATGCCGCTGATGGGAGTTAAACTCATGATATTCTGTTTAATAACATTCTTTTCATGCACATCTCATTTTGATTTTGGTGGCAGTAACAACTTATTCAACTCTGTCCATTTTTAGCGTAGACACAATCGAACATTTTTAAGAAACATTTTAACAGTTTTTTTTTTGCATAGGGCTGGCAAATTTTATTTCTGTGACGATCATCTAACCACTGGGTGAGTACTTACTCCTTCGAGGCGCATAATGGCATTACGAGTTGCAATTTCAAAAGCACAGCAAGCAAGCAGTCCCGTGCACCGTAATCCTTACTTAAAAGCTTCAGCCTATCTACCTGTTCCCATGCTACCTGCTGGTTTACTGGGTGGACTTTGAAAGTCCTTATCTCCCAGTTTCAAGCTGCTACTAGCCTAGGCCACTGGCGCCACCCAGAGACTACAAAGTTGTGTAAGGTGCTCACCAAAACCGCGTGCCCTCGAGGGCGTTTCCGTTAGGGTATAAGGAAACAGTTGAGAATGGCAAAGGTGTAGTTTTTAAAACATTAAACTATTTCTTTCAAACAGTTTGAAGTATACAATTTCTTAGTGAATCGAAAAAACTATAAATTTTACTTTTAATATTTTACGACTTCACCTAATTAAATTAGATTCGCAAAAATGGCGATTAGATTAGTGTAACGTATTTTTCTTATTTCGTCGTGCATTAAGAAGATCTTTTTATTCTTTTTCTATTATTATTTTCTTATATAGATCTGGTAGTATTGAGGGTATCTCACCGACTTCGGTTGGTCCAAATTTAATAGCCGCCTTATCGAGCAGTGATGCCACTTCGATTGGCACTTGGCGAATGATAAAAGGTAAAGTTTCACAAACAATTGAAGATATTAAATCATCTAAAGGTAGCACGACAAATATTACTACATTGCAACCCCAATCATATCCAACTATTATTATCAAAGGTAATTATTTCAAAATTCATTATTATTATGATTTGCCTATTTTTTAACTGAATCTGATAGTAACAAAAATATTTACATAATTGAAAAAAAAATAAATAAAATACAATAAATAAATAAAATAGAAAATTATATAAAGAAATTGTCATAAACAAAATAAAACTAAAAATTTACCTGATCTTAGGAGGAGGAGGAGTTGATCAACAGCTGCAACAGGGGGTTATTGAAATCGATTCGGATCAGGAAACAAAAACCTCTTTAAGTGAAGACTTGTCAGTAGAACAAGACAGACGTAGTAGCGGTGGTAGTACCAAACAGAAAAGATCTAGTAACCTTGAAGACTCTGATTCGGAATTGGAAACCGAAATATTATTAGAAGGCGATTTTGAACATTCACGTTTCCGTCGAGGCTTTGCTCATCTTAAATCAAAAGTTAAAGCCAAGCATTCTGCTCATCAAGCCCAAAAAGCCACGCTAACTACAGCAACAGCGGCAAGTAGCCATTCAATAGCAACAACAGCTGTCAAGAAAGATACTAGTCCTTGCAGAAGTACAGGTTCATCATCATCTTCGACTTCTTTGAGAGGTAATTTTTTGAGAAGGAGACGTAACAAAGAAATCGAAACTGCCGAATTGGCCTCTCCCACCCATTTGGCGTCTTCTTTAGCGGCTACTGTAGCAGCAACTGGTGAAATGGCAGCCGTGGTGCCAGTAGTTGTAAGTGGAAAACCTGCTAAGAAATCGAAACATGTAACTCTGGGTAAAAAGGAAATTGAAGTTGAATCCGGTGTGGAAATGCTGGAAACTATGATACCACCAACGGCAACAACTTCTGCTTCACATGTTGGTGCACCTGATTCTGTACCATTAAAACGTAATGAACTTGACTTGCCGTTACAAACTGATATAGGAAATGCCACTGATTACACGGAGTATACACTTAAAAGCATTAAACTACTATACGAGTGCGATGGCAACAATCATTCGACTTCCAATGAGATTTCCTTATCGTCAGACAGAGCAGTTTCTAAACTAAAAAATAATCATCCACTTTGGGATTTTTGGCACCTATTTTTTAAGAACGTTAATTATATGCCACTTCTCTCTATTTTGGGTATAATAATAATTTTCGTTGTACCCCTAAACAATTTTATACGTGGCGTTTTATCCTGTTTGTTTGGCATTTCAATTGTTGAGGGAATTTGGAATTTTATAGAAAGATATATTTTAAATCATTTGATTCATTTTAAACCTGAAAGCTCTATTTTTCGTATACCCGACTACAGTAGGATGTCAATACGCCATGTTCCATCAGTGATAGAACATCAAAATGTAAAATCTTATGAGGTAAAACTTTACTTTAAATGGCTTTAACTTCAAAAACCGAATGTAGAAATATAAATATTTTCTTTGATTTTAGGGATGGATGAGTACGATTAACAGTTATGATCCAAATTCATTTAGTCTTAATATGACTTCATCGATTTATGTTGAATTGGATGGTAAGTTAATATTTTAGAAATTTTATTCAAACACTTACTAATACAAAGAGAGAGAGAGAGAGAGAGAGAGAGAAAAAGACAGAAGAGAAATCGTCCTGGTGTTTTTGTAAAAAATAGATCAAACATAAAAGCATCTCCAAGAAGCGGCATCCTTCAAATAGCTTCTTTAACGACTAGTTAAGCCAGATATTGCTCTTTTAAAGAAAAGTCTCTTTGAAAAAGGATCCTCAATAATATAATTAAGTCTTTTTTTGTTAAAAGGTCTTTCCACTTTTTCATCTCTGTATTAGAATTTTTGAGTCAAATTTATTTTATCCACGAATATCCCCCTGAAAATAATACTTTAATTTTGGAAGACTATTAATGGGCGAGCATACTTGAGTTTAGGAAGTAAATTGTCTGTCAAACGGCATTTATTGAGCACAAAGTTGAAACGTTACACTCTTGACCAAAGAATTTTAATTGTGAAAATTTATATTAAATGGTAAAAATTTCACTGTATCAGTTCGTAAAATTCGAGAGCAGCATTTCCCCGTAATCAGACTTTTTTTGAGACCTCTGGGCGTAATTTAATTGCTAAATTCGTCGTTCATGGTATTGTCGCTGACAATAGACCAAAATGAGAATGACGCGAATCAAAATAATATCCTAAATCTATTAAATCTATCGATGGGGTACAAGAAGCAAACGCAATAGGGCACGCATTCTTAATGGATTTCTTCCCCATTTTGACATGTGCCTTCGGCTTGGGCTAGCAGGAGCCCGATGCTGGAAGAGACATAGGACTCTCGAAGTCCGAGCAGTTACTTATTATAGACACTGATTCTACGGGAACCAGTTGCCCGCAGGTTTACGGCCCTGTTCTGGTTGTTGGTGAGGCCGCAACATAGTGGCTGTGGTTAAATCGAGCTTTAAAGAAGTTCCGAAGAGGTGTTAAAATGAAAAGATAAGGTTAACATCCAAATAAATGTCCTAGTTGCCTTTGTGACAGGACTAGGAATTGATTAGTCTCCAACTTTTTAGCAAGGAGTGGAAGCACGGCTATGCTACCGTGCACTTGAAAATTGCTACTAAGGCGTACATTCACCTAGTGTGTATGCGTCTTAGCGTGGGCGTGGGTGATCGCTTTCCTACACCCAATGGTAAGACCATCATCAGACCACCATCCTATTACACATAAGTAACTGATTTAATGTTTCTGTCTTTAATGAATCTGGTTTTAAGGTTTTTGGTTTTAATGTTTCTGTTTTATTTTAAAAGATGTCTTCTACCTGTTTTTTTTTTAAGAAAGAAAAGAGAAACTTTTTAACGGATGCGTTTTATTTATTAATATTTCACAAAGTAAATTTATGGAATATTTTAAATAGGCGCGGGCGACAAAACGATTTCCCTACGAATATGATTTTAAAATTACAATAAGGTAAAATATATTTAAAGATTTGGTGTGAGATACAAGCAATACGAAAGGCAGTCGAAAAATAAAAACAAATAAGTAGAACACAGTGTCCGCCGGATAAAATTTCTTATGGAAAAATATTCGATAAACCGACGTGTTTTAATCGTTAAAACATAAAACAAAACGCACTATTTATCGTGTAACGAATGTTTTCGAAAAAAGAGGGTCTGAAGATGATAGACCCAAGCATGGACAACAACGTACTGCAAGATCAGCGGAAAACATTACTGCTGCCCAGAAAAATGTTCAAAACAATCCATCAACCTCAATTAAACGGCGTGCTGAGGAGCTTGGTCCTCAAATAACAACTTCCCCCCCTGGGGGCCCATTTATCGGTCTTTATAGAATTTCGACTATCTAGACCTGTGCAATTGGGGGTATAAGGGAGCCCAGTCCCCTAAAGTCAGGAGGAGTACAACTGGAAGCTACACGTTATTTTCACGGGAATCAGTAGACCGCAGAGTTTCCGCTATTTGTCGCTTTAGGCATTTAGCTGTTTCTCTGACTAATTATTGAGGTTGGCCCTTCGGGAGTATCGTGGTGGTTGTGGTTTCGCGGCCCCATAACAGGTCTGTTTTTTATGATGACCAGGATCATCTCGCCTTTAATAACACTCACTGGTGAATGATCCAGACCCAGTGAGCATGCTAGTCATGTGTTCTGGACAGGAGTTGGATAGTCTCCAGCCCTTTAGCAAGGAGCAGTGGTTTGCAGCCCTACTCTGGAAACATTTAAATTGCTACTAGGAAGGACCTGTTGCTAGAATTAGACTTCGGCCTCCTAGGGCGTGAGTGGCGCTGCTTTTCACTCACATTGGTTTGACCACCATCTGATTAAGGCTCACTGCCAGGTGCAGATGTAAATCATATCACGAAAGAACAACTTTGGCCACAATTTTGCCCAAGGATTTGCATTTGTTTTCATATAAGATTCAGTTCACACAAAAGCTTCTTCCGCAAGACCATTTATGTTGCCAATAGGATGTTACAGCTCGCCCATGACAACCTCGATTTTCATTAAAAAGCATGATGAAGTCCGTGGCACATTTTCATTTGGATGGATATGTGAATAGTTGGTTCTGGCGAATGGGAAACCCTCAATTTATTTAACAATCACCTTTTCATCCGTTAAAAATGACAGTCTGATGTGCAATTTGTTCAGGAGGAATCATTGGGCCTTACTTTTTTTGAAAATGAACGGTAACTGTAAATGGGGAGCGATATCGTGATATGACTGAAAACTTTTTAATGCCACAACTGCATGCTTTGGGTTTGATTAACGTGTGATATTAACAAGAAGGTGTCACATAACCTACAGCCAGGATTACAACGAAATTACTGCGAAACCTCTTTCCACAACAAGTTGTTTCAAGAAATGATGATGTTGATTGGCCTCCACGTTTGCCTAATTTGACTGCTCCGCGGTTCTTTTGTGGAGATATCTAAAAAGCAAGGTTTATGCAAACAAACCAGAAACGCTTGAGCAACTCAAACAAAATATTCGTGATGAAATTAATGAAATGTCATGCAAAACGTGTGAGAATGTAATGAAAAATGTGCTCAAAAGGGCTCGCATTTGTAAGGCTGAGACGGATATTTATCTGATACTATATTCCATATATAATTGCCCACATTAAATAAATTTAAATTTATAAGATCGAATCTCTTTAATCTAGTAAAAAATTATAAACAGACACCAGACGTATACCTTCCCATCGGACACCTTGTACATACAAAAAGCCTCATCTATGAATGATAATAATTTAAAAAGTTTTATAATATATGAGTGAATAATAAATACAAATGATGATATTTATTTTAATATCATAATGTTGATGTAAGAAAAGCGGGCCCAAACGTTCCTGATACTACAGCACTCCATATTCTGAATTGATTTAGTTTAGAATATCTTCGTTTTTCGAATTGGAAAACCGTTGCAAAAACTATACAAAGCCGGGTCGCATCTGTCGTAGTAATTTGAGGTTATAAATAAAGTTTTCTCTACCCTAAACGACTGTGTGATGCATTCCATGCGTGTGAGATTCTTGTTGTATTTGGTTCTTTTAGCAACTGGATTTTATTGCCTCTCAAAGTTATTTACGGGCATGTTCTCAAAAACGCAAAACGCTTAAAATTGGCGTTTCGTGTTCTGAAAAACGCAAATAATATCTAGCGTTTTGAAGACACGAAATAGGTGTTCTGACAAACGCTAAACGCTCAATATTTGCGATTTCAACTCGCAGGCATTTTCTGAAGTGAACCGATTGAGTTTGCTTATACAAAACATTCAAGACAAAATAAAATGGTTTACAATTAAATTTTAATATGTTTTCTTTTTATATAAACAAAAATAAAAAACAATTTTACACTATTTAAACTAAAAATACCAATTTTCTTTTTTTGTTAAGTTCAGTTTACTTTGAAATTGCGATTTGAACAAACAGCTGATCAAAAAGATCTTCGAAAAAAACAAAACAGAAAAAAAACAAACCGCCAGCAAAACGTACGATTTACAGAACATCTAAAATTGATATTGGCGTTTTTAAGTCGCCTGGCGATTTGAAAACCTTGCGATTATGAGAACATGCCCGTTAATTTTTAAGCATTTTTTGATGCACAGTCCGCTACTAGCATCTAGGAGGTGCAGAATGTCGCCATATTTCCCATTACAATATTTTTAAAGCTTCAGTTGCTTGTATTTTAAATAAGCACTTCGTATTTATTAAAAGAATTGCTTCTTGGAATGAACTTAGTAAGACAGTTGTGTGTTATTTTTATTATTATTTATTTTTTTATATTTTTGCAAGGATCGATATTAAATATATATTCTACGAGAGCGCATATACCAAAACGTGCCATGTGGAATGAGTTACCCATATCTCATAAAGCTATTCAATTCGCAAAACATCGTCGCTATGATTTACTTGGCTGTCGTATTGAACTGTTACCTAAGGGTCTTGCCAGAAAACGGTAAAAGCTCTAAAATGTTATATTAAATTTTACATATCAATAGTTTTTGTTTGTTGTTTTTACTTGCTTTAGACACTTTAATTTCAAATATCCCATTCAGCTTATCATAAAAAAATCAAAAGTCTTATTAAAAACTAAAAATATTCTAAAAGATAAACAAACAAAATCAAGTTCTATTCGCCATCACAAAAAGAAAGAAAAGACAGAGGAACACGACTCAGCGGGAAAAAGTAACAAATCAGCTGAAACAGAATCTCAAACACAAGATGCTGGCGGCGAAATGGATTTCGGCGCCATAATCATGAACGCCGATGTAAGTTTTAACGAAGAATAGAAAATAAGTTTTTAATCATTTTTTATATTTTTCATTTATTATTGTTACAGCTGCAGAAACTGCAAGATGATGTTAATCCTGATGAACATTTAAATGTTATAAACGTACCATGTGGTGATGAAGATCGTATTTTATTATTTGCTAGAAACTGCAGGGAAAAAGAGGATTGGTAATGATTTTTAATGTACAAATAGCATACTAACTAAAGTTAATTGACCTTTTTAATATTTTTTAAAAAATTAAATAAATTTTATTTTTATTGTTGGATTTAAATAATTTTGTATAATTTTTTCTTTTCCTAAACATGCCACTCAATGGTGTGGCGAAATATTGAAAATAAAAATAATATTTATTAAACATTTTTTTATAGTTTTTTAAACGATCTTTTTTATCTTTAATAAATATCTTTTTTCTTTTTTTTTTTAGATCTTTTTTTGTTTATTTTTTCTTTTTCAATATTTCGCTTTCCTTTGGAAAGCTTCTTCAGGAAAAAATTTTTAAATTTGAAAACAAAAAAAAAAGCGAAATATTGAAAAAGAAAAAATATATAAAAAAAGATCTAAAAAAAGAAAAAAGATATTTATTAAACATTTTTTTTAATTTTTTTTTTAATAATAAATGTTAATTCACTTGCAGGTTTAGACGTTTTATGGCTGCAAGCAGCGGTAACATTCGTGATCAAGATTTACTTTTGAATAATCTGAAATTAATTGATTCCAAGGATCTAGAAGCAGCTACCGAATTAGCTGAAATAATACCAACTCCTAAAGTATGTTTAAGTTCTAAAAAAAAAAATGAGTATTACAAAGGCTGGCAACCGAAACTTATAACAGCATTAGTCTTGCTGTCTGTCTGCATTAATCATTCTTTTATTTCGGTATCTTTAACGATAAAAGAATTTTATACTTCTATTTTTTGCTTTTCATAAAAATAAATGGGTTTTAACGAAAATCCCAATAAATTGCGCCCTTGCTTCTCTAATTAAAAAGAGAAATATGTGCTTGGATTTTCCGACGGGGTTAAAATTACTTTTATTTGGGTACGGTTTTCCGTCGACCCTCGTCAAATTTGGTTTGTGAACAAACCGGTTTCGGCTGTTTGCCATCATCGAGTACGAAAAGAACACTGTTCACAAACCAAATTTGACGAGGGTCGACGGAAAACCGTACCCAAATAAAAGTAAAAAAAAGAGAAATCTTTCACAGGAGAATATTATAGTCCTTCGGTTTTTAACAGAGTGAACTAAAGTTAACCATAAACTTTGTAATGTTTTGTAGTTAAAAAGTGTCTGATTAACACTAGTCCACTAGACTTGAGGGCTTTTTAATTGATTAAGGTTGCCAACCTTGATTTTTGTCGCTTTTTTTTGTAATCTTTCTTCTGTTCATTTATAATCAGCCTAAAGAGAATACTAATAGCTCTGTAAAAACACCATTGGATGAAATTGAAGTGGACTCATTTTCATCGATAAACTCAGAGGATTTACCTGATGTAAGTTTAATTAATTTATTAGAAATTTTCTAAATGTTATAACTTTATAGCCGCTACCCACGACGGTTCCTGAAAAAGAGCATCAGGAAGAGGATGATGAACCTAAGGAATTTATGCCAGATGATTCTGAATCTATTGAAGGTCTCCTAATGTTGGCGGGTGTGGCTCGAAATGATCCAAATTATGTTAAATTCATGGCAGTATATCAGGTATGTTAAGAAGGTTAGCCCAAAACGAGCCGTAGACCTATATATACGTCTTAGTACAATTTTCGAAGAATGGCTGATTAAAAGTATATAAAAAAATTTACGTAGATTTATTTTTTTACATCTTGTTTAAACGTACATTAAAAAAGATAATTATCATTAAAAAAAGTCTGTATAATTACAAATCAAGAAGTTTCTAGGAAAATTTTTTAACACAAAATAACATCACGTTACATTCAAATTCTATGAATTAAGATTAACAAAAAGAAAATATAAACAACTACAATTAATGATGACAACAATGTCATCTATATTTAATGGAGTGAATTAGAGCCTTCGAGTAAATGCTAGAACCGCTCAAAGCTGAATATAAAGGCTTCCTCTCTTGGGCAATAGGGTCAGTCTTATTGTGAACATTGTCAAGTGATGACACAACTAATGAAAAATAGTTTAATTGTGAACCTGATCGAAGGAAAATATAAAAGTTGATACAGCAGCTTTTAAACGTTAAACTTGTAAGGTTACTATCGTTTCTTTTTTTGTGTTTAAAGTAAATAAATAGCTCGTCTAAATCAATTGTGCAATTTAATTGAACTTTTAAAAACTATAAACTACAAATTTTATAAACGAGTAAATGTAACGATTGTTATCAGAAGTATAATAAACTAAAAGTTTATTAAAGGAATAAACGTAACAATATTGAGTCTGACATTTTGAATAGCGGCGAAAATAAATAAATTTGCCACTATTTATATGCCTAGCGTCTGAGTCAATTAACTTTTCGCGAATTTTTGCTCGGCCTAAAATCCTCCTATATTTTCAAATTTAATATAATTGAACTAAAAAAATATTTTATTTTAAGTATACTTCTATTTTGAGTATACGTAAACGTAAAAAATATAATAGAAAATCTAAATCATTTAGAAAAATCCTTCCATCTGTTTTTGCGTAATTGAGTAGCAAGTTTGCATCAATACTTTCATATTTATACAGTTAACACCCCAAATTAGTGATGTAAAAGGATGAAAAAGCATGAAGTTGAGGTTAGGGTTTAAATAGGCTTAAAATATGTACACTTTTTTGGTTATATCAGTTTTATTGATAGAAATGTAAATTAGAAATGTGGGAATTAATAATGGAATATACTATTGGGAAAATTTCCATCTCAAGCACGTCGGCACACGTCCGCTCTTTTTATACCCTCCTAATTGAAAAAAGTAAATTTATCGCTAAAGATGAATTTACTATAAAAAGGGGTGTTTACGTTTAGTTTTTCAAATAGCCATTTCACAAACTTTCGATGCAAACGATGGTCGGTCGTCTTTATCAACCGATCACCAATCAACAGAAAATTTATCACCGTGTCTGTACATATATGTAAGTCCAAAGGGCTAAAGATATGTCATATGCACAGGCTAGTTTAATTTAATTTAAATAATCAAGGGAAAGTTCATGATGCATTTGCTTTGGGGGCAAATATACGAGTACATTGATGTGATTTGATTTACATCTGCACCGACTAGGTAGTCATAATCAGATGGTGGTCAAACCACTTGAATGATTTGCAAACGTTATTCACGCCCTAGGAGGCCATCGAATACGTATATCCTCCGGCCACTCCTAGTAGCAATTTCGAAAGCCCGAAGTAGGCCGCAGCCTTCACTCCTTGCTAAAGAGTTGGAGACTTTCCAACTCCTGGAAGAACACGACGGCATTCATACTCATTGGACCTGAACCATTCATTGTATTCATTATGAATGATCCGACCCACAAACTATCACGAGGGTCTCGAAACCACAACCACCACGATACTCCCATATAGGGGCCAACCTCAATAACCAGTCAGAGAACAGCTAATTATCTAAAGAGACAAATAGTGAACTCTGCGAGCGTTCTGATTCCCGTGGAAATATGTGGATTGTACAGGTGACTCCTACTAGCCTTTGAGGGGCCTGGACTCCCTTTTACCTCGCAAGACACCAGTCTAAATGGAATAGCAGGTTCCAAAAAGACTATCATGTGCCCCCGGGGGATATACGAGTACAATACTAAAAAGAAAATATAGCATGTTAAGCGAGAAAGCTCTAAAAAAGATATGTGCGTATATTGTTCACAAACCAAATTTGGCGCAGGTTGACGTAAAATCCAAATTTAAAAAAGACTTTAAATTTTAGTTAATTAGAAATGTAAACATTTATACAAGCATCGGCTGTCCATAAGTATCCTTAACATTTTCCTTAAACGACATCAGCCTTGCTTTTAAATGGATTCATTGCAAAGAATGCATTTGTACTTTTCGCGCGATATACACAAACAACACATGGAGTGGACAGACAAATGTGCTGCGCCGACATAGTTTTGCCAAATATTTTAGTGAGACTTTTCTTAACTTAACTATCAGGTATTCAAAACTGTCCACTTGGCTTATTTCCAGATGAAAATCTTTAGGCAAAATGTTGCGCAAAGTGTCTGTAGTGGTGTCCAAATGTCGTGAACGTAAACGAATGTTCTAGGCTCTACAGCGGCTATGTTTGTACTATGCCACTATAAGTGTATTGTTTTGGTTTATTGCCAGCAATAATAGCGTCAGCCTCGGATTAAGCAAATTAATTACGCGCAGCGGTCTTAGAATGAGCCTGAAAATCTGCTCAAATTTTACGTAGTGATACAAATTTTCATCATTTAACTTTTACAATTAAAATTCTTTGCTCAAGAGTGTAACGTGCCATGCATAAAGCCATGCCGACTTTTTAGTAAATAAATGTCAAAGGATGACAGTTCAATTCTTCTTTAACATGTAATTTACTTTCTAACCTCGAATTCATCCACGCATTAGTTTAGAAATTTTCTTTTATATTCTTCATCTTTAAAATTATTCATTTACACGAAGAGCAGTGACTGCAATAGGCAACAGTAAATCATTATCGTAAAATAGTTTCTGTTTAAATCACTAGATGGCGGATAGTTGATTTATATTTAATTTTTTTTTAATTTTCATTTTAATATTAAATAATTTGTTAACTTAAACATTTTTTTTGTTAATCCTTTGGATAGTCCAGTCCCTCATCTTAAATATTTTATGTTGATATTGTATTCTTTATTGATTTTGTTTTTATTCATTTATTTTTTGTTTGTTTTATTGTTTCCTTTTTTATTTTTTAGAAAGCTTGTAGACAGTCAAAGATTCCAGTTTATAAAGGAGTAATACCTTTTACTACTCACGATAGCAAGACCGTATGTTTTTTTTATTTTTCCATTTATTATAATTTCAAATTTAAAAACAAAAAAAATGTGTGGCTTTTATGACTAAATCTTTGTGTTTTTAAAATTTTAGAAAAAGCGCAGAATTCGTAATGAAAATGAGCTATGGAAGGGGATTGATCAGTCATTATTCTTGGGTCCATCGGGCAGTGTAGTATGGGCTAATGTTTTAGCGGGTCGTTTATTATTCGGTATGCTACATAATGAACAATTTATGCATAAAATACAAACAAAATTCCAAAAGAAGCTTAATTCAATCAAGGTGTGTGTTAACAACAAAAAAGAGATCCCATCGAATCATTTGGATTTTTGTAAAAACAATTTTAAATTTATTTAGCTCCCTAGTTTTATGGAGGATGTTGTCATTACAAATATCGATCCGGGTGATATGCCACCCCTAATTCATCGTGTTTCGCCGCCTTTGCTAGATGAACGTGGTGTTTGGATTGATATGGACGTGACCTATGAGGGCCACTGTCATATAACTGTTACAACCAAACTGAATTTGTTACGGCTTAAACGTGGGTTTACAGAGGCGATACCAAATCCCAGCATAAATTCTTCTATAAAAGATGAAGTTACGACATCCAATAAAGCTTCCCAAATTGGCGCATCTGCATTATTAAGTCAAAATATTATATATGATAGTGATGCGGAAAGTGGTGGTGGTTCAAGCAGTGACTCCGATATTCCTATTCCTGCAACAGCTTCTAATCCTAATATTGCTCTCGAAGGGTAAGCTAAAGAAATTAATTAATTAATTTTTTTTAGTTGGGTACGGTTTTCCGTCGACCCTCGTCAAATTTGGTTAGTACGAAAAGAACACTGAAGATGGCAAACAGCCGAAACCAGTTTGTTCACAAACCAAATTTGGCGAGGGTCAACGGAAAACCGTTCTCAACTAAAAGTAACTTTAGCCCCGTCGTAAAATCTAAGCAAATTAATTTTAGTTATTTAATATTTAACATATAACATAAAATTATAACATAGTTATCACGTTTTGTTAAATTGGTCTCATTAATAATTTAATGGTCATACGAATTTTTGCGTTGAAGCTGATTTTTAATCAGTTTTCCTATATTTGAATATGGTTAATGTTTTCAGTGCATCCACCAATTTCAACGTCATCTTCATCTTCGGTGCTTTCTTCTTCATACTGTAAAATTTTAGAACTGCACCAAGAAACCTCCACAAGCAATGCATCTGACTTTTTTTCTTTTCAGTCGCTTTACCATTGACATGGTCACATCTCTTCTTGCTCGTCCGATTACTGAAACAATTTTGCAAAAAGTTATCAAGGTGAAAATGCATGAAATATAATTTTAACGTCATGGATGCGTTGATTTTTTCAAAATAATACAGCAACTTGTCGACTCGTGCCTGCATTTCATCTCGCTGTATACGGTTCTTTCCTAAAACGTCTTCAATGACTTATCTCAATGCGTCCCATGCACATAGGTGGTTACAATGATCCAAAGCATATTTGTGAAAGAATTCGCTTTTCATTAATTTTCTTATGTCCGGTCCATACTACAAATAGAAAAAAGCATTTGCGAACAAATTTTTGGTAATGCGAATATATCGAAATGAAAAAGTTCACATGTGATAATACCCAGCAAAAAATTAATTAAAACTTTTTATTGTTTTAATTTACTGGAATAATTTTATATTCAGAGCGCCGGATCCTAATTAAACTTGGGAAATTGTGATTTCTGTATTCAATTTTGACAATTAAGTAAAATTTAAGAAAAATGTAGTTTTTTTGTAAACTGTTGATGATGTGGCCATTGTTAAATAAAATAATTAGTTTCTGCAGTAATCAATGTTATCAATTCTCAATAAATTTATTATAAAAGTCATCATTAGGTTGGTAATCCAGTTGAGAAGTCCTTCCGCCACATATGTTTACCACAAACGACGATACGTCATTTTCTTCATTGAGTTTTTCAAAGATGGATTTCAAACAGTCATGGGCGTCCTCAAATCTGACTGTCACTTCAACGAATTATCCAACTATTCTTTATTTCATGGTTAGCGATGCCAACAAGATATATGCATCCTTTATCAAAGGATTATTTTTCGAGTTCCGGAGCTCTGTTCCTCTCTGTTTCGCGAATCTCAATTTCAAAGTAAGCAGAAGTATTTTTGAAAACCGCCCTTTATTAGAATGCCTTCTATTATGTTTACCACCTTCATTTCACAACAAACCTTTCACTTGTGAACACTGTGTATTTGATTTTCTCCAAAATTTCGCCAAATGTTTCATAGTTGTGCTGAACCTCAATAGAATAAATGGTTTTTTGTTTATGTTGTGCAATAACACAGCCTTCAAACAGTAAGTGAACGTACTTTGTGAACGTTGCTTTATCAACGGAAGAGAATTGTTGAAAGTTAGGTTGGCGTTTACGATCTGATGTTAGGTAAACGTTTTTCTCTGTGAGTTTTGTGCTTCCAAAATTATGTCAAAAAGTCTGAATTTTTTTTTTTTTTGTGATAGTCCCATCTTAATCACAATGTAATCCATTTCGATTTGTGTTAAAGGTAGTGGTGCATTATTTTGAATTTCGGGTGTCCAATATGCATCATTCACATTGGTCGGATTAGTAAAACGTTTTCGGTTTGCAAGGACACAATATACAAACTCGTAGGTTTAAGTTGATCGGTAACAGCAACTCGTTTTACTGAAAGTTTCATAGCAAAAGCGGTAACTTATACTTTTGTTTTCAATTCAATTCTGTTCAATCCATAACCGGAATCTATGCATGCTGAGGACCTAGATTCATCATGTCCTGTTAGGTATTGCACACAAATTACTGGCTTTATAAAAGAAAACTGTATACCTTTTCCATGAATCCATATTAAAAGGGTACAACTTTTGCAATACTTAATGTTCTTCTGATTTTAAAATGTAATTCACTCTGAACAAATGGGTTGTTTTATTCCACAGCTATTAAATTATGAATGCAGCCAATTTAACAAAACGAATGATGCAGAAGTTCTTATTTTTGGGGCTACTTTCACGTGCAATTCACATGATTGAGTCCCATATCAATGAGCTGAAAAATGTTGTAATCTGTAATTACAATTGTTAATATTTACTAATTATTGTTTTTCTTTAATATTAATTATATTTTTAAGCACCACACATCCTGGTAATGCAAGACGAATATTTAAATTTGTTGATCGCATTGCTACTTCCAACTTTTTCCAAACTGCTGCGGAATTGTCTTTTGTACAAAAAGCCATGGAGAATATGAGTACCAATATCACATTAGGTGTTGATTTAAAAGGTTTAGTTTCTCGTGTAACTGTAAATATACCTCCACCTCCCTCGGATAGACTATGGGTGGCGTAAGTTGAACATACATATTCTCTTTTTTTCAAAAAACTTGAAATTTATTTATTTATTTTTCTTATCACAGCTTTCGCGGCCCACCACGTCTATGGTTTTCAGCCCTCCCCACAGTGGGAGATAAATCTGTTGATTGGACTATTGTTACCAACGTCATTGAGGGTAAATTACGTGAAGCTGTTAATAAGCATTTAGTTTATCCCAATATGATAGATTTTACTGTACCGCTTCTAGGTAAAAATTCAGCTTCTGAATTATAAAAATAATTTAAATATTTTTTTTTTCTTATGGTCTCTTTACAAAACAACTTAAGTCGACAATAATTTGTTTGATTTCTTTTTATAATAAAAAACAAATTATGCAGTTCGATTTTTGGTTTGTGTGTCCAGCACTTTTTGCTTTCCTTTAAAGATTAATATAAACCAAACTTAAGTTGTTTTAGTGGTATAACATATTTCCGTCTATTTAAGGATAATTGTTTTTCATATATATAAACTTAAAAAATTATTTTAAATTATTTAAATAATGTTTATGCATTTTTCCATTTAATACTCTTAATAATAAAAGAAATAAACAGTTAAAATATTTTTAACTTTTTTACTACCATAATATTCCCTTTTCAAGTATTAATTTAAAAAATATTTATACAAATTAAAATCCTAAATAATTGAAAATACATAATTGAAGAACACTACACTTATTTAAATACAAATATCTTTTTTAATATATTTTTATACACTTATATTAATTAAAAAATCATTTAATTTTATTTTCTACACGTGAAACCCTATTTATTTATACAATAATACTTTTTTTATACAAAATCGAATATTGTTAAAATACTTTCTTTAAAACTACATAATATGATAAGAATATTTTGAATTTATTTTCTACTAGTACATTATGACAGCTATAACGTTTTTGATATCGGCTACTATTAGGCGTTAAACTTTGTTTTTATCGCTTTATTTCTGGAATTCATTTTTAAATTCTTTTTTTTTTAAATAAATTAAATTGTTGTACAATATTCGTCAAGCACTTAAAGTATGTATTTTCAAAATTGTGTATGCCAAAATAATTTCTTATTGTCAACCGATTTAAGAAAAACTTAATTATATATTTATTCCTCTTAACATTACAAAAAAAAAAAAACAAACTTTCTTGTCTATTAAATTGTATTTAAAATAAAAAGAAAAATATATATTATAAAATGGAACTGAGTTTAATTTTTAGCAGCTCTGCAGTAAGTAAACAAATAAAAGAATACAAATATCGACACCTATTTCGGATTTATAAACCTGCGTAGAGAGGTTTCACTCATATTATGTAACAACTTGTTTCCACGGCACCTGCTTCGCTCTCTTTTCTTGCTTCACGCCCCAATCACAAGCGAATCAACCTGCTTCGCCATACAAAATTTTGAGAACGAAGCTGGTAGATTCGTATTAAATCTAGCTGCGAATCAAGGAAAAATCCTCTCTTTAATTTTTATCGTAAGTTTATCTGCACTAGTTATCAAAATTAAACATTTTTGTAAACAAAGAAAAATTACAAACAAAACGAAGTGAAAACTTAAAAAATATATATTTTTTTATGGGTGTGTTAATTTATTTTAATTTTATAAAATTAAAAAAAATGGATAGGAAAAAAATTATACTTAATGCTATCGCGGCAAGAAGGATATCTTCTGTAGAATAGAAGGATATCAACTGTTGTTGTTGTTTTTCAACTTATGTTTTTCTGTTTAATAACAACTGTCAAATCGAAGCAGATAAATGAGTCGTGTAAACAGCATGATTCACAAACTTGCTTCAGAGAGCGAAACACGAGATTGAAATTGTCGTGGAAATAGGCTGTAAGGCGACTTTATAGTCACTGTCGTATTATGGCGATGTCACCATGCTTCGACGATTAAGAGTATAAACACAATACTGCGATATTTTATTGCGGTGCGTTTTTTCATACGATTTTGTAGTAAAAAACCGCAGTGCGGTGCGGCATAAAATTAAAATCTATTTTATTTCATTGCGGTTTTTTTTATTCTCTCAATTTTTAACACTCTTTCTCTTTCTGATGTTGCCATAGTTTTTCATTAATTGGCGGTGTTCACAACATTATTGTAAACAAAACACATGTGATTTTGAAAATTATATTAATTGTTGTGGGATCAATAAAAAAGGTGCAAAAAGCATAAAAGTGAAAATGTTACTATGTCTCGTGGTTTCTAATTCCACACATAAATCAAACGTGGCCTCTACCAAATTTACAATGTTTTTAATAGCTTGAATTTTTTTATTTACTGCCATCATAAAATATTTAACACAAACACCAAATTGTACAAAAATTTAGGCACAAATAAATTCATAAAAAATGTAAACAAACAATGACAAGTTTTGCCGCCGCCGTCTTCCGGTGTATTGTGTTTATTTCTCTCTCCCGCAACGAGAAATCGCACCGCACCGCAATGGTTGTGTTTAGACTCTAATTGGTATTAACTAATAGCTTGTTTCCACGGCACCTGCTTCGCTCTCTATTCTTGCTTCACACCCCAATCATAAGCGAATCAACCTGCTTCGCCATACAAAATTTTGAGAGCGAAGCTGGTAGATTCATATTGAATCTAGCTGCGAAGCAAGTAAAAATCCTCTCTTCTCTAATTTTTATCGTAAGTTTATCTGCACTAGTTATCAAAATTAAACGTTTTTGTAAACAAAGAAAATTTACAGACAAAACAAAGTTAAAAGTGAAAACTTAAAAAATATAATTGTTTTGTGTGTGTTAATTAATTTTAATTTTATAAAATTAAAAAAAATGAATAGGAAAAAAAATTATACTTAATGCTATCGCGGCAAGAAGGATATCTTCTGTTGTTTTTCAACTGTTGTTGTTGTTTTTCAAATGTTGTTGTTGTTTTTCAACTTATGTTTTTCTGTTTAATAACAACTGCCAAATCGAAGCAGATAAATGAGTCGTGTAAACAGCATGATTCACAAACTTGCTTCAGAGAGCGAAACACGAGATTCAAATTGTCGTGGAAACAGGCTATAATGCCTTGTTTCCACGGCACCTGCTTCGCTCTCTATTCTTGCTTCACACCCCAATCATAAGCGAATCAACCTGCTTCGCCATACAAAATTTTGAGAGCGAAGCTGGTAGATTCATATTGAATCTAGTTGCGAAGCAAGGAAAAATCCTCTCTTCTCTAATTTTTATCGTAAGTTTATCTGCACTAGTTATCAAAATTAAACGTTTTTGTAAACAAAGAAAAATTACAAACAAAACAAAGTTAAAAGTGAAAACTTAAAAAATATAATTGTTTTGTGGGTGTGTTATTTTATTTTAATTTTATAAAATTAAAAAGAAAATGGATAGGAAAAAAATTATACTTAATGCTATCGCGGCAAGAAGGATATATTCTGTTGTTTTTCAACTGTTGTTGTTGTTTTTCAACTTATGTTTTTCTGTTTAATAACAACTGCCAAATCGAAGCAGATAAATGAGTCGTGTAAACAGCATGATTCACAAACTTGCTTCAGAGAGCGAAACACGAGATTCAAATTGCCGTGGAAACAGGCTATAAGAGTTGAGTTGCCGTTGACAGGTTATCGATAAATTAAAAGAAATAAGTACCATATCTATAATTTTGTAACAGTTCTTTGATTTTATATTAAATTTAAACATGTTTTTTATTTCGGGTAGTGAAAGTACAAATGGTGAAGAATACCAACAAAATCTGAGTTAGCAAGTACCTAAAAAGCAGTAGAAATGGGAGAGGATTTTTATTTCTAAAAACTTGCTTTTGTATGGCGTCGTGTTCTTACAAAAATTCGTTGTGACCATCGATTACAACTTTTTTTCCTTGAACTGAAAGGAGTTTCTTGTTGAGTTTGCTTTAATTGCAGCTGAAAAATTTGATGGTAAATTTTTACAATCTTCAGAAATTGTTAAATCAATTCCATTTTCATATGCAAAATTTATCAACAAATGGATTTCCCTGTACTTTACTGTCAGGGTTCAGCTGTTTTCGTAATTACATTTAATTAGCTGCAGCTTCTTCCTATTCAGCATCAACTTCTTTTTTATTTTTTAAGTCTTTCCACACCTAAAAATTTACTTTTTTTTTTGGTCAGTCTCCAGTTCAAATCGCTTTTTTTAAACTTACTTTATACCATGCATGAAAATCTTTTATTGGTGGACCATTGGAATTTATTTTGGTTGTTGTTTCTTGCCAGTATTATTTAAAAATGCTAGGAGTTGCTTCTCTACAAAATTCTTTTTCTTAATTTTATCTATTTTAAATTTCAGTAATTAAAGTTTCAAATTGTTAGAGGTTGTTATTTGAAGATTTCTTTCCATTTGAATTTTTTTAATTGAAATACTGTTTCTTTTACTTATTTATTTATTTTTTTTTAATTCCGTTAAATCGTTTAAGTCGCTGTCAAAAAATTTGGCGGCAAAAACAGAACGGCAAATTAAATAATGCCAAGTAACCGTCGATAGTAATTGGTAACGGCGTCTTCTATAATACCATTACCACAAATAATCTATGACATTACTGTGCCGTTCGCAACACTTTTTGTCGCCAACGACATACATAATAAAAAATTAATTATCTTTAATATAGAAAAGTTTTTAGCATAATCACAAAATATAATTATTTTAGTTTTTAAGGCTTCGTAATCCGAGGGTAGGCCTCTTTCTTGAATTTTTTATGCTGCAGAGATTCAAAAAGTTTTCACAGAAAATTCATTTCTTAACTTCTCCAAGAAAAGAAAAATTCAAATACGCTGAAAAAAACTTTTCTAACTACGGGAGTATAGAGCCATAGATTATGATAGATTTGTGATAGAGCGTTGTCAGAGTCCATTATCCTGTGCCTTTTTTGTTGATTTATTAAGACAACATTATTTGCATGGTTTTAATCATATGTTTGTGGTTTTAATGCCAGGCTTTTTCTTATTTGATAAATAGCTTTGATAAAATGTTTTTTTTAAGTGTATCAAGGGTGAATACTTACAAAAATATGCAGACCGGTTGAAATCTCGTATAATTCGAAATTTGTAATCATTTTAACAGAAATTTCTATTGGTTATATTCATTATTTAATATTAAATTTTAGAGCGCATATGGTGTGGGTACCCTGGGAATTTTTTGTAAATTTAATTTGTAATGTCTTTATCTTAATCGAATAAAAAATGTATTCGCCTTTTCGAACTTTTTTGACATTTCAATTCGCCTTAACACAACACGTTTGTTTATGCACATTTTGTGATTATTGTGCACCAAGATGGGCAAACAATCGAATAAGAAATTCAACAGACACCATGGAAAACCTTATCAAAAGTCGCACAAAAACAGGTCCTTTCATAAACGCAATGATGGCGATGGAATTGTCAATAAAAAGAAGTAAATATTAGGAATAATTACAAAAGCAAATAGCTGACTAATTTCTTTTAAGGTCTGAGTTCACTGTTAAAAACAGTTTAAAGGAAGAGCAAGTCGGTATAACGGAATATATTAACAGTGGAGAAGGCTTCCAGGGTATTCTAAAATCTCGCTTCTCTGATTTTCATGTCAATGAAATTGATCTTAATGGCCAAGTCTTGCAGTTAAACGACTTAACCATTCCTGAGCAAAAAGAAGAAGGTATGCTTCGTAACAGCGAGTTGAATTTAACGTGATTATAAATTATTTTCGTTTATTTGTTAGAATTGAGCGCTGATGAAATCAATTTAGCAAGAGACGAATTCAAAAAAGTAATTCCTGACGATGTATGGAATCAAATCAATGAACTTAAAGAGTCTAAACGTAACAATGACAAGCCAGAAGATAATGCAATATTTATTGATGTTACTGAGTTAGATAAAGAACAGCGAACTAAAATACATAAAGTTATAAAAAAACTGTATGAAAACAAATTAGTGAGTTCAACAGTTAGTGGTGATTGTGCGGGCCGCAAAGAGACTGATAAAAAATTCATACGTGTTATGAAATGTAAGGGTCGTGATCGCTTTAAGTGGACATTTCCTGGTGAGTATGTGCATTTTCTAGTGCACAAAGAGAATTTTGATACAAGTGAAGTTGCTACAACAATTGCCAACAAATTAAAGTAAGTGGAATATTTTCTATATTTACAATTTCCTAAAAATTTAATTTACTCTTTTTTTAAGCATAAGACCATCGCAGGTTACTTACTGTGGCACTAAAGATAAAAGAGCTAAAACAACTCAAAAGTTCTGCATAAGAAAGCGTACTCCCCGTCAAATTGTTGGCACGGTAAAATTTTTAAAAGGTGTTACAATTGGTAACTTTAACTTCGAAAATAGAGTCTTGAAGCTAGGAGATCTTCTTGGGAATCGATTTCGTATTGCCATTAGAAACGTGATTGGCGAGAAGCAGAACATAGAAATCTCATTGAAAAATATTAAAGAGCAGGGTTTTATTAATTATTTTGGTTTGCAAAGGTTTGGCAACTGTTCTGCAATTCCTACTTATGAAATTGGCTTGGCTTTGTTAAAAGCTGATTATAAATTGGTGATATAATCAATTGGGTATTATACAAGACAGAATATACAATTAAATCTTTTAAGGCATGTGAATTAATCCTAAAACCTCGAGATAATGATATTCCATTTCTAAAGTGTATTCGGGAAGCATGGTGGGAAAATCGCGATTCTAAGGCTGCTGCAGCACTGTTCCGTAATGATGGATTTATTGAGAAAAAGCTATTGGATGGTTTAGCTCAATATGGGGAAAAGGATTATGCAGCTGCATTAAGAAAGGTAAGCTAAAGAAAAGTGTACAAAGGTGCAATAAGTTAATATTTTTATTTTACAAATGCAGATACCTCGAAATATGTTACTACTGTACCCCCACGCATTTCAAAGCCTCATATTTAATAATATTGCCTCAAGGCGTATAAAAGAATTTGGCCTTTCTCTAATGCCAGGTGACTTAGTTTATGTAAATAATGGTAAAGATGATGAAGACGTAGTTATGGAATGCTCGGAAATTCAAGAACATGCAGATGATAGCGTTGAAATAGAAATGGAAAATGAAACATCAACGGTTGATGCAACAAATTTTAAATCTAATTTAAAAAAAGTAAAAGCACTAACTGAGGATGAAATTTCCAGTGCTGCATTCAATATATATGATGTGGTATTACCTTTACCGGGTTATGATATAACCTATCCCGAAAATATTGTTGGTACCTGGTATAGAGAGTTAATGGAAAGGTATGAACTTTCATCAGAAAAATTGAAACACAATGTTAAATTGTTTGCAATGGCAGGTGCTTATCGCAAATTGGTAGTTAAGCCTAAAGATATGTCTTGGGAATTCAAGTCCTATTCAACACCAGATGAAACATTAATTTTATCCGATTTAGAGTTGTTGAAGGGAAAAAAACTCGAAGATTTCCAAAAGATTGGAAGCGAGTTAAAATATGAAGCGCTATTATTAGATTTTGGTCTTCCAACTGCGGCTTACGCTACAATGTTGTTACGAGAACTTCTTAAATGTGACACATCTGCTGCTACGCAATCATTACTGCAACAAGAGGCTTCAAAGGAATTTGCAGTTACTAACAAAATTGAAGAAGAAATTGAAGTATTCAGAGAATGTAAGGAAAACCCCAAATCAAATGATAATGAAGTCGAAGAAATATTTAATAAGTCTGCAACGCTTTCAAATAATAATGAAACACCAATTGATGTAAATTGAAGTTTTTAATAAGAACTATAACTTTTTATACCATTTATCATTTATTTATTTTGAATACCGAATAAAAGTCACTGTCCAATTAAATTTTAATTGGGCCTAAAAAGACTATTCTTTAATTGCAGTTTTTTAACTTTAAGAGAAATATACTTAGTTTTTTTTTAATTTTCATAAGGTTGAACAAGAAATATATCATTCTGCCGATACCCAAATTTTACTTTTTATTATAATTTTAATTCCATTTGTAAAAACAATTATAATTGAAAATATCAGTTACATTAAATTATAATATTTTTTTGTCATTGACATTATTTCAAATAATGCCAATAAAATTTCCATGGCAGTGAACTCACCTCAAGTATGATATAATTTAATTCCATTTACTTTTAATTGTTTATTTATTTAACATGTTTCTTTTGCTTCTATATTTAAATAGCTTAAATTACTAAACGAAAAGATTAATACGAGCAAATAAAAAACGTAACGAATGTAATGGTAAATTATGTGCAGGCACAATTTTTGCGATTTGCCTGCCATGTTATAAGATTTTTTTTTAGATTTAATTACATAAAGTAAATAAATATGTATTAATCTTTTTAACGGTCTTTTTAATTAAATTAACCAATATATATTTTTAATATTTCCCTTATAATTTTTTATACAAATTTATTTCCTGAAGAAGTTTTCCAAAGGAAAGCGAAATATTGAAAAAGAAATATATTATTAAATTTAATTAAAAAGACCGTTAAAAGATTAATACACATTTATTTGAGATATAAAAGGTCGAATAAAAATAGTAATCAAAGGATTACATAAAATAATTTTGTTTTTTAAAAGTCTTTATTATCATTTTTGTTAAATAATAGAGAAGTCAGCAACACTGATACTGATAACTGATTTCAAATGTTAACACAATTACATACTTATATTTATTTACATGCATACGTACGTAACTTAGTGAAAAAATTAAACAATGAATTTGTTATGCTGAAATTGTGAATGAGTTTTTGTTTATGGGTGTTTTTGTATAGTTTTTGAGTTTACTTTTCTATCAGCAAACATAAAGAGCAAAAAACATAAACAGAGAAAACACTTTTATGAGAGAGTAAAAGCGCGCAAAATGTACTTAACAGTATAACAACAAACAAATAAAAGCCAAGAGCACATGAACGGTAGGACTTGCTTATCAAAAACAAAAGCTATAAGTTACCACAAAAGAAACAACAAGCAAGGACTCTCACACATTTTTATATTGACTGTCGAACTGAATAAGCACGCACGTACAACGAAGTTTTAACTTAAATACACACAAAGTAAAAAAAACTAACTAACAAAAAGATTTGTTTCAAATTAAAACTAAGAAAAGTTAAAAAAATATTCTGAAAATAAATGAAATTTTAACATTAAGTTTTAAAAACAGCAAAACCAAGGTGAATTTAATTATAAAAATATGTTTTATTAATTACACTAGACGTCTGTTAAAAAGCATAAGGCTTAAAGTTTATAAACTGGCGCTAAATTTAAAAACAAATTAATAACAAACAAAAATATATATTTTTACCATTTTTGTAAATCCACCAAATTTGTTCGATTTATGACCAAAGTAGTTTTAAGTATAAGTAAATTTTTTTTTTGCAACTATTGATTTTTTGTATGGTTCAAATCAATCAATAAATTTGTGTTAACGTCTCGCACTTGTGCTGTTAGTGACTCGTAAAAAGGGTGCTGCTGTTGCTGTTTCTATTTCTTCTTTTACTACTGCTATATTGGTTTATATGGATTTGTGGTATGTTTGCAAGCCTGTTTGTACGAATGTTTAAAATTTGTGTGGCGCGTTTAGTGTTTTTCGATATCAAGTAAAGTAAACTCTAAATGTTGTTGCCGTACTGTGTTTTTCATTAAACAGTTAATGCAAAAACAGCACAACAAGGATATTGATATTTTAAATGTATTTTTAAATATACAGTTATGCTCATACAACCATATATGTATGTGGATACAAATACAAACAAACCTGCACCTTAAAAATTGGAGTCAAAAAAAATTTTATATTTAAATAATTAATTTGGCTTTTTCCTTATTTAATTGTTTACACAGCTATCAAACGTATTTATCGTTATTTGATTTCCTTTTATGAATGTGAGTTTGTTTTTAAAATTATGCTGTGAAGCTGTTTACTATACATTCATTTCGCAGTGGGAATTTAAGAACAAAGGTTCAGCAGTAATATAAAATCGATTTTATACTTGCATACATCACTAAGTAAATAAATATGTATTTACATATGAATATGTTTACGTTAATCACAAAACATCAAATTATTGGAAATAATTAAATATGAACTAATCTTTTAACGGTCTTTTAAATAATTTAACGATTTTAATAATTTAATCGTTAAATTATTTAAAAGACCGTTAAAATATTAGTTCATATTTAATTAAATTAAAAAAGGTCGAATAAAAATAAAGTTATTACTGGAAATAATTATATAAGTTTTTTAGAATAGACAAAGTTTAATTTAATTAAGAGTTGTTCTATTTGTGTATGTATGAGTACACTTGAAGTTTATTAGTGGCTCTTACCACATATCAAAGTTGAAAAAAATAAAGCCTAAAAATCGACAGACGAATATAGTTATCCCAGGTCTACCACTTGCCAATTCCGGTGCAAGTTATCGAAATCAAAGAGACTTTTGATTCCAAGATAGGTTTCGAGTTATTAGATTTAAAATTTTAAAGCAATAAAACTGTAGGGCTGGCTATATATCAGGCATGCCTATCTTCTATATGAAATTGTTAATGGCTGACTTTACAAAATAACTTAAGTTGTCATTATTTTAGGGAGAATAAAATTCCATATTAAAATATTATTGAATTGTTGAATCTTGAGACACAGGTTATTTTTTTGTACAAACTACATTTATATTTTAATATAACTTATTCGACTTTAATGCTTTCTATTACATATTTTTTGTAAGAGTGCAAATGTATTAAAATGAGTTGATAAAAGAAAAACTTTTTCATTCCTCCTTTATGAATATTTTTATATATCAATATCCTCTACATCTTCGTTATTCAAAGATTTCAATTGGCATTTGCACAAATAGGCGACAATACGTTTTTCTGCTTTG
Source organism: Trichopoda pennipes (assembly GCA_030448955.1). Lineage (NCBI taxonomy): Eukaryota > Metazoa > Arthropoda > Insecta > Diptera > Tachinidae > Trichopoda > Trichopoda pennipes. Next base: position 763,851 of record JASKUP010000050.1, read on the forward strand.
GGTCGATTATTGTCACCTAAACCTTCTAGCAATGCCTCAATTCTTTTCATCGTGCCACTGAATAGATTATTATTGTTAATATTATTGGTGGTATTTCGTTTATTAGTATCTATACTAGGCGTGGATGTATGCATTGGCTTATCATTGAACGGCATAAAAGTGCTATTTTGTTCATCCATTGCTTCTTGCAAAGGGTCATCTAATACTTCTTCAATAAGTTGTTCCGCATCCATGTTACTGTAATTTATGGGAACAATTTGGTGTTCTGGACTTTTCAGGTTATGCTGAGTCCTAAAGTTTTAGCATTTAAATAGCATTAGAAAGTGTTTCAATTAAATTATTTAAACAATACTCACGATTGATATCTTATATGCTTTTCAATAAATTTCATTTTATCAAACAAAGCCCAATCGGACTCTTTCCCCAGTTTAGCCATTTCTCGCCGATATTTTGCTCGTAAACTCTTCCACCTCAAAATACAATATTTTGCTGAAAAGTAATTGAAGGTTAATGAAAACAAAACGTAAATAATGGTTTGTACATACTATCGCGATTCAGGGATGTTGATATGTGACTCCACATCACAAATTTCTTTTTCATATCAATGTATGGCGAAGTTCTTAAATCCTTTTCATAAAGTATTGGATTCGCTCTCACCATGTCAACTAATTTACTATCAAAGTCTAAATCGTTATGAAAAACTGACATTTTTCCAAAAATCTTTGCAAGAAAATTGCAACTAGAATTTTTTTTCACAGAAAAATATACTAAAAGAGAAATGAATATAAGCAAACAATTCTTTGAGTTGCCGGACTATAAATATGTATTTTTGTGTGAAGTGGTGCATTGTAGCGTTTAAAGCGTAAAATTAAGATTTTTTTATATACGCACTTTTTTTCTTTGAGAAAAGAATGATTAACTATTAATTAATAAAAAAAAATACTAAATTCATTGTAACGAAATACATTTTTGAATGAAATTGGCAAATTTATATAACATAATTTAAAAAGAGTTATCAGCGTAAAATCCTACGACACTACTGTATTTAGTTGTCACAGCTTATTATTTTCGAAAAACTATTAATTCACTACACAATATAATTTTGTAATTTGATAATAAAATCTATTTATTTGTTTATTAACAGTAAATAAATTTTCAAATCAATAATTATAATTATAGGAACTGGCTACAGTGGCCTTCGTCCTTTTATAATAAAATTATATTCGTTCATTTCATATTTTTTTTATACAATCAGTCACGCCTAGCTTGGAAGGGTGAAAATTAGTTATAAATAACTATTTAGAAGATAAAACTCAACAAGAAACTAGAAGGATCGCTAATAAAAGCAAGCATCATTTCGCCATACAAAATAAGACACTTTAAAAACTTTTGGTTCGAGTTTGTTTAAATTACAATTAAAATATATTGTACTTACTAGTTATAATTTTTTTGACCTTTTTTTAATATTTTTTAGTAATTAATTTAAAGCACTAGGTCAATTTTAATAAAAAATGTTAAAAAACTTTTATTTTTTATTAAAATTGACCTAGTGCTTTAAATTAATTACTAAAAAATATTGTACTTACATTATAATTTTAATATAAATGGTTTACATGTGAATTTATTTATTTATTTTTTTAATTTTAGCTATAATTTTTACATATTTCAGATTTAGATGTTGATATAAAAAATGACAGCTGAAAATTATCACCTTAAATGGGATTCGCACCTGTCATATTTAAACACGTCGGTGGCTACTTTATACAAGTACGTTAAATGTTAAAAAGTTTGAATTAATTCTTATTTATTTATTCTGTTGATAGAAATGAGAAATATGCGGATGTCGTTTTATATAGTTCGAATACAACTGGTTCCATTACAAGTTCTATGCCCACGGTTGGCATTTCTGCCCACAAATTTATTTTAAGCTCATGTAGTCAGGTGAGACCAAATTAAATTTTTTTGTGCTTGCTATTTGACTATTTTTCTTTGCAGTTTTTTTCGACCATATTTGAAACCGCTCCCGTAACAAATAATGGCATTTTTTATATTGTGCTCCCACCTGACTTAAGTCACCGAGCAATTCAAATATTGGTGCAATATATGTATGTGGGTGAGGCTACCGTTTCGAATGACATTTTGAGTGAAGTATTGAGAGGTGGTGAAATTTTAAAAATTCGGGGTTTATGCCGCACTTCTACAAATGCCTCCATTCAACAACCACAACAAAATCGCAATGTCGACAACCAAACATCAGCACATAATTCTTTGTACAATCTGACGCGCATGCCAATGAATAGCGGTCCTACATCTGTACGATATTTAATGGAGCAACAACAGCAGCAGCATTCACGAGGTCTTGGAGCTTCAGTAATGCCTAAAGATAGTCCTGTTATAATAAAATCACCGAAACCTCTAAGTACATTAGCGTCTTCAAGCGCTGGCATAACAAAACCATCTTCAAGTGGAATAACAGTAAATAAACAAGTTGCGATAGATCCGGGTGACAAATGTTGTTACTCTCAGGATTCCCTATCAGCTAATGTCAGTAGTATAGCTGAAAGTTCTTCTTCCATATGTAATGAAATGGGGTGCAATAGTTGCCCGCGTGTAGCCGATAGTCTTCATCCTATAATCTTGCGGCGAGAACGTAGTCAAAGTGATGATCCAACGGTTTTGTGTAGAAAGTCATGTTTGGAGAGATGTGATGAACAGAATTACTTGCGACATACTTCCACTGATTGTAGAGATGACGAAGAACAAGATGATTCATCTCGCGCATACGAACATGAAATGCGTAGGTCTAGCCTTCCCGCAGAACGTTCGGATATTATTCATGATTACGTTTCAGAACATTATTCAAATCATGTCACTAATAATACGCACTCTAAACATAGTATAATGCATGAGAATGTTTCCGGAGTAAATGATGGAGGTAGTAGTAGCTGTGCCAATGAGGTAGCGCGCTTGTCTTCTCCTATTAACCACACTAAAGAATCTACACCATTTGTTACTATTAAAGAAGAGCCGACAGATTGGCTACCTTCTTCTTCGGCTTTAACCTATCAAAACAGTGTCGAATCGTCAAGTAAAGTCGTTAATAAAGTTGAAAATTTTCAAACAACTCATGTAAAAACTGAATCGTCTCCATCTTCCTCCATTCATAATATGGAAAACGATTGTCGCCAGTTGTTGGCTGCTCCGTCTTCTGTTTTACAACTACCGGTTTCAAATGATTATGATAGATACTTTTCTTGTGACATTTGTAACAAAACGTGCGAGGATAAAGCCTCGCTAGTGCGACACTTGGAGGCGCATACATCTACACCTTCCTCATCAAGTTTTAATCCTTCCTCCAGTGGTGAGATTTCATCACTTTCAAAAACCTATGTGCCAAAAAAGAGACGCCGAATTTCAGTAAGTTATTTAATATTGAGAACAAAATATTCTTTTTTATTAAATTATTTTTTGGATTAAACCATGAAGCAACAGGAAAATGCAACCGACCATGTTTGTTTACAGTGCGATCTGTGCTCCACGTAAGCAAATATTTAAACATTTTCTTAGTGGTTTTATGAATGCTTATTTGATTTTAGACGTTTTGAAACTCCCGCTGAATGGGTGCGTCATATGAACAGTCAACATACTGAAGTCGAATTGGCCCTCTTCAATAACAAGAAGGATAAGGAAAAAAAGTAAGAACACTAGAAACGACTGAAATATTAGAAAACATAATTTAACATGAAAAAAAAAATTCTTTGAACTAGTACTTCACCTTCGTGCAACAATAACCAGAAAAAACTTAATGCCAACCATCAATCGCACCAGATACAGCAACAACAAGCGCAGCATCCAAGAACACAAATTTTAAACGGCAGCACAAATTCCAATTTATCAAATACTTCTTCCGTTTTATGCACTTCATCCAACCAATCGAGGAACGATGTCACTACAGGTTAGTTTGTTTAGAGTTTTATTTTTTTTATATGTTTTAAAAATAAATTAAATTTTGTTTTTAGATTATTTAAGATCAACTTTATCTCCAGCTTAAACATGAGACTCAGAAAAATTATTTACTATTTTTTAACGATGCCGGGATATACAACAAAAAATAATATCTGATTTTTATTAATAGATACAACGATGATGGCAAAAAAAGGCAACTGCAGGGCATCAATACATTTCCAAACAGTCACAAATTTAATCTAAATTACAATGTTTTAACATCTACGAAATCGTTAAACGAATTTTATCGGACACTTACTTATAAATTAAAACAAAACAACGCTTCATTAATAAATGTATGAATACAATTTAAAAATATTTTATAGTTTTTAAAATAAAAATACTTAACGTTTTCTTCATAATTTTAATTTTGAAATGGTTTTAAATGTATCCATGTGTCTTTTTAACAGAATCGTTTGGCTTATAGTCAAATAAAATTGATAAGAGTACAAGCTTTAAAACAAATTTATTTACATGATATTCAGGTATGTGATGAAAAGCCATGCAAGAAGGATTTCAAAACGACAAAAGGTGTCATGTATTTGTTTGCATTGTTTTGATACATATATCAGTTTAAAATTCCAATTTGTTTAAAATTGAGGTTATTGTTTTGCTATGGGATGTAAATGTATAACGTTTGAAATTGTTTTTAAAGCCTCCCTTCGTGGATTAATTGTTCTTTTTAACTCGCTATTTAAAATATTAATAATATAATATTAATGTAAGTAAATTTATTATTTTTTCAATAAATAAATACAAATTGTATCACGGCTTGACAATGATGTTTTCACATCAAAAGCGATCGCCATTTACACCAAAATAACAACAGCTAGAAAGGACGGAGGGAAATAACAACAGTGTAATAAATAATTTGAAATATAATTTCATATTTGCTTTTTCCAGGGAATGATACAAGAAATCTCGCCAGGAAGACGCACTAATTGGTTTCACGCAAAACCATGTTGATGTTTCTAAGGGTAATAAGAACGCAAAAGAAAGAAAAATGATGCAGACTTTGTACATGCAGCTTCTTCTACATCTAAGTGATTTTCGCAGAATATACGAAAGGTAACCACCGATACCTTAAAAGATAATTAAAAAACGTGCCTTGAAAATGGCATCAGAAACAGAGAAGATTTATCCGAAGCTTTAAAAAACATTTCAGAAATTGGCGAGAAAACCAACGAAAGTCTTTAAACACATACAAAGCCATTGAAACCTTAAGCATAAATACTAAGGAGGAAGAAAAAAAACTGCACTTGACAAAAAGTTATTTAAAGAAGCTAGACTTTGAAAGAAAACAGTTTGAACTGATAAACTAAAAAATTGGCAATAGCAATATTTTAAATTATATATTTTAGTTTTTATTTAAATAAAATTAATTAATGTTTTATTATAGTTTAAACTTTAATAGCATTTTATACTATTGAAATGCAGATATTCCTAATCAGTAATCTCTTTAGCGGAACACGTGTTCCAGCTATACAGTCAATCACAGTGGGAATATCATATTTTTCGAAGAAAATCTTACACTTCCAAATCTTCTTCACTAGCTTTTAATTTTATTGGATTTAGAGTGAGCTTTCTTTCAAGATAAGGCAAAAAATTTTATAACTTTAATATTTTTGAACGATACATATGCATCGTTTCCAATAGATATTTGAAAACCATCCTTTGCAAAATAGCTTAGCGCTGATGCCAACTACAATAGAGGAGCGTGGTATATCGTGAGCAGTCATAGTCAATATCATTACAAACCCTCCTTTGTTGAACGGGTAACACTGAACAAATCTATATATAAGCTAAAAATATAAATTGCAATTTTAAATGAAATCGCTCTGGCAAATTCAATGAACTTGAAATATCCCGCAATAGTTTTCTTTTTAAATTCTTTTTTGAATGCTCTTCTTCATATAGAAATATTGCTGCCGCCATTGAATTCAAATAACCAGTCAAATAAAATTAAAGTGGAATGTGAAACCAACCGAAAGTCATCATGCCTAAATCGTTTTTGTGAATGATTTCAGTTTTAAAAGATCGTTTTTCATCACATACCTGATTTAAATCATATAAATGTAAGATTAATTTGAAATTACGAGTACATATTCAGCCAAATATCAAATTCAGCCAAATAAAAAAAAATCTTCGAGTTTTTTTCATTTTAATTAAATTAACGAATTCCTATGTATTCCAATAATCTGTGCTGGTATTTAATATTTAATTATTACATAACATTTTTCTTTTTATTTCAATTTACGTCTTACCACAATAATTTTAGAAGTTTTACTTAAAAAAGCTTAGTCCAATGAATTAATAAAGTAAAATTTTATTTAAAAAAAGGGATATAAAGATAATTGAAAATGGTAATTTTCTCTAAAATCTTAATGTAAAGAACAAATGCCGGTTGCGTAAAAAAAAAACGTTAGAAAATTACGTATTTAACGTAACATTAATAACTTTCTTATTTTTATTAAAAAGGAAAGGAAATCTGTTTAACATGTGCGTTGACGTTTAGTAGGATTTCTGCAACAAAATAAAAAACAATAAGAAAAAAAAGAGTGAATGTGCAATCAAAAGGGTTAATTTTTGTTGTTGTTAGCAAGCCCAGGCTTATTAAAAAATGAACATTTATTAAAAAAGATATAGAGCTCTTTTTTGAGAGTATTTCTTGAAGTACAGTTTGTAAGTATATATGCAAGTATGTTGATATATTTTCAATATTATTTTATAAGGGCAAATATAAAAAAGTGTGGTATAAAGCTTACAGAAGCATATCATAGTTTGGAGTGCCTTCACGTCTAGTTTTCATAAATTTAGCATGAGTTTGGCCATCCAGATAGAAACATTTAACAGCTTCGTCATCTATCATTAAATCACGCCACTTTAGCTGAAATTGTAAATTAAATAAATACAACATAAAACATTGTGATGTTTAATATAACATTATACTTACCAATTTTTCGAAGCGTTCCTTGTCCATTTCGTACTTATTGTTCAAAAGATATTTTATCATTTCAGAACGTTCACACCAAGGCCAAATCATATAGTCCAGCATGCCAGGCTTATCACCGCCATAAAATGGTGTACCACGTGATCTTAGCTCTTTTTCGAAAACATCCAAACCCGTGGATATGTCAGTTATGGCTCCCGGTGACACCTCTGTATTAACAAAAATTTTATACATTGCAGCTATAACAGGATTAAAAAGTTCGATGAGTATTTTATCTTGGGCCTTTTTTAAGGGATCTTTTGGAAAAAGTTTCGGTTCAGGATACATTTCATCAAGATATTCAGCAATAATTAATGATTCAATTAAAGTTGGCTCTCCGTCAGCGGTGACAAGTTGTAAGGCAGGCACTTTGTTTAAGGGACTATACTCTGTCAACCATTCAGGCTTATCATGTAAATTAATAAAAATGCTGTGGTAGGGAATTTTCTTGGCATCCAAAACTAAATGCACACGATGGGCATAAGGACAAAAGCGCATGGAATACAAACGCAATACTCCATCATCAGGAAGTACAGGTTTGGTTGAGCCTTTTGCACAGTTATTAAATAGTAACAAAAAATTATTTTTCATTTATTGAAAGCAACAAATTTTAATTAGAAAATAATAGCTGCTGAGTAAGTGCATACGCACAACTTTTTCAATTTTTTAATAAAACTTGTTTTAGATAATTTACCTTTTGCCAAATGTTTGCCTCCACTCATTGTTGAAATGTTGTATTTAAGAAATTTCGCTTAAAAATAGAAATATTAAATATATACGCTTATTAATTACAACAACAACTCCAAATAGTTAATTTTTTTCCAGCAGAAAAATTTGCTTTAACAAACAATATGTGTTTGCCAGATGGAATGTCAATATCGCCAGCCACACATATGTATATATTTAATGGTATGTGTTTGAAAGTGGCTTCACACAAAGCCACTTTCAAATGCATGACATCAATAATTTCTATGAGTGCAGTTAACATAAGGCACATTAATTCATCAGAAAAGTGCGAAAGTTATTTTTGACATTTCTTTAGATAATTTAATACGAAGTTGACATCTAAATTCAGTTGTCGAATGCTAGTTATCAAACTGTACTCATCTGATGACTTGTACTGGTTTGTTAAGGCTAATAAATTTTCAATAACAATTTCTAACATGAACGGCGGTTATTACTTTCAGCTTCATTGTTGTTTCTATGTATCATCAATTTTTTTTTTTAAGAGAAGTAGCACTTCAGGCAACAATGCGTATTTAGTCAAGTACCGAGCTACATTCTTTAGGAAAGGGATATAGAAGAGTAGAAGGATAGTTACGGAAATAAACTGTCGTATAAACACAGTTCAGTTACCAGTGACTGAGCAGCCCCACCGACAGTCAATTTTTATTTGTAGTGAAAAAACAAGGTCTTTGTTGGGAATCGAACCCCCAGTCATGTAAGCTAGCACACTACCTACTAGCCTACAGGAGCACCTAATCAATTTGGCTATTTAAACGTTTATTAATGATTTAAACGACACCAAGATCGCCCGATAAAATTATTTCGCATAATTTATCTAGACAGAACTATCAAAATAAAGGTTTGTTTAACATCATGTTCGGGCTCGGTTTAAACACTAGAGAAAGTATATTTGACATAGCCTTGGTTTTTTTTTTAACAGGCATGGTGTTGAGATTATTCGGCATAGTTCTATGCTAAGGAACCGGCTGGCGCGAGGTGAGTTAGTAAAAATATCAAATCTCTAGATTGCCCTGAAAATGGATATATTGCCATTATTTTTTTTTTAATTAAGAAATAAAAAATAGTAACAAGCAAATGTCACTACCTTACAAACTGTCAAAATCGGATTTTGGAATTGCTAAGTACAGACGCCGAGCTTTATAAGCTTTCTTCATGCGTTTTGTATGCTCATGAGAAAATCTAACAGTTTTATTAAACTTAGTGCGCTAATTTTAATCAAATATATGACAGCTTTTTGACAAAGCAAAAATTGTTTACGTGTTTTTGTTATTGTTTTGATTAAACGACTGCTATTCTGTTAAACAAAATTTTTTAAATTTTGGCACCAAAATTACAATATTTTACCAGTTTTTAATCCCGAGTAAGTATTTTATTTTTTAACATCTGGCCACGTCATTTACTACTAAGTGAGTGTTTCCCATTGGATTTTTAAACAATAACGGTATAACGTTTGTAAGTAGTAACTTTAATGCTGTCAAGTTTTTAATAACTCAAAAATTTAAGATCTTTTAAATATTGAATTATATGTACATTTGTTAATTCTATTTAAATACTTATAAACTTAAATAATTATAAGTGTATGGGTAAGCGCATTGCTTTGTAAAATAACATTTATTAAAGTGCTGCCAAATCTGTCATATATATTTGATACGCATTAAATTTAAATTTGTGGTAACTTTATATTACGGAAATTGTGGAACCCTTCAAGTTTGCTGTGCAGGAATAGATTATTAACTTATATCTGTGGTCCAAGGTGAGTATATTAAGTCTGTAATACTCTAGACATTTTATGCATGACAATAATGTATTTTTAAAAACTTAAACTGCTCCTCGCACTGATAAATTAAAGTTCTTCAACATCAAAACCCAAACAGCAAGTGAAGTAAAGCAAAACTTTTTAGTTATGTACATACATATGTACATAGTTATGTAAGTTGGCAATTTTTCAATTTAAGTATAAGTTTACTACTAACGTGTTTTAAACAATTATTTGTTTGTATCCTGGTTTATATCACTACTTGAGTTTTAGAATTTTGTAAACAAATGGAAAAATTTAACCCTTTTGTTTTGCTACAATATTTGCCTGTCTCTAACAGCCCTCTATCTCTGGAACTGCAGCATATAGAATCTTGACATTTTCGCAGAAAATTTACGCTATAATAAAAACTAAATGATGACCCATAATTCGTAAAACTTTGTGGGCTACAGTAGCAAACATAAAAAATTTTTAAGTATAGAGTATAATAACAGGGACTTTGTGTTCAAGTATTTGGCCTTGTTTTTGAATTGTACTAAGCAAATACTTTAAATTCAAACAAACTTTAATTAATTAGAAGAACAGGTGAAAAAATTAAAAATACCAATTATTTTATATAATTTATACATTTCTAAAATGGCGCTTGAACACGTTTACGAACTTAAATGCTATAGCATATTTCTTCATAAGGATGTAAACTGCCGAGATGGCTATAACATTCAAATTTGTATTAATTTAATTTCACGTGACTTTGTAACTAATAAATATCATAAAATATGTATTAAAGGAATCAAGCACAAATTAACTTAGATTAAATTAAAAAATGATTCCAAAAAATAAAATTGTTTATTTCCATTGCATGTGCACGTTGCGTTTTTGTAAAATTCTTTACAAATATTTTCCGTTTTCTTTATTTTTTAAATTACATATGAATGGTTTCCAAAGGAAATCCTTATATAGAAATATTGAAAGATTGTTTTTCGAAACATTTCTGTGTGTTTGTATAGAAATGTTTTTGAGTTTTTTTGTTTGCTGTGTTGTTTAAATGAGAACTCTCATTTAATCAATTTGGTTTATGATATAAGACTCTTGAATTTTCTATACAAAATTTAGGGTAAAATCCACTGAAGGTCTATACGAGCAGTAGTGAAGTGGTCATATGGATATGCTTTCCCCCGCAGTAATACATTTCAAATATGTTTTTAATAATTTTATGATATCATAAAATATTTATTAAAGGAATCAAGCACAAATTAACGTAGATTAAATTTATAATTAATATGTATTTGTGTTATTGTAATTAATACACATTTCAAAATAATGAGCGATTCATTTATTAGGTGCTTTCATATTGTTTGACCTTTTCTCTGTGGATGTTAAATCTTAGTTAAGAAATATTACCTATTTCGTCGTGAATATAACAGTTAAAAAAAGATCTGATTACTAGTTTAATAGTAGTTTAAGATTTTGAATGTTACTAGTTTAAAAAATAATTGCCTGTATATATTTGTAGCTCCTTGAACATTTTGGTGCCCGCGAACCTGTTCAGCCTTATGTAGTTTAGTTTCTTTATAATTGTTTTAAAAAGTTTGTAGACCTAATGTATTTGTGTCGACACAATAAATCATATTAGCACTCGGTCTAATACCTGTAGCCGATTTTGTCGTTCAAAAACTTATTATTTTTTTTACAGTGTTTTAGGTTGTATTTGCGAATTTATGAAATTAATATTTATATTAAAAGTAATATATCATTAAATAACTTAAATAGTTTTATAGATTTATGACGTAGAAAGATGATGGCCTATGCTTTGCCTTAAGAATTTCATAAAAACACACTTAAATTGTATGTGCTTGTTATTAGACATAAGAAATTCAAGATAACTGAAAAATGACACATTTTGTTCACAAAAGAACAATATGTCTGATGGTTAACAGAAGAGGATGAAAAAAATAAAATTATTGTCCAAGTACGAAAAGATATCCAACTGTGCTAAACATAAGTTTACATTATGGTTAAGTTAAACCTTACCCGTATCTTAAGTTTGCTTGTGAATACTACAGTTGAGTTTTTATTTGTTTAAATAATATAAGCAATATTTTTTATCATATAAATTCTTTCTTTTCAACATTTCTGATTGATTAAACTTTTTTCCATTTCAAAAATTTTTTGTATTTATGCATGTACATCATGTAGAAACATCTGTTTCTGTACGTACTTTGCATTTTGCTTAAGCAAATGATATGTGGCAAAGCATGACCATTAATGTGCATAGTTGCTAAGTTTTTTAAAGCCAATGTAAGCACAGTGTTATAAAGCCTTTTGTTTTTAACATATTTGTGGTATATAAATTTAATATAATAATTATTATTTTGTTAATAATTTCTCTAGTTTTGCGAAAAAAAAGTAACAATTATACGTTTATTTTAATTAATATGACGTGTTTTATTAATGTTGTGTTACGAGTAGTTTGCATGTTTGTCAAAACAAATTTAACGTTTTGTTTTCTTTTAACAGACTTTTTTTTTTTGGAAATAAAATTATAAAAATTGCACAGCTGAGCATGTTAAAAATATGTACACATGTAATACCAATCGACGTGTACAAAAAGTTTTAGTTTTTCAACTTTAATAAGAGATGATAAAAAATTCATTGTATGCAGAGTATATAATTCAATGAATTATTGTGGCATGAATTAGATGTTATAATTTTTAGCAGATATTTATGAATAATATTAAGTTTGAAAGTTTTTTAATCCACCAACGTTACTATAACAACAACAATAGCAATAACTTTTCTTTTAATGTGAATTGTCGAAATTGACATTACAAATTTTTATAAATGCAATCTAAAGGTACCCTTACGTTAGCAATAATATCGCGCAATAATTAACATTGTAGTCACATTACTGTTTAATTTATATTGCCAAAAAAAAAAGAATTCATATAATATGGTGAAAACACTGTACTGATTTCTCATAAAGTGTATAGGATGAATATTATCTATGTACATTTTTTTATGCGTATCTTACTTTTCCTTATCAGGGGATGATAAACGCATGACACGCATTGTACCAGAACTAGGAAATTAGGTTATGGGGAGGAGGGAGTAATGCTTGCGTACATCGATTTGAATTTTCCTACATTGAAAGTGATAGGAAAGCGAACGATTCCAATAAGAAATATGAAATTTGCAAGACATTGATGATTATAGCACCCTTTAAATGCCGGCCATTATCATCAACTACTGGTCAGGGTGCCATCATCAGCAAGTTCCAACCCTCCCACTGTGTACGCCGGACATATATGGTGCCCAACATTTGATGATCAGTCTTGACAACTTTCAAGCCCTTTCACACCATAGGAACCACTAGGCCGAAGCTCATGTAGGTGATCAAAGCGCGGACGAAAGGGCGTTAAGGAATCTCAGAGTAGTGTTTCTCCAGTAAGTCTTAAATGGCCACATAAATTTCATAACAACTAATTTAAAGCCTTTTTGTTCAAAACGTTCAATAACTTTTCCAACGAGCCAATGACTACACGTTGGACACCATCGGGCTTTACCATGATAAAAGTATGCTCTATGTTGCTAACCATTGCCGTTGATATCTGGCAATCTCCCTGGCCCTACGGCTGCTACAATTTTGGTTTAGAAAGTAAAGCTTTTTCTCGAGTGAAATTAAAGTCTTAAGTTTTTTATCGGTAAGAATTTTTATAGAAAATATGCTTTTCCAAATTTTGCTAGGCAATTTTTTCAATAAGTAATTAATTAATATTTAATTTTTTATATTATTATTTTGGTTTTGTAAGGATTTTAATTACTTAAATATATGCGATCTATTTGTGCATGCATAAATTAAGCCAACAATTTTTTTAAACAAACGTTAATTAATTATTTTAAACGAGTACTATCTTACTCATACCAGGTAGTAATTAATAACAAAAATATTTTATGCAGATATGCACATGTTTTTATTGTATGAACATTTACAAGTCAGCACGCACTTTTCCCTCGTGTGAGTGCTGCTATGAATTCGAATTAATTAATTTTTTTTTATTTTTGCAAGTATTTTGAATCATCTTTTATTTGAGCAGTAACTAAATTTTAATATATCTAAAACAAACACAACACATTCCTAACCTTATTCAACTGTTGTATAGAGTCTTCCAATATGGATATAATTTATTGTCGAGTATGGACTATCTCTAGAGAGGACAAAAAAGCTATGACAAAACTTAGAAATCATATGCCTAAAACAATATATTTGATTCGACTCGGTTGGCAGGCAAATGGGTATAACTTACCATAACTGATTTTTACTGTCAAAAGTTCTATTTATACCTTCACGAAATCGCTACCAGTTACATGTTTCCTTATCATATTTGATCTCATATTTGATAACATAGTTAACGAAATTTGGGTATATGTCGAAGGTATATTACAAAAAATTTTGAGAATTCTCTTTTCATAAAATGTTTAGCTTATTAAATTCCTTAATTTCCAAATAATAACACGCAACTTTTTAGAGTTTTAAATTAAATTACACGTATTATTTAAACGAGCTGTTTACTTTTATACCTACAAATATGTACGATGGTAACTTTACAAATTTAACTCCTAGAAGCTGTTGTATCAACTTTTGTGTCTTTACTCGTTGAAGTTCAAAATTAGATTGACACTATTGCTCAAAAGAGCGGTTGTAGCATTTACTAGAAAAATCTTATACATCGCGTTATTTAAAATAAGTGCTTGTTTGGTTGTATGCCTTCTTTTATTGTTGTTACTCTTAGGTCGTGGAATTTTAATGCAGCATGTGGTTGTTATTTTAAGTTCATAAGATTTCTTATAAGTTTCTTAATTTGTAAACAAACACAATAGCTTATTTCACTTTAGTTTTTTTAATCGTAATTATTTTTTTATAACTTAAACTAAGCATTATCGTAACAATATCAAAGGGGGTCATAAGAATTCGACACGGATGGATATAACAAAAGTGGACCACTCCACCTGAAGAAACTCTAGTTTTATTGGTCAGTGAAAAAACTCGTAAGTCTGACAATCGAGAGTTATCAGTTTCTGGTAAAGAATACAGAAAGTTGTTTGCTATATACGGAGTATCTAAAAGTGGATAATTGGCACCAGATCATAAAACTTCAAGTATTTTATGGTATTTGAAAATCGTGCTTGAAGATGCTAGTATAAATCATTTGTATATGCCCAGCACTGCTAGCAGTCGACATTAAAAATAAGTGATAGCACAAAACTCTATGAAATTAAGGTAGACTATAATTATTAATCATGTACCAGAAATCATTTAGGATGAAGGAGGTCAGAAAAGGATCTATGTTAGTGATCTCTTCTGTATTTTTAAAAACCATACATACATTGATTACTAAAAGGATTTATTACAAATTTTAAATGTTTTTTGCGAAAAGTGATGAGAAAAAGATGGCTGTCTTTTCTTTCGATGGGAAAACAAAAATTTTAAAAAGAGACTACAATATAAAATTATTATAAATTCTAATCTTTCGTTGTTTTATTCATGTTGACCAAAAATAACTGTCATTTTGACGTTATCACTTATCACAGTGACTTGTTTTTAATGCCTGTAAAATTTTAACTAAAGGGAAAATTAAAATAACATGAAACAAAATAATCGCCATAAATAACATAACAAACCCTTATTGTAATTGATTGTTATGATCAATTTAAATAAAATATTTAATTGATATTTCATAAAAATTATTTTAAATTATTTAATAGAAACAAAATATGGCAAGACAATTTCAATAATTTTATATGTTCGGGTGTGTAGCAATAAAACAAAAAAAAAATAGATTCTAATTATATTTGTACTCTAACAAACACAGTATTTAAAAACAAATAATAATAAATAATAAATATTTTGATAAATTATTAAATAATAAATTCAACACACAAAGAATGTTTATTTCAATAAAATCAATCATAAATGTTTTATTACAAAGTTCAGGGTTATTTTGGAGGCGGTTATATGAAAAATTTTAAGAAAATATTTTCATAATGAATAATTAAAATATTTTTTTATAACCTTTATCGCAGTGTGTTGCGTATAATAATATTTTTGTGAATATTCTGTGTACGCGTAAATTATACTTCTAAGTAATGTCGGCCAGCAATTGGGCTTAATACAATCAGAGCATATACATACTTAGACAAAAAATAAGAGTTGCTTACGTGTAGGGGTATATTGAAAATATGATTTTTTTAAAACGAATTTCGGGAAAGTTCTAGAAATTGGTAAGCTTTAGTAAGCAAATCGATATTAAAATTATATGGGCAAGAGAAGAATATTTGTGCAAAATTCCATCGGAATTTATATAGAATTCTGTAACACCGAAACACATGTGATTTTCGGTACGAATATGGTTCTTTAAACGAATTGCGAATAAATTGCTTGTTTATTGTGAAATTTTTAGAAGAAAATAATATTCTTCTAATAAATAAGTAATAAAAATTACAAATATTAATTTTTATATTCTCATTTTCAATGGTAAAAGGGTTTTGAACAAGAAATTTGTTTTCCAAAACAAAATAAAACAACAAATTTAGATTAAGATGATTCAAATGATGATGAGAAATGTGCGGCAAATATGAATGAAAAATGATATCTGACAAATATTCACCACGACCACGCTGACAGATATCGATTCTTTCATAAAAGATTTTAATAATTTTTTTTTTGGCAAAATGGCCGTGCTATTTCGTTAATCACATCACGGAATTTGAGGTTTAAGGCTGAAATCGATTCGATTGGCTCCGTATAGATTCTGTACCCACAAAAAATAATCCCCTGGTGTTAAATCACACGATTGCCAGGTCAGGCCAGACTGCTTATTGTCGTGAAATTATATCCACGTCGTCAATAATAGGGCAAATTTGAGTTGTTAGCATCTCATGATATCGTAATCCATTGACTATTACCACATTTCTAGCCTCATCTTTTAAAAAAAACGGGCCAATTACGCCTCCAGATTACATAGCGCATCATACCCTGGCACGTTGAGCATACAAAGGCTTCTCAATAATCGCTTTAGGATTTTCAGAAAGACAAGTGAATGGAGGCTTAGTGTGAAAAAATTATTTTTTCAGAAAAATCACACGCTTGTTCTTGAATGAAATGAGCGAATCTACGGCGATGTGAATGATCGATCGGCTTTAATTCCTGTGGTGTTTTTGGATAACTTCAATTGTTGAGAACTTCGAGGACTTAACAAATTTGAATCTGCTTCAACACTGTGGCTCACGGTTGCGATGTTTTCAGTCGAACCGCGTTGGTGTTCGCACATTTTGTGTCGAGCCTATCAACTCAAATTCAACGTCCAGATTCTTAATAGCGATATCAGAAGGACGGTTATGTTGTCTGAAAATATCACGAATTTTACGAAATGTAAGTTTAACAGAACTACCATTTTCATAGTGGATTTTAATTATTTTAATGCAATTTACGTGCGAATTTGAATTCACTGTAACAATTGCCAAATTAAATGTCAAAACTATCATGTTGTTGATGTTGCCACAATTTAAAAATTAATGAGTTCACCATCACTTCCTCCTTGCATTTATTGATTCGCTTTGGAGTAAACTGTGTGATTAGATTTACATCTGCGCCTGACTATGTAGTCTCAATCAGATGGCGGTCAGACCACTGCATAATTTGGGACGTCGTGCTCGTCCTAGGAAGCCTAAGACTAATTCCAGCAACAGGTCATTCCTAGTTGCAACTTTAATGATTCCAGAGCAGGGCTGCAAATCATCACTCCTTGCTAAAGAGTTGGAGACTATTCAACTTCTGTCCAGAACACATGTCTAGCATGCTCACTGGATCTGGGAACATTTCACCAGGTAGGTATTATTAAAGGTAAAATGAACCCGGCCACCATAGAACCATAAACTGTTATGGGGCCGCGAAACCACAACCACCACGATACTCCCATATAGGGGCCAACCTCAATAATCAGTCAGAGAACAGTTAAATGTCTAAAGAGACAAATAACGAACTCTGCGGCTTACTGATTCCCGTGGAAATAAAGTGGAGTTTCCAGTTGTACCCTTACTGACTTCAGGGGACTGGGCTCCCTTTTTCCCCCAGTTGCACAGGTCTATGTTGTTGCTTTCACCAAAGACCACATATATGTGCCCCCGGGGGATTCGCTTTGGAGTAAAATAATAATTCAACATTTTTATTATTTTTACGGTGGATTAGAAATAAAATTTTTAAAGAATAGATAGAAGTTATCGAGTTTACTAGGCCTATTAGGCGTAGTGATGTAATAATCTTATATTAAAGCACTTTTTAAGCCTTCAAAATCAAGTCTATACCTCTAAATTATATAGTTAACGAAACTTTTGTATTAGAAAATAAATTTTTTTAAGATTTTTTCTCAAAAAGCTTAAAAATATTTTTAGCTTTAAAATGGTGAAACATTAAAGAATATTTTGATATCGAAATTTACATTTTTACAAATTTTTGGTCAAGAAATACATACTTTATCGTTTTCCTCTCAAAAAATTAAAAGTCTTAATGAACCAAAACTTAGTGAAAACGTGTTCTAAATCCCAATCTGGAGTTCAAAAGATTCTACATGTCATTAGTTATTCTTGGAAGTATTTCATGAATTTAAAACCAAATGGGCATTTTATGGGCAAAAGTCTAAAAAATTCCTCATTTGCAAAATTTATTATTTGGAATTTTTTTACGTACGATTTAGGAATTCAATTTGTCAAAATCTGCAATAATCTTAAATATTTTTTCTAATAAAATAAAATTTAATTTGGGTATTTTTATCGATAACATTTTATTGCATGTTAGAAACTGTAGTTTTCTGAAAAAAAAAACAATTTTTAAATATTTTACAATCCCTTAAAATAAAAAAAGGCTTAAAAGCTGTATAGCCAAACACCTTTTTTTATAAAAAAAAGACTTGTTGTACTTTGGAAGGCATTTAAATCAAGGTCATAAACACGAAAAGAAATCCGCTTTAAAAATAAGACAACTTTTAAATAATCTGTCAACATAAAGAAATTACGAGAAGTTGTATGTTTAATAGATTTCCGTTGTGGCTCACCCACGCTAATCCATGTAAATCTAATAAGAAATTAAACAACAAAAACGACAACTTTAAGCCTTGAAAATATACATGAACTTAAAAAAAAGCGCCATTGTTAGCATTTCAAATTATTTGGCGCCAGTTCAAAAATAAAAACTGCAATAGTTTTTACAAAATATAATTAAATCTTTAAACTGACAACAAAAATAATGTAAATTAGGAAAAACGCAAAAGCATTATGTGGGATAAATACTTATGAACGTATAAATTTTTAAAAACTGTTTATACTTTTTTTTTAATTTATAGCAGATTAGTTATTTAAAATTATTGCACAATTTAATACCAAACATAACACGGTTTTTGTAATAGCCCCAGTGTTTAATTTCAAAAAAATTTTTTTTGTTACTTGATTTTTATAAGAAATAAATTTAATTTTCAAATGACCTTCTTTAATTATTTGCTTTTTGTATAATTTTGAAAAATATATCATTGTTACCATTATTACAATTACTCACAATCTTTTTTGTTTTCTCTAATTTTATATTGTTTTATTACTTCACAATAAAAAAGCAGCAACAAGTCGCAGTTACCCAACAAACACAAAAGCAGACATTTTAAAAATTATCATTTAATCATTTTATTCTTACCTTTTTTTATTTTGTTTAATAAAAAAGCCAGTGGATAAATAATACTTTTTCGATTCATTACTGAATGTTATGCGAGTTTCAATAGTTGTAACGCCATTAGTGTAAGTTTTCATATTTAGAATAATAATAATAAAAATTCCTACCGTTCCGTAATTCTATTTAAATTCTGTCAATTGATTTTGCAATAAGACATCAGTAAGCGGAAACTTAAATTTATGCTTTTGATTGACGTTTTACTTAAAAAATACAATTAAATATTCAAGACAAACTTTTTGAAATATCCGCTAGCAATACTCGTACATATAAATGTTCCTCCCAATCTACTAGTCTGCTTCCATTAGTAATGTCATTTAAATTAAGAAAAAGAAGAATCCTATTGTAGTTTTATACATACATGACCGCATTAAGTTATAATCGCATTCAAAATTGCATTTAATTTTCATTAGCAATAATAACTAATCATTTTACTGATACTGAAATTTAAATTACATTACTAGTAATGAGTATTTCAACAAGAAGTTTGTTTTCTAAAACAAAATAAAACAAAGAATTTAGAATAGGATGATTAAAATTTTTAATCTATTGCGAAGAGAAAAGTTTGGCAATTGTGAATGAAATGTGATATCTGGCAAATGCCCACCACGATCAAGCTGACAGATGTCGATTCATTCATCAAAGTTCTTAATTACTTTTTGAGAAATGGCGGTCATATTTCGTTAAACATATCATGGATTTTAAAGCTTGAGGTTTTTAGGCTGAAAACGATCCAATTGGCTGCGTGTAGACCCTGTCCTGCACAAAAACAAAAAACAATCCAGTAGTGTTAAATCACACGATCTGGCTGGCCACTTAACTGCTGATTGTCGTGAAATTATGCGATCGGGAAATTTGGCCTGCAATAAATTGATTGTTTCATTGGCTGTGTGACAAAAAGCACTCTCCAACTGAAACCACATGTCAGTGATATCCAGATCTACAAGAATAGGCCAAAATTGAGTTGTTAGCATCTCGTGATAGCGCGATCTATTGGCAGTTACCATATTTCCTGCCTCATCTTCGAAAAAAACCAAAAACGATCCAATCACGCCTCCAGACCACATAAAGGACCATACAGTTAAGCAATAATCGTTCTAGGATTTTTAGAAGCCCAAATGCGGCAATTTTGCTTGTTGAAATACTTTGACAAGTGAAAATGGGCTTTGTCTGAAAAAATGTTTTATTCAAAAAAACCAGCCGGTTGTTCTTGAATGAATTGAGCGAATCTACGGCGATCTGAATGGTCGGTTGGCACAAGTTGAACCTTTTAAGGCTTCAAAGTCGAATTCTTACGCAAAATTCGCCATTTGGTGGTTTTAGATAACCCCAACTGTTGAGGGCGACGAGGAATTGAAAAATTTGGTTCTGCTTCAACACTGTGGCTCACAGCTGCAATGTTTTCAGTTGAACGACCCAGTCGAACACGCGTTCGTGTTCAGACATTTAGTATCGAGCCTGTCGACTCAAATTTATAATAGCTGTCTCAGACGGACGATTATGTTGTTCGAAAATATCACGAATTTTACGAAATGTAACTTCCATAGAACCACCATTTTCATGGTGGATTTTAATTATTTTAATGCGATTTTGAATTCATTGTATCAATTGCCAATGCGTCTACTACGAATACGTCTGTTGTGTGTTGCCACAATTGAAAAACAAACTTGGTGTTGAAAAACCCGATATTAACAAAAAATTTCCAGACTATGTTTATAAAAATGCGATTTATCTTTGCGTCATTTATTCTATTTATCAGCACCTTGTAGTTTTCTCAAAAAATACTTTTTAGGGAATTTTAGATTTCATCGTGAAAACGCTGTGGATTCTTTGTAAAATATTTATTGTAAATTATTATTGTGAAATATTTATTGTGGATTATCGTTAAAACTTTTAATGTTTATTTAGTAAGTTTTTAATAAAAAACATGTTTTTATTTTAAGTATTTAATAAACAAGAATTTTTGGCAGAATGAAATTTGGAAAAATTACGATAAAATCTTGCTAACTGCCGTAATTTTTTCAGTAACCAGTTATCAAATGATAAAATAATTTACTTGCACATTTTGACCGTAGATAAAAATTGTTTTGAAATAATCTGAAATAAAATTTGAAAATAAAAATGTGTATAACAAATGACATACTTATTACATTCATTTGTAGCATTAATTTACTGGTAATGAAAATCAGCTTTCTTAGTGGTCATTAAAAATTTGTTGTTTACCGGAAAATTGCGGTGAAAAAAAGTTTTGAATAATACTATATTTTATCTTTATTGCCAGTAATTCATTACAAGTAAATTTTTAAATTTCATTACCCGTTACAATAAAATTAAAATGCATTATCAGTAATTTGTTACCTGTAAATTTTTAATTTTCATTACCAGTAATTCATTACCAAATAATGTTTAATTTTCGTAAGCAGTAAAAATTTACTACTAATGAATTACTGTGATTAAAAATTAAAATGCAGTATCAGTAAAAAATAAATTTCTATTGATACTGCAATTTATTTATATTTTTTATTTTTACTGCAATTTCACTGATACTGTGGTGTCCATCAATGGTTTCTTTAAAATATTGTATTCATTTCAAAAGTTACTTTTTTTATAAATTAGACAAAGTTTTAATTTTAACATTGCTATGATGCACTTGTTGGAGCATATTATTTTTGCTTCTCTCTCACACTCTCTCTCATTCAATTATTGTTCTTTGGTTTTAAAATGTTTTAAACGAAATATTGCAATTGCATCTAATAATCTGTAACAATTTTTAATTAGCACTATGTTATAGAGAAACTGGCATGTTATGCAACTATTTTTGATTAATTTTTATTAAGTATTCGTAATAAATACAAATTGTTTTATGGCACAGTTGGTGTTGAGAAGAAATAATCTAAATAATAATAAACATGTGTTTAATGATAAAATAATCTGAACTGATGAAGTTTTTTGTTGCTGGCATTAGTGGCAGCGACAATGTAATAGAATTAATAATTTGTTTTTTTTTGTTGTTTTCTATTTGAGAAGTGGGTGGTTGTTGTATTATGAGGGTGTTTATGAGATAAGAAACTAACAAAGAAAATAACAAATAATTTGCAAAATAAATGTGTTAATTTATTTAATACAATCTTTAATATGAAATTACATTTGGAATGCTAAATGCGAGAAGCTCTACATGGAAATTCTTTAGAATTTTTCATTTCTTTAGAAAAAAAAACTAAGCAGTCTAGAATTTTCAGATATGACGTAATGTCATACCATAAATAAGTTAAAATAAATATATCAAATATATCAATACTACATGATTGATAGCAAAAATTGTAAAAGAAAACAAGAAAACTAACTACTGATGTGATTCGAAATCGATGCATTCATTTAAAAGTCATTGTAAGTATTATTTTGTCACAAAAAAGAGTGTTCATAAAACCTGATATAATTCAATGAAAACTGCTGATGGCAAAGTAAAAAATACTTTTAGCAGGTAAATTTCAAAAAGTTATTTTTTAAATAAATGTATTTGTGTATTTATCCTTAATATAAAAAAAGTTTTGTTTTTTAAAGAATATTAATAATGACCATTTTTGAGAAGGAATTCTTTTAAAGGACTATTAAAAAATAAATTTTTTAAAAAAGTATTTTCTTATCTATTCTAATTATTTGTTGTATCTTCATCATAGCTAAATAACTACAACTATTTATATCAGGAGTCCAAAACTTATATATAATTAAGTTCAGCCACCGTTAGAAATAACATATCCCATGTATTTTCCATTTCACAAATTTCCCTGTATTTTATTTTTCAGGTATTTTTAAGCTTTTTCCATTGCATGCTTGTAACTGCTATTTTTTTCCACTCTTTGTATTAAAGCGAATAGAATACATTTTGCTAGACCTGATATCTTCTCTAGATAAATTAAAAAATTTTCGGTGGTAGCATTCCCAACAAATAGTTGTAAGATAAAAAGTTGGGGAGTACCCTATAGTAAATGAAAATAGGGCGGAGGATCTGCAGAGAGTTATTATGAGGGTTTAGCTTTAAAAAATCCTTTGGGATTGAATAATTTTGTTTTGCGTTCAAAAGATTATGTTAAACTATTTTGGAAGTAGCAACAAGCAGAGCAGAGTATTTAGCTGTGATAAGATATTACATATAAAATGTATGTTTCTTTAAAAAAGGTAGCATTTCTTATGAGGGATTTTTTTTGTGGAAAAATATATCCCCAAAAAATATTTCATTAAAAAAAGTACTTCAAATGTTATATTATTTTAAAATGTCATCATTAACAAAATTTTTAAGAAAGCTAAATTCTGTATATACTATTTATAAAGTACCATTCACAACGGAACTCTCAAAAAAAGCATTTTTTAAAAATCTAATTTTAATAGATAACTAGTAATTATAGTTATTTGACCTTTTTTAATATTTTTTAGTATTTAATTATTAAGTACTAGGTCATTATTTAATAAAAAAATTAA
Organism: Trichopoda pennipes; assembly: GCA_030448955.1. Lineage (NCBI taxonomy): Eukaryota > Metazoa > Arthropoda > Insecta > Diptera > Tachinidae > Trichopoda > Trichopoda pennipes. Next base: position 787,593 of record JASKUP010000050.1, read on the forward strand.
AAATTTTTTTTTTGGCATCGTCAGGATGCCAGGGTTGGCGAAATATTAAAAATAGTAAAAATAAAGTTTTTTAACAAATTTTTTATTAAATAATGACCTAGTGCTTAATAATTTAATTGATAAATTTATAATTTTTAGTGTCGCCACAAATTTCAAAAAAAGTTAATTTCAATAAATACTATTTAAAACGTACTACTCAAAAAACTTCCTTTCAAGAAGAATCAGTTACAAAAGTTCCCTTAAACAAACAACCTTCAAAAAAGTATTTTTTATGAAATCTAAATTTAAAATTGATAAATTTATAACTTTTAATTTATAATTATTAAAGTGTCGCCACTTACAAAATTATAAAGAAAGTTAATTTCATTAAGTACTAATTAAAAAGTACCATTCAAAACCACTACCTTTCAAAAAGTATTTTTCAAAAAGCAACAAAAGTACCTTCAAAAGAAGTTCCTTTAAAACACCTAAATTTAAATTGATAAATTCCTAATTTATAATCTGCTTTAATGAAACTTTAAAGAGAGTTTATTTTGCTAGATTCTATTTAAAAAGTACCACTCGAAAATCTTCCTTTGAAAAATCTAAATTTAAAATGATAATTTTGTAATTTATAATTTTTAAAGCATCTGCTTTTATGAAAATTTAAAGAAAGTTTGGTTCGCTTGCTTCTATTTAAAAAGTACCACTCAAAAAAACTTCTCTTTAAAAAAGGACCTTCAAAAAAAGTTCCGTTAAAAAATTTAAATTTAAATTGATAAATTTCTTATTTATAACTTTTAAATTAAGCTTTAAAGAAAATTTATTTCGCTGGTTTCTACTTAAAAAGTACCAACCAAAAACTTCTGTTCAAAAAAGTACTTTCAAAAGAAGTTCCTTTAAAAAATCTGCTTTTATAAAACTTAAAAGAAAGATAATTTCCCTAAAAATGTCGCTTCTGTGAGCTGCACAATTTCTTTAAAGACATTTTAAGAAAATAATTTTCTCAATAAGAAATTTTTCTTCGATTCAAATGCAAAATTTTATAAAAATTATTTTTTATTAGAAAGATTCCAAAATAATAGTCTTAAAAATACAATAGCATAAAAATAACGGCCTTGAACATGGATTAATGCTGAAAAAACTATCCTTCAAGAGGAATTATAAGAAAAAATATCCTCTAAGAAAAATTAAATAAATTAAGAAAATATACTTATTTTTATTGTAGAGATATTACTTTTTGGAACAAAATTTTTTTTTTGTTGTTATAAATTCTTTTTTTCAACAAAGTACGCTTTTAGAAAAAACCGCTTTGAGAAAAATTTCTTTTTTTTACTTAATACAAAAAAAGGATTTTAAAAATTGTTTATTTAGTTAGTTTACTTATAGCGATATATTTTAATTTTTGTAAAAGTTATATTTTAAAAAAGGATACATTTTAGACGGGTACTTTTCCAAAATTATTTTCGTAATAATTTTCTTGGTGAAATAAATTAAAACCACAAGGTATTATTTAATGGTTATGTTACTTTTAAATTTTTGATATTTTGCTTTAACAAGAATTTAATAAAAACAATTTTTTTTAATTGGATTGCTTTAAGATAAAGCATCCGTTTCGTAAAAGATTGTTTATAAAAAAATAACAAAAGCGAAAGTAGCCCTTTGTAAAAGTTCGTTTGTTGGTTGCAACCGTTGGTTTTCAAGATACGTTTTTATGAAGAAGTAAGGAAGGAAGGAAGGAAGGAAGGTAAAGGATATAATTCAAAAAAGAAAAGATATTTTATGTAAAAAAGGATCCTTTTTCCTAACAGGCAAAAACCTTTTTAAATATTTATTTTTTAATTTTTTATTGGCTAAAATAAACAAAAAAAGATAATGTTAAAGATTTTTTTTGAAAAGGCATAATTCTTTATGGAATCTGCAATAAGATTGGTACTTAAAAAGTTTATTAAAAAGTGTGCTTGACATTCTTCCACTTTAGAGAAGTTATATTTTTAAAAGTCCTTTAGAAAAAGGTATCTTTTTTTGCAACAGAATCACCTGTTTTTAAAAAATTTTTTTTAGAAAATATTTTTCACCATAAAGCACTTTTTGAAAATAATACATAATAAGAAGTTGTACATACAACAGTAAGTAGAGTAGAAACATAAGTGTAAATCAAAATGATACTTGACTGTTGTAGCTGATTTTGCCACCAACTACATGGTGATTGGTGTCTGCCGCGCACATTTTAAATTGTAGTTCACATTGTTATTGCAATTTCTGCTGCTTTAAAGGTTTTTGTTTGAATATTTGCTGTTTTCAAGTTTAAACCTAGACTCTCAATACAATTTGAAATTAGTGGCGATTCAGCCAGCTTGAGTAACAGACGTGTGCGCGATTTTAAATGTTCAATTCAAACTGAAAAAAAGTAACGATTATTTTTTAAACCAAAAATAAGAAAACGAAACCTAATAAAGTTTTTTTTTAATGTTTGATATTTTTTTTTTTGTTTTTTGATGTTACAAATTTTACAAGCACAAATCGAATTGATATAAAGTAAACAAAAAAGTTGTTGGCATCATTGCATTTGTTGTTTTTGTCATTTTTGTAGTTTTCAGTTGTTTTTTTTTGTTTGTTTTGTTTTTGTTTGTAATGAAGGAGTCTATTAAAGTGATGTATTGTGATTGTTTAATAGAATTTACGTTAGTTTTTATATTTCAGTGTTTTCTGTAACGAAATGTTTATTGTAATAAAATGAAACGTGCTCTTAAACAAATCATTTAACACAAACAACTACAACATTTGAATATAAAAGGAAAAAGTAATGAAATCTTTAAACAATTCTAGCGGCTTTTAATGATAAAATAATATATGCATTTCTATTGAATTGATTTGAAAACGTTTAGATTTAAAATTTTTCCTAAGTTTTGTTAATTTGTGCTTTGTAAATACGCAATTGTTTGATGGTTTCAATTAAATTTGAATATTGGTAAAAACAATAAAAACGGACTTTTTACAATGGTAACAACGGAAGTTGTTACTTACTAATTAAAATTTATAATTTTAAGTGTTTCAAGATAACAAAAAAATTAAATTGAGAAAACAAAATTGATTTATATACATATGAAAATATTAATAAATTGTAACTAAGTTGCGGTTAAACTAAAAAACAAAAACCAAAATTGTTTAAAGTGAAAAATATTTGTTTTTTGCCATGTATTTTAACCGCTGGATATTTTTGGTGTGGGCGGTAAGTATTTCTCAAATCTTTCTTTCCACACTCATAAAACAGCTATTCATGCTCCTTAGGTTTATTGCATAATTAAATTTAAAATAAATTTAAAAAAAGTGCTGCAATAAATAAAATTTCTTTTATCACGCGATTTAAAAATTTTGTTGATTTTTACGTTTGTTTTATTTTTATAATTATGCAAGTTATTTATTAAAAAATTATTTAAAGTTAATTGAACCAATTGTTTGTATTTATATTTAAATAATTTAATTTGTGGTTTCTGTTACATATTTAGGTTCGAAATCAAAATATGCCGGTTTGCCAATTTCTTTGTTGGCATTATTGGCATAATCACCAACACGACATATGTTATTCTGTTGTTTTTTTGTTTTATAAAAATGTAACTGTTTAAAAAAAAGCATTTTAGTGGGTTAATTTAGTGTAGCGAAAACTTTAACTTTTTTGAAGAAAAAATTACCTTAAAGAGAGAAAAAAAATATAAATTAAAGTTGTTTATATATAAATAAATAAAACCTGAATAGCACAAATATAAAAAAGACGCAAAATAATTTAATAAAATTTTTTTCATCAAGATAAAACAGTTTTTTTTGTAGTTTTTATTCCTCCCAAATCTGAATATAATTAAGAGTCAAGACGAGGTTTTGTTCTGCAATTTACGTTCACATTATAGAATCGATTTTAATTAAAAATTTGCTACTTTAAATATGTATTTTTAAAATTTTAATTTATTTAAAATTTAAAATTTGAGTTATCATTTTAAAAAATTTATAATTTGAAATCTGATCATTTTTATAACGTGATACTATTGACGCTGAACATATTACTTTTTTTGTAAATTCCTTGTGATTTAATTTTTTTTTTTGTGAAATAAGAGGAGATAAGAGGACTATTAAATGAATGCATCAGTTCATTTAATAGTCCTTACACAGTATAACACATGATTTTGGTATAGAATTCTAAGAATTGCATGTGAAAGTCGCCTTAAAAATAAGAACTTCTGTATCACTTGTTTTATCAAGTTGGTTGCATTAATAATTTAATGGCCTACTCATTAAATTAAATCAAGTTCGATCTTTATCACTTTTACTATATTTTTCATCTTAATACCATACAGAATATCTCTTTTGTGTCTGAAGCAAAGTTGTAGATATTGAACAGGCGAAAAAAAGTGAAACATACCTAGCCAAAAAAAAATTGCATTTAGTCCCCTAAAAATTTCCAAAAATTCTCATTTAGTACCGCTAACTTGACAAAGCGAATGAAGAAGAATGTAAAAGTTCTAGGTTTTGGGGCTCCTTCCATGTGCAATTCTCAGAATTGAGTCACAAATTAATGAGCTGAAAATGTTGTACTGCGTTATTGCTTGTTAGTGTTTAATAGATAGTCGTTTGGACTGATGTTTTAGATGTGTAGCAGATTTTTCACAGTATCTATCTTTATGACTTTAAATTTTTATAATGGACTTACCACCTAATGAAAACAATGTGATTTGCAACACACATATGCGCGTGGCGATATATAATTTTAGCAATTGTGGCCTTCTGTTCCAGCGAGTACTGTTGTAATACAGCAACACGATAATTGAAGCAGAAGAAAAACCACTTTCTTGAAAGTCCTCATCAAAGAAGTCAGGAATTTAGCTTCCATTCCCAATCGCATGTAGGCTTACCGTATTGTTGCTCTCATAAAAACCAAAAGCAATAATAAGCAAAGAAACATTCATACGAATTGTATAATAAATATAATAAGTATAAGTATTGTATAATAAGTATAAGTATTGTTTAATATTTTTTGAGAGCATTGAGAGTATTGTTTAATATATTTTGATTTAAGAGGTATTTCCTTGATATGTTTATAAATACGTAAGTAGGCTTGATGTATAAACTTTTTAAATGAAATGATAAGCCATCATCCAACTCTCGCTTAATTTACATTTGAAAGGAAGTCTTCCAATTAAAAGTAGTAACTTAAGAAATACTGCAGTTTCCAAAGACTATTTTTAAGAATTTTTTTAATTATATTTTTTAAAAAGTTACACATTTCTCAAATACTTTTTTAATATTTTAAAAGAATATGCATCTTTAAAAAAAAACTCTTCTCTTTTTATAAAAATGCCAGCAAAAACCGTTTAGAAAATCAAAACACTCTACAACTGTATGTTTAAATTTAAATTTCAAAACAAGTATTTTTTAAATTTGATTTTATTTTAATATTTTTTAAAGGTGCTTTGACAGCTAAAAGGGTCATAATCAATAGATGATTATGGCCGGTTGCTGTAGCTTAAGTTTTATTTTACTGTTGTCATATTTTTTTTATTTTGTTATGCGATATAATAAATTATTTATGTAAACAAAAGCAACAGTTTAGTATTAATTTATTAATTTGTTGTTTTTACAACAAACTGTTTTAGATTCCAAAAGAAATTGTTTGTGCTTTTTTAATCATTTTGAGATACAAAAAGTTAAAACAATAAAACCTGAACAATTTGACCCATTTAAAACAGTCGCTTATTAAAAATGATTATCTATGACAACATAATAATGAAAAAAAAAACAGAAAAGCAAATTGAAAAAATCAAGAATTTTGTTACAAAAAGATTTAAAATAAAATAGAAAATGAAACGTGACAAACGACCTTAGAGAAATGAGTCATTTGTTTCTATTACAGATGTTGTTTTTGTAAAGAATATTTTTTTGATTTTGTTTTTTAATTATAGACAAAACTGTTTAAAACAGTTAAAAGTTATTAAAAGAAAAATCACTACTTTGTTAGCAAAAATTTTAATAATTTAAGTGCAAAATTATTGGGGAATATTCAAATTAAATTCTACCAAAAATGTTATGAATTTTATTTTGTAGGCCTTGTTAAACAAAAAATTAAACACAAACAACATTCAAAGTTAATAAAAATCCATATTACAAAATTATATCGTATACAGTGTGGGACATAAGTAAACCTCCAACGACAAAAAGTTTTTAAAATAATTTGCTTGTTGCTAATTTTCAAATTTCTTTCTGAAATTTTAGTTAATTTACATAATATTTAATTAAGACTTTTCTGCCGATAATAGTGATTTCCGATATTCTTAAATTCTTTGATTTGTCTTTTACACTTTACATTTATTTCCTTAATTTAGAATACCTTAGTTTAAATTATAAAAAATAATAATATAATTATAATGAAGTAAATAAAATCGGTTATGAAAAGTGCTAATGTTGTGATTTCATGTACTTTATTTTTTAATGGGTCAGAGATGGGTCAGAGATTTGTGAGATTTTTGCGTAGATCAAAATAAAAATCTTAAAAGTGTCTCTTCTCTACTGTTCTGCGAATATTTAATAGATATTGGACATCACATATTGGCCGTTCTTGTATTCGTTCTAGAATTTGCGGTTGAAAAAGACCAAAGCCAAACAAAGGAAAAATTATGATATAAAATCTAATCAACCATGTGCAAACCTTTCTATCAAGCTAAAATGTTTAAGTTCAGACGTTAAAAGCTTTAGACAGCCATACATCTGTCACGTAAAGTTTTAGACCTATTTCACTTAAGTCTTTATATTTTTAAAATTTTTTAGTCAAGAGCCATATTTTTTAAATGGAAAATAACTCTTGAAAAACAACTGTGGTGTAGTCGCAATAAATAAATTGCTGAAGAAGCCTATTTATTAAAACAATAGCAGAATAAGGAGTTCTATAGGTTTTTTTAGTCCTTTTTACTTATAATGGAATAACGAAAGATGATGGGAAAAACTCAAAACATTGTTGGTACCTCTATGTAAAGTTATACACAAGTTGGCAGAAATGTTAAATAATTTTTTCTATCTATTTATCACACTGTTCGCACTTTTAAATAAATGGAATCTCAAGTAGCAAGTACAAATGTTTAAAAATACAATCGGAAAATTCAAATAAGTAAAAGCAATTTCAAAAAAAGTTAAAGATTCATTTTCATAATATTGGAGACTTACAACAACAAGTCCCTAAATTTTGTGAGGCTAGTTTTAAAAATGTAAGGAATGCAGTTACCCTGAAAATTGGTGATATAAGGCCCAACTATAATATGCATAAGCTGGCTTGAGCAAATGTCAAAAATTGAACGAAAAGTCTGTCAAATGCTAAAGCGAATCATTGAAGACTTTTACTTTTTTTGATATTAAATGACAAGAAGAAAATAATTCTTTTATTTGGGTACGGTTTTCACAAAAATTCATTTCTTTTATTATTAAGTTTTTATTTACATATATATTCATTAACTTAAAATATCACATATTATTCTAGCTGATTGCTAACTTAAAGTCTATTATTAAAAATTAAATAAAAATTTTTCTTCAATGACTACGATTAAAATCACATTTTGTTCCAAATTTATCAACTTAAATTCTGGTGTTAAAAGTCCAACCAAGAATTGTCTTCAACTATAAAAAAAGTTTAGCTTAATAATAAAAAATAAATAAAATGATGCCTCCGTTGGCTCTTAAAAAACTAATTTTGCAAAATTTTGCAAAGCTAAAATTTTTATTAAAAAAATATAAATTTTAGTTTTGCGTTTTAGAAAATCAGGCCCTAAATAAGTAAAAAAATATGGAATATTAAAAAAACAAATTAACAAAACAGGATCAACAAAACAGGATCACTTCTATAATTTCTGCGTAGTTTATAAAGCTCCTGTAACATGTTTGCTTGAAAATCGTCTTTTACTGCCACTGGCAGGTCCTTCATCAAGCTAACGGTTGTCTTCATGAAGCTCTCTTCAGTAGAGTTTTCTTCGGTCGTTGATGCCAAGCTCCTCTCAATGCTTTCTATAGTTTTACCAAATTTTTGGTAAAGGCTATCGAGCGTTATTTTTGACTTCTTTGGAGGGGTTGTAGTTGCTAAAAAGGAATATTCCTGCAAACTGTTTCCACTGAACATAGCTTGCTCCAAGGGTGAGTCTATTTCTTCAACGTTATCACGAGTACTACAAAATAAAGATTGACATTATAAAAAAGTAAAAAATATTCAATGTAAATGCTTATACCGGTGGGGCGCGAGAGAGTTTTTTAAAAACATCATAGGCTGCTGTACTGCCCATTCCACTGCCTGAAGGAGCTTCCATCCTCTTCATTTCCTTCCAGAAACGTTCGCGAAGAAATTTCCACCTCTGTTTGCATTCCGTGACTTTATATAATTCATATGAAAATGAAAACCGCAAACAAAATTCTTCAAGGTATTACTTACCACTTTTACTGCATGATCGTTCTTTTAAATTGTGGTTATAATAAAACGCCTCTCTTTTTTCATATAAACACTTTTTTGTTTGCACACTTTCTATTAAATTAAAATAAAATATTTTTTCACTTGCATCCTCTATTTGCAATGCACATTGCAAAATCAGCTGTTTCCGTACTGAATGTGCGATCAGTTTCGTACTTTGCATAAGCAATTGACATTTGACGAAACTTGACGAAAAGTTTTGTTAAGTACATTATAGTTCGCCACATATGATTATTAGGTATTTGCACAGTTGTTTAAGTTGGCTTAAGCCTGGATATGCATATTATAGTTGGGCCTATAGAGGCAGGAAGTAACAATAATTTCTGGGAGTGCCTCTTTAGATTAGATTTAAGCTCAGATTTTATTTAGATTAAAAAGTAAAACAAGAGCGTTTTTTATAAACCTACGCAAGCATTCATGCTACAACGTACTGTGACTTGGTTGACACTCGAACTGGTCGACATCTTATTTAGCGAATATGCGACTTTAAATCGCTCAGTCTTCGAGACAATAATACGCTATGGGTAAGGCGAGTCTTCACACGCAAAATTTCATTGTTTTAACAATACGATGCCCTTAAGCAACATAGCAATACTATTGCCATACATTGTTATATTGTTATATTCCTTTTCAACTAAGCTACCGTTTTACGTTTTACTGAAAATATGCCTTCACCATAATTATTGGTTTTCCATTTCTAATTAATGATTTTGATGGGATTTGAACTCTTGTCTTGTGATACTTTATTTTACAATAAGCTTATTTATTTTATAAATAGTTTTTTAAGCTTTTGTAGCAGTAATCTAAAATACTATTTTTCCAATTGCAGTAAGTAATTAAACAATTAAATTGGATAAAATTAATTATAAAAGGTGTTTTAAAAAATACTTATTTTTCTAATTTTAATAATTAATTAAATAACTGTAATTTAAAAAATACGGTAGCTTGAAATGGTACTCAAATTATTTTTTATTGCTATTATATCAAATAATGCTGGTGAACGTTTCCAAAAAAAATTATTTTAAGAAAATTTTATAAAATTTATGTAACAAAATTGAAAGAAGACCACTAGCTTTTTAAAAAACTTTTGGGTTTTCAATTATAAAAAGACATAAAACAAATTTTCCCTTAAAAACTACAGGTCTCGTAAACAAATTTTAAATACAAAAAATAATTTTTTTTTTTGGGTTCCATATTTAAGATTCGGATTATTAAGGTTATAATATTTTCCTGTAAAATATTTGTCAGTATTGAGATTCGTTATCTTTATCTGTAAATTTAAAATAATAAATATTTTCGTTTGCAAAACTTCCGACCAATCTCTTCTGTATGTCTAAAAATTTCTCATTTTATGATTAATGATTATTACCATTATTATAATTTTATCGCTTTACACCTAATAATTATATCAATAGATTTGAGCAACACCAAAAACAAAAACAAATCAATAAAAAACAAAACGAAAATGACCTTAACAACATAATTTTTTTATTATTTATTGTTTTTAGCAAAATCTATGGAATATAATTATTTGAGTGGTTAATGTATCCGTCAGATTTTTTGCACTAAAATAACGGCCAATATTTATGATTATTTAATTTAATATGTAAATTTTAATATTTTTTTAATTTTTTAGTTTTAAAATACTTTAATGTTTAACATTTTGCTTTTGGTTAATTTTTGATAATATTTGGAGAAAAAACTAATTGGAGAGTTTTAAAATTAAGTTTACGAGAGGTGGAGGGATTTTTTTTTTGTATATTTATATTTAATTGTCGTGTTATTCATTTATGCATACAACAGGTCAGATTTATTAAATTTGCCCAAATTATTGAATAGATTGTTGTAGAGTGGGTTTAATAAACAGATATTTGCAAATAAAATTTAAATTACCAAGATCAAGACTGTTACGAGTAGCATGAATTATAATTTCTATATGTGGTATGAAGCCATAAAATTGATAAAATATTGACTTTAATATTTGTGCCTTAACCTGCTAAACTTATATCATGTGTTTTTTGTAGAGGTATAGAACTTTGCAACACTTTATTAACTGGCAGCCGTTTCGTCAGCTTTCATTTATGCTTAGTTTAGTTCGTAAGATGGTAACATGAGTAGACTGACTCTTAGGCAACGCTTCTTAATTGTGTAAAATGGGCCCAAAATATGATTGCCCCTTTTTGATCCCATTTTTTTAAACGAATTTTGTTTAACAATAAAAAACAAAACTGCTGTATTGAGACTGATTATAATCCTTAAATGTATATTGAGACACCGTTACATCCAGAACAACTAATTGTTTGGTATGTTTTATTGGCTGGTGGAATCATTTGTCTGTACTTTTTTACAAACGATGCTGGTAGTTACAGTCAACGGTGACAGTTATAGAGCCATGATTAGTGATGTGCAAGAGCGCCACCAGTCATCTAGTCTAGCTGGAGACTGAAACTGGACCCTCCATGTCCAACCAGTGAACTAGCAACTGGTGCCACGGGAACTGGTAGTCCACAGGGATATAGTCCTCTACTGGTTATTAGTGGAGGCATTCGGGAAATAAAGTGGTGGCTGTAATTTAAAACTTAATCGCAGAAGGTGTGGAGTTTTACAATACAATGTGCTGTTGCATTGCGACAGAATGTCGCTTTTTGTTGCGGGGTGATTGTCTCCGGCTTTCGAACAAGGAGTTTTCTGCTGGCTGTGTTTTTTTGTGTAGTACTTGTCACAGATTATATCATAATTTGTACTACAATCTGAGCTATAGAACCGTGATTGGTGATGTGCAAGAGCTGTGGTTTCATTAAGACGGCGCAAAATGTCACACATTGTCAAATTGTGATACAGATAAACTGTTATGCTGTACCATAGTATATTGTACCATAGTGCAGCATAGCAGTTAATCTATATCACAATTTGTATTACAATCTGAGGCATGAACTGTGCGATATATTGCACCGTCTTGTTGAAACCACAGCCCTTGGACATCACTAATCACGGCCATATAGTTCAGATTGTAATACAAATTGTGATACAATCTGAGGCATGAACTGCACAGAGGCACAGCAAACAAATCATCCCTTGTTTAAGAGCCGGAGACTATCTGAACTCCTGTAGCCCCACAACAAACAGCGACATTCTATCGCAATGCAACAGCACATGGTATAGAAAAACTTTACTCCTTCTTCGATTAAGGTTTAAACTACAGCCACCACTTTATTCCTCGAAAGCCCCCACCAATAACCGGTAGAGAACTGTATCCCTGTGGATTACCGGTTCCCGTGGCACCAGTTGGTAGGTTACTAGTTGCACATGGAGCGTCCAATTCTTCCAGTTTCAGGCTTCTGCTAGGCTAGGTGACTGGTGAGGCCTTCTAATCCCAGAAGTTCCTTGTCAAAGTGGGAAGATGTGCACCAAGATGGTGTGCGCTCGTACCACAATTTATTTATTAAAGGAAGCGTTTGGTAACAGATTTAATGCTGCTAGACTATTTTTAGTGGGGATATGTGATGTCGCTATGTATATGCCGATAAGCCTTAAACGATTGATCACTTGGAGGTCAACATTCGCGGCTTTATTGCTAATATAGAGTCACAAATATTGGTAAAAGTCGTTGAAAATTGGACCTTCTGATTAGACTACGTCCGAGCGGGTACATGCCACATATATAAATTATATTACCAGAAGATTATCTTTAAAATAAAATAATGCCAATTTAGAAAATTCATCCTTGTTTTATTAAATTTGAAAGTTGTGTACCTTTATAAAAGGCCCCTATATTTTTTATATATTTTTAAGCGTATTTAACCGGCAAAAATTTTATTACAGCCTGAAACAAATAAGATTAAAACTTATTTGGACATTTCGGTTTTTTCATTTTGTAATAATTTCAAAATAAATTTTTCTATTTCTGTTTTTGTTTCTTTTGTTTTTTTATATATTTTTGTTGTTGTATTTTATCTATTTGCGTGTTACTTGGTTAATAATATAACAACATTCATGTTGTTATTAACAAAATAACTACAAAAACTATAAAAAAAGTTATGAATAGAAAAGGCAATAGCCCCAACTTTTCAAAATTGTAATGTATGCAGTTCGCATAAATTTAAGTTAAAGTGAAACTAAACCAAAAAATAAGATACACAAAATAGAAAAAAAACAACTTTGATATTTTTTTTTCTTTTTTGGTATTGTCTTGTTGTGAATAAAAAACAACAAAATTAAAGTAAATTTAACACTCTAAACCATCTCTCCAGCCATTTGATCCATTCAACCATTCAACTACGACTCTACATGCATCTTATTAATAAAAATTTTAGAAACAACAACAATAACGCTTGTAAATTTGACTATTTCCACCTTTCCAACACAAATGACACTCACATACAACTGAATGATAAATAATAGTTGAAGTGTAATAAATTCAAAGTCAATGTCATTAGAAGAAGAAATAATTGTACCTGAGGATGAGTAGTAAAAAAGAAGAAAAATATTCAAATGCACATAATATTTAATACACGAATGAACTTTTTATAAAGTCATAGTTTACACAAAGCAAAACAAAAAAAAAGAATAAAAAAATAAAAAATTATTTTTTTTCTGTTGCTTTTGTTTTGCTTTACACATTTTTATTAAAGTTACACGTAAATATAGATCATATTAAATTAAAAATGATCATGATGATTAAGCGTACACTCTAATGATTGTGATTGATTTATATGATTTTTATGCGTCGGCTGAATTATAATGTAATGGAAACATTATTTTCTGTTTGAGAATTGACTTTGGCATTTCCCACAGGTAAACCAAAAGAAACTGGAGAAACGTACAACTAGGTGTATTGAGTTAAAAGAAGATTATTTTGAAAAATTAATTTTTGTTTTGTATTCAAAGCTCCTCTATTGGGTACTATAAAACAAGGAGGCAAGTTTTGGTATTTGGAATTGTTAAAAATTTTGCTTTAATCGAATTTTTATTTCGAGAACAAAAGTCATGATTTGATTCCGAAATATTTTACTGTAAAAGCCAGCATCTCGATCATATTTTATTCAGTCATTTTTATTTTTAAGAAAATTAAAACACTTCTACGTAAACATGTATTTTTGTTTTATTAAAATTCTCTTTTTAAAACAAAACATACATTTATATAAAGTTATAAATTTTAACACTCCTTTTTTTGTACCAATTAATAAAAGCCAATTTAAAATTTGTTTTAAGTATTAAATTTAATTAATATAATTGCGAAATATTCTTGTTTATTAAAAATAAAAATTAACATTGTGTGTTTTTTGTTTTTTCAAAAATATATGTTTTTGTATAAAAAGTACTTTTTTTTACAAAAGAACCGTTTATACCAAAACTATAAAAAGCTATATTACACCGTAAAAACTCTTTGCAGAAATAAATTTATTTCGGCTTATGCTATACTAGATATCGTATATTATTCTTTTGGTTTAAATATATCACGAAATAGTTTGCTGAAAAAGTACCTTTCCTTAAAATAAAAGTACTTAAAAATGCTTTTTTGGAATATGGTTTTCTTGCTTTTACAAATATCTCATTTAAAAGGGGTACTATTTAAAAAGTACTTTTTCAAAAAAGTAGTCTTTTTACAAAATTATATTTCAAAATAGTACTTTTTACAATATGATTGTAAAAAATAAAATACCTATAGAAAAAAATGTTTAAAATCGCAAAAATTAATATATTGTATTTGTATTGTTCTCCATTTAGCAGAGTTTTTAAACAGCTCTGGGACCATTTCATATTTATCATAAAATCTATATTTTATATATATTATTTTGCTATTAAAACAGTTTCAGTTTCAACCGGACATTGTTTTTATGATGGAACATATTTTTTACACTTTATTTCATAACGCCAATAATGATGGCTAATTTTTCAATTTTTTCTTAATTATTGAAGCAATACTAAATAACTAGAGCCTGGTTCATCATATATTGGTGTACAATGAACTTCCACCCATCACGTTTTTGAATGGTTGATAACGATATAAAATTATTTGTCGTCTCTTTTTTTTATAAAAAATCAGAAGTTTTGTATTTGATTTTATTTTGAAATATTTAAAAAAGTATTTTTTTACAATTGCTTAAAATTTATAGTTGAAATATAATTAAAAAATAAGGACACACATTCTTAAACAATCCCTCTTGTTTTTAAATGAAAAATTATTCTTTATTACGTGTGACATTTAAAAAAATTTTATTAAAAATAAAAGAATAATTTTTGTAAAAAAATACTTTTGAAAGTCTTTTTCTCAACAAAAAAAATATTTTGTTTGGATTTCGTAACATTTTCAAAAATTTTATAAAAAATAAAAAAAAACCCTTTGGAAAAAGTACTTTTGTAAAAGTATTTTAAAAAAAAAGTATCTTTAGAAAAAGTTCTAATGAAAAATAACCATTTTGTAATATTGAATCATTTTTATTTCAAACATTTTCACAATTTCCTTTATTAAAAAAATTAATATTGTAGATATATATTCTTAAAAAGTACCTTCTAATAGTTTTAAATAAAGAAATTTCTCCTAATTTAAAAAAATTTTATCAAAAATAAATAAAGAACTTTTTATAAAATATCGCTTTGTATTTTTGAATCACAAATTATTTCCTCCTTAGAATAACAGTTCCATAATTTTCTTTTGAAGACTTTTGGAAAAATTTTTTTTTAAAAAGTAATTTATAATATTTATTAATAAGAAAACTTTTCTGATCACTTTCAAAATTATGAGGGCATTTTCTTGAACGGAAAAAGTTCATTAAAAAATGTTCCATTGCACAAAGTAATCATGAAAAGGTTCCTACCTTTAAAAGAACAAAAAGAAAATAATTTTTGATAACTGATAAAAAATATTAACCTTCATGGGTTAATAATATTTTATATTATATGTTCAGCTAAATTAGCGGAGAAAATTGTATCTAATAGATTTTTTTCAGAAAAAACTCACGTCGAATAAAACATTAACAACTTTTTTAAGTTGACTCACTATTTTTTCATTTGCAACAAAATTTGTTATTTGAAAAAAGTAATTTTAAGCTTGTTAAATTCTTTCCATCAACCGTAACAGTAACATAAAAATCTTAAATGGTAAATTAATATTTAATTAATTAATTTTTTAAATGTCATAGTTTAAAATTAAAACGATGATGATTAAGTAAGTGCACTTCATAATTGATTTTATGTTTTAAATAATGAATAAAAAGAATTTTATCCATATGGCATGAAAAAATGACGTAATTTGTTGCTATTAAACTATTAAGAAAAATTACAAACAAATTAGAGTACAAATATTTGAGTTTTATACTTTTATAAATTGTTGCTGGCAATACTAAACAAATACAAAACACGCTCACTGTTGCATGAATATTTAAATAGCAAGTGCAACTATTTAGAACAGGCAAAATGTTACAAAAATTTGGGTTGCTAAGGCGAATGACTAATATGAATTTGTATTTCAGTTCAAAATTCCAATGCCTCCTGTTGTATTGAAATTGGATCAGGTTTACTGATTGTTTGTTTTCATATCTGTAGAACCGCATTATATTGTGTTATTTAATTTGATGTTCAGTCAGACACTCACATAACATTTTTTTTTAACTTGGCGCTATTTTCGTGTGCTATAAACAGTTGTTTATATGTGTGTCTGTTTGCATGTGTGTTAGCTGGTATTCTTATTAACTTTTAAATAAAGTATTAAATGTCATTTTGTGTCATTCATAATTTTTTTTTCTTTAACTCAATGTGTTTGAAATGAATGTTTGAAATACTTCAAATAGTTTACACTTCATCAATTTGCTATGATTTTGTTGTTGGTTTTGATTTGAAATTTGGTCTGTTTTTGCTTGAGAAATTTTAAGCATTTTTTTATTATGTTATTTTTAAGCCGAGGAAATTTTTATACATTTAATTTTGAGTTTTTTGTTCTTTAATATGAATGATTGGACCTGTAAAAGGGGCGCTATTAATACTATTAGTGTATTTAATTAATTTAATATTTTTGATAAATTAGAATAGATTTTTATATCCAATATGTTATGTTATTATTTGTAGAATAACTAAAAATAAATTCATGAAATTTCCTTATGAGAAAGAAAGCTAATTTCGAAGAATATTTCTTCTAAAAACTTTAAAGGAAAGAACACGATGATTCTAAATCAATTTTTAATATAAACCATAAGATCTTCTAACCAGAAAAGGAAAATATTTCAGAAAACCAAACACTATCGTTATTTTTTATTAGGCTGTGTAAAATGGTTTAATCACTAGCTGTGGTACCTCAATTCCTTTCGCAAGAATGAAAGATATTAACTTTAGTTTATAAATATTTTATTTAAAAGTAGGTATTGTTCGGGAACTCGTTAAAAATATTAATTTTCTTTATATCCCGCATTATAAGGTCGAGTTGTGGTAGACCGAATTTGTTTTTTAAAAAAATGTGTAAAGATTTTTGGCGCTTGTTTTCAGTAAAGGAACTATTTCCTTACCTAGAAAGTAAAGAATTTTATTTAAATATCTAGAAAAGTAGTCAGCTTTAAAATTTTGTACAAGTAACTCTTCATTAAATATGCTCGAGCAATGGTTATATGAATTGAAACTTTTTATGGTGGACCTATGAAAGTATAAAAAGGTCAATTTTTAAGGGTATGCGTCCATATCAAAAAGAATAATTTTTTAAAAAAATGGTTCGATAGGAACAGATATGAGCACTTTTACAAGAATTATTTACCTTTTAGATAAAATAAGAAAAGTGTTAATAAAGTTTTTAGCGCATCACTAAATATTTTTCTGCTCCAGTTTTTTAACTATTTGGCTGTTATCTGTATAACATTTTTTAATTAATAATGAACTCCGTTATAAAAATAATTTGAATTCGAAACAAAACAATTAATCCAAAATAAACGTAAGAAAATTAAATTGTATTGAAAAAAAATCGCTAGGAATTTTTTAATCAATTTTATAACAGACAAATTTTTTATAAAAAAAAAATATTTGAAAAAGTTTCTTTAGAAAAAGTACTTATGAAAATAAATTATATTTTTTAATAAAAAATTACCTTTTCATTAGAATAACATTTCCAAAATTTTTTATAAAGCCGTATTATTAAAAAAATTACTTTTGAAGAAAGTACTTTTCTAAAAGTTCCTCCTAATGTTTTTAAATAAACTATTTTTTTTATTATTTCAAAAATTGTTATAAAGCCATGTTATTAAAAAAATCTACTTTTGAGAAAAGCACTTTTCTAAAAGTCGCTTCCAGTAATTTTGAATAAACTATTTTTTTGTTATTATTTCAAAAAAATTATACAAAAAATAAAATAACGATTTTTTAAAAAGTCCTTTACTTTATCGAATACACGGTTTTAATAATACATTTATTAAGAAGGTTCGACGTCAATTCTTCTTTTGTAAACTTATAAATTAATTTCTTTGTCCAATATTTTCGTCTTCAGAAATTATTCTCAAAAGAACAATCGGCAACAATAATTACATTTACAATAAAAATACGAATCACAGCATATTTCAATTTATGCCTGAGTGTAATCACAGAAAAAAAAGAGTTTGCTGCTTAAGTCTTTTGTTATCTCCCTTCTATACAAACAGACACACATATACACCACGCAAGCGCATCAAATAACATTTTTAAAATTCTTCAACATTTCAAATGTATAATTTTAGTTTAGTGAACTTTAAAATATATAAAAAAAAATGTTAAAATTATTTTTTCTTTGAAAGAAAAAAAATAATAAACAATGAAAACAGCAATTAAAACAAAAAAGCGAAATATTAAGAAATTTAATCTAGCGTAACAAATCAGTAACAAAATACTTCTTTTTTAAATGTTTTAATAAAAAAAGTTCTGCTGAATCACTATCTAAATACATGTAAGACACATGTTTATTATGTTTTTGGATCTGTTAGATTTAATAAAATGTGTAATTAAGTTAAAATTATATAATAACTGTAAGATAATTTTTATTCTGTGTTTCAAAATTTGTCAGGTCGTTTAGATTTGTATATATTCTGTGTGAGTTTAAATAAAAGAAACCCACACTTGTTTACACCTATTTAAACTTTATTAAATTATTCATAAGTGTATAGTAATAACAAAAAATACAACAACAATAATAATAATAGAAAATTATTATTACTTTAATTTGTTTCAATTCAAGGTCGTGTGTGTTATGTGGTCGGTTGCGTACGACTGAATTCTAAATAATTAAATTTGTTGAAGAGGCAAATGCATTCATTCATTAGATGTGTGTAGTGAGGAAATAGTTAGCATTTATTTGTTTCTTTTTTTTATTTAAAAAATATGAAATAAAAATTGTTAATACATTTATTGCATAAAAAAGCTTACAAATGAGGACGGATGGGGTTGAAAACAAAAATACTTTTGTTTTTAAATTTGATTGCCAAATAAAAATGATACTTACGTGTTTCTACAATAGATAGATAATCATGAGGGTACCGGCTTTTTGCATTCATTCGCGCGCATGCACTTAAAATGCATTAATGCGTAACTTTAACAATGCGAAGTGTAAAAGTCTTAATTGTATATAATCAAATAAGTACACACACACACACACATAAGTATGAAAAGTCACAAGTAATTATTCATTTAAAAAAAAAGTTTCTTTTAAATTAAGGCTAAGCTCACTCAGCAACACTGAATTTATATAATAACATTATGTTATCAACAATGTTTTATTTTTTAAATAAATTGTACACTTTATTGTTACACACAATTGTGTGAAATTGTGGAGAATTTACCTGCATACTTTATTGTTTATTGTGAGAAGTTGTATCTTTCTGTTGCCCGCCTAAATATGACAAAGTGTTTAAAACAAATTCGATAAATTACAGATTATTAATTGCAAAGATTTAATTAAGTAGTAAAAATTAAAAGTATTTTCTATTTGCTAACAATTTTTTTATAAAGTCAAGCAAATTTTGAGCAGCATTTATCAATAAGAAGGCCAAATATATACAGGGTGTCCGCAGAGAAGGTATACTACTTTTTTTTTTGCCGCCATTTTGGTAAACATTAGTCTTGAAAGTTCATATTTGGCAGTCGTAAAGTAGACACGTGGCAAATTTATTATGGAAAAATATTTGATAAACCAACGTGTTTTAATAGTTAAAACGTTCTATCAATATCCATCATTGATTTTTATAAAAATATCATAATGAGTGACGAGGCACGTTTTCATTTGAATGGATATGTGTCGATTCTGGGGAATATGTAATCCTCAAATTATTCAACAGTCTTCTTTGCATCCAATGAAAGTGACAGTTTGGTGTGCAAAAATGGTCAGGAGGAATCATTGGACCTTACTTCTTTGAAAATGAAAACGGTGGCTATGATATCGTGATATAATTGAATACTTTTTACGCCACTACTACAAGCTTTGGGCTTGATTAAAATGTAGTATCAATAAAACGGTGCTACATCGCATATAGCCGGGATTACAATGGAATTACTACTAGACCTCTTTCCACAACAAGTTATTTAAAGAAATGGTGATGTTGATTGGCCTCCACGGTTGTCTAATTTCACTGCTCCGGACTTCTGCTTATGCAAACGAACTAGAAAAGCTTGAGCAACTCAAACAAAATATTCGTGATGAAATTAATGAGGTGAAATATGTGAGAATGTTATAATGAAAAATGTGCTCGAAAGGGCTCGAAAATGTGAAGCTAACAGAGGCGGCCATTTATCTGATATTGTATTTCATACATAATTGCCGACATTAAATAAAACATTTATCAATATAAGGTCTATTCTCTTTCATTTAATCAAAAACTTCAAACAAACAAACTAGTATACCTTTCCGGTGGACACCCTGTATTTATACTGATCGTTTTTATTAAAATTGTTGTCCAAAATTTCGTAATATATCCTTTTAGAGATGAGCTAAAGGCTTGATTAGTATGGAATCATTTTATCCTTAAGGAATTATAAATTTTCGAGGGATTCACCTCCACCACTAAAATTATTTTCAAATATTTTGCTATTTCGACGAAAGCATTTAGACATAGAAAGGTGCAGCAGTCATTTTAAAGAATAAAAATATAAATTTTTATTGTTCAAAATGACTTTGAGGACAAAAAATTCGTGTGGTCATTAAATTATTAATCAGCAACTTGACAAAAGGGGTGACGTTCTTATTTGTGCGGCTACTTTTATGTGCAATTTTCCCAAAATCATGTGTGTTATTTATCTTTATATTTTTTATATTTATATTTTTGTACCAAATACTTTTTCTTTTTTGTTACACTAAATAACCCTTTGAAAGAGCAAGATCTTACTTTAATCTTTATCATTATGACACGAAGAATGTCAAAGACATATTAATTTACACTAAGAGTGATTAGTGTAAAAATAAGGCAAAGAGTTAAATTAAACTAAAATTTACAGCATCACAGATTTTTTGTTCATTTAACATTTAATAACATGTTAATTCATATTTCTTTCATTCAATGATTTTACGATTTGGCTGGCAGTAAAAGAAACTATTCCTTTTATGGTTCTTTTTTTTAACTTTTGTATTTGCTTTTTTATTAATTTATTGAACTCACATTTTATTTTTTTAAAAAGAGAACTTTTTTTATGTTGAATTTCTCTTTAATGTGGGTGTTTTTAACTTCTTTTAAAATAAATTTCTAGCAAAAGCCAAAGAACTCATATGAAAGACATTTGTAGTGATTTCCTTATAAAGTATGATATAATTCTTTTATTGTTATTAAAATTCCCGTTAATAAGTTATCGCCTAATAAAAAAGAAACACAAAACACTTAAATTAACCTCAATTTTGTATGCCAAAACGGTGCTTTTATCTTTATTTACAGATTTAAAAAAACTGTTTGTCACGTTGGCTTTAAAATTGTTACATTTTTATTACGTATAAAATTGTTATTTAAATTTTGCATTACGTGGTACGAGGGAAATTCAAAAACCACTTAAATAGCGATTTTTCTTTTCAGTGAATTTTCTGCGATTTGACGCTCTTTATGGGTGCTTCACTGTTTAGGCTTGCGTAGTATAGTAGCAAAAAGTCTTATCTCGAATGTTGTATTTATTAACAATAACTTAATTTAACACCTTTTCAGTGGTCTCTATGGAGGCCCAATATTCTCTTGTTTGTTGTTCCAAAACACTTCACTGATTTCATGAAATCCTTTTACTCACTTTATTTTTCAAATTTAAATAATAATACAAATAACAATGCAAATGCTATAACATTATAGAAACATAACAGCCTCGATACGTATCCGAATGATTTAAATTTTGAGAGTGGTCTTACTGACTTTCAGTTAATTAAAATAAATATTTTTCTTTAATGATGCAGGACAAAGGGTACTTCTCATATTATTTAATTACAAAATTTAAGCAACCTGCGTCATTTATTTTCTGTTTGGCAGGCGTTGTTAACCGAATTACATTTTGAGAGGGAAATGGAAAAAGGTAAAACCAACCAGCAACATCAAATAGCACGAAATCACTTTTGTTCATTTTCCTCTCAAAACGGATGATAGTCTGCCATCTACAGTTGCTTAAAATACAATACAACGCCGCAGCTTGTTTAAATTTAGACAAGAATCAACTGACAGTTGTATATTGATAGGAGCAGAGCTGCCATTTTAATTTAGTAGTAGGAAATTCCAAACGGCACGGACTTATTGATCCGTCCTCGTATAAATTGCAACTTTTTCAAGACGCAACAAAACTGAGCCTACAAATTTTTAAGGGCTATTTTGCATCTTAAATATCAAGTAAAAATTCGTCGTGAAAGGAAACAGCGTAAATAGTGTGGACTCGGGTAGTTTACTTAATAAGCAAAGGAATTGGTGGGGAAAAAACTGGTGGAATGGAAACGTCGATTAAATGAAAGCATGATAACCACTAAAAATCTTTTGATGGCTTCTGTGGTTTTGTAAACATTTTTTGTTTCTTTCTTGACTTCTTGATTAGATTTAATTCTCATTAAATTAATAAAGTTTGGGACATAACAATAATAAATTTCTATTCAAAATTGATGAGCCATAAAAAATAAATGCGAATTAGCTATTTGAACTACATTTCATAGCCTATAATTTTGTGACAATTTATTATCACTTATTTTTTATTTTACAGTAATCGAGCCCTATTAACCTTAACTTAACAATAATTCGACATAATATTTTTAATATTAAAAAACATTTTCAAAACTATTTACAGTTTTTAACTTACTTAAAATAACAACTAAATAAACTTAACAAATGCGTGCTTTAATTAAAATTAACAAGTTTATTATAGCTTTTATTTACATAAACAGTATTACTATTATTAACACACGACTTACACGCTTTGAGTTTAAGCGTTACTTTTTCAAAAATAATAATAATAATTTCTTTACATACATTTACAAAAAAAAACAAAGCTAAAAATGCAGGTCATTCTGAATAGTTATTTGATAATAAAAATGTTAAATGATACTGACAATTAACTTTAATAGTTTTGTCCCAAACGAAACTTAAGTTGGCCAGCAAGAAATGCATATTAAACGCATTAAATGCTTCAGAATACATGTTTGATAGTGTATGTGTGTGTTTTTTATTATACTTCCCACACTCTGTTAAACATACTCGTACGCACTTTTGTTCGCATTTAAAAAGAAAACAATTAACTAAAACAATGTAACTACAACAAAAGTGGTATTAGTAAGCAGAAACAGTTCATAACATAGTTGGCATTAAATTACACACCAAACAACAAATGTACGTAAAAATTACATTTAGAAACATTACACACACACATACGAACATAAATGCTTGTCGTTTTATTGCTAAGTGCATAATTTAAAAAATAATTAACTTGGCGTTTAACAAAACGTTTGGCCACATGCCTGCACATACGCACTTATAAATAATGGATGAACATGAATTTTTCTTTTATGCTTTTGGTACAATTCAAGTCAAGAAATAAATCCGCCTAAGATGTGCATTTAATAATAGAAGCTTGAAAGAACAAAGTTTTCTTTGTAAATGTATTGAATAGAAACTATAACTTTTATATGTTTAAAAACAAAAATATTATTCTGCTTCGATAAGATGAAAATGCAAATGAATTAAAATGTCAATTGGATAAAAAGTAAAGAACGGGTTAAAGCAATTTTCAAATATTTGCTATATTTTTTTTAATAATTTAATTCAGCTTAGGTTCGCGTTTTTATAAGTTTTAAAATTATTAAGTAATAAAACTTGGTTAAAAATTTTTGTGTAAAATTTATAACCGAACCAGAAAAGTTAGACCTTTGAAGAATACAATACAGATTTTTTTTAGATCGCTACATTGGTATCTATCTACCTTAGGGTTGTTAACATGATCTGTTCAACCAACCAAGTTAACAAATTAAAATATTTATATCACTCACTAATAACACACGCCAACCAAAATTAGCGCGCCAAGCATAACGTTGTCTAGTGGCAAGGCTGAAGTGTTACACCTTAATAACAGCGCCAATGTTATGTTTGTATAGAAGTTATAAAAATATAAAATTGCTAAATTGATCTAAAATTTTGTTAATTGTTTTCACATTTCCACAATAAATAAACAAGCCTTCGGTTTGATTCATAGACTCTGGATGAGCAAAACAATTTTTGGCAGATAGATGATGCTATAAATGGATATAGAAATATCGCTATAAGTTGCTAACACAAAGATCACAGGGAAAGAATTATTGTATATGTTACGAAACTAAGAACTGGCAACCCTTTATGTTTTGATATCTGCACCAGTTAAAGCTTATGTTGAACTAACCTAAATTGGGTTACTCCAAGTTCAGCAGTCATGGTGGTTAAATTGTTATTGGTGCTTGATGGTTGTAAAATAAAACATATCTGACATGAGTTCAACTCCCATCAGCAGTATGGAAAATAAATATTTTTTGTATGAGTTGTTTGAAATATAAATAAATTGCAAATAGATGTACCAACCTCTCGGAGTCTAGATTATATACGAAAGTGATTGCTGTATGTATTCACTTTACAGAGACGGTCAAAGCCGGCGCTATAATAAGACTAAAAAGGAAGGAAGCTATTAGCTTTCATTGTTAATAACATAACATAATATTAACACTGAGTGTGCGGTTGTAGTGGGTAAAGCACTTAAAAGGCCAATTCATTTTGCTGAGTAAATATGAGATGAGTTTGTGCAATTAATTTAAAATATTTTATGAACAACATTTGTTTAAGCTCCTTATTAGATTTCTTAACTATACGTGTCAAACGATTTTAATTTGATAAGAAACTTAATTAAATAACACAGTACAACATTTTTCAGCTCATTGATTTTTTTTTAAAAAGAAGTAGCACTCAGGCAACAATGCCAGACCTCACTTTAGTTAAGTAACGTGCTACATTTCTTTAAGAAAGGGATAGAGAAGAGATGAAACAGGTGGTGAAAGTAGAAGGATATTCGGAAATTAACTAACATATAAAGACAGCGTAGCGACCAGTGACTATGCCTTCATCACTGAGCAGCCCCTACGACAGTCATTTTTTATTTTTGTAGTGAAAAAAACCAAGGTCTTCGTTGGGAATCAAACCCACAACCACCATACTGACAAGCTAGCACACTACCTACTAGCCTACAGGGGCATCTTAATTTGGGAATCAATTCTGAACATTTGCAAGATTTATCCCAAAAATAGGCAAACGGGATCGAAAAAAAAACTGCTTTCTAAGGAATTTAAAACAGCGCATTGTCGTTATTTTGATAAAACAGATTTAAGTAGTGTAAATTTTACGTTGAATATAGTGTGAAAAAGTTTGTTTGGGTTTGTTCCGCCGGTGAACGAAATACTGTTGTCAATTTCTTCTGTATATAACGTCTTTTTATCACGTACGTAAAAGAACGTGGCTTGAAAGTGATGCATTCACATTGAAAGGGTTCGCCATTTGCGAACAAACAGCCAGAAAAGACGTTATATAGAGGAGGAATTGAAAATGTATAAAGTCAGTAATTTGGGTGCCAGACCTAACTGGACAGAGACGTGATTAGATTTAAATCTGGACCTGGCCATGAAGCCTTTATCAGATGGTGGTCAAGCCACTATGCATAATTTGGAACGTCATGCTTGTCCTAGGAAGCCGAAGCCATAATTCTATGCAACAGAACTTTCTAGTTGCAACTTCGATGATTCCAGAGCAGGGCTGCAAATCATCACTCCTTGCTTAAGAGTTGCAGACTTTCCAACATCTGTCCAGAACACATGCCTAGCATGTTCACTGGACTGGATCATTTACCTAGCGTGTCATTAACGGCGAAATGATCCTGGCCATCATATTAAACAAAAGACTTGATATGGGGCCGCGAAACCACAACTACCACGATACTCCCATAAAGGGCCAACCTCAATAATCAGTCAGAGAATAGTTAAATGTCTAAAGAGACAAAAAACGAACTCTACGGCTTACTGATTCCCGTGGAAATAAAGTGGAGTTTCCAGTTGTACCCCTGCTGACTTCAGGGGACTGGGCTTCCCTTTTCCCCAGTTGCACTGTGTCTAGATAGTCGAAGTTCTATAAAGACCATATCTATGTGCCCCCGGGGGGAAGACCTAACTGGACATGATGAATCCTGGTACAACGCGAGCATAAATTTCATGCAAAAGTATACATCCCCGCAATTGCTGCGGCACTTTCAGTCCAACACGCTGATGTTATCAATCTACATAAACCTACGCGTCTGGATATTGTGACTCTGCAAGCATCTATAGATTTTTAATCCAGTTTTTGAGCGAAACAGGTGAAAAATGGGGAAATATGGGAATTTTAGCAATTTTTAGGACACTTTTTGGGTATATTTGTTCCGCTTTTTTTCTCTTATTCAATATCTCAAAATTTTGCTTCAGACACGTAAGGTATATCGATATATACACAAATCTTGACAAAACGAATGAACTAGACGTTCGTATTTTAGTGCTACTTTCTCGTGAAATTCTCAGAATTAAGTCCCAAAGGCTGTGCTATTTAAGGATCGTTATCATTGTTATCTAAATAAATGTATTGTTTAAAAAAATAATATAAACTAGAATGTTGTTTTTTTTTTAATTTCTGACACAGAGTTAAATTAAGTAATTTGTCGCAGTTTTTAATTGACTTAAGAATGGCTGCTGGGTATTAACGTATTCGCTTTTTATGATTGTGCCTAAAATTTTTTTTTAATCAATTAATTATAAAAAGACGTGCAGGCATAATTAATTTTAAACGCCAGTTATAATAACAACAATAAACATAATAAATTAGTTGAAAGAACTTGTTAAAACAACAACAATAAAAAAACTTAGGCAGAGGCTATCATGTATGTTTTTTCAATTCACACCCTTTTATCTTTTACACTATTTTTTTTTTTGATTTATTTTATTTAATTGTTTATAAACCAAACTTTGATTATGTTGTTGGTATAGTATTGTTATTATACTAGTGTAATTGTAATTGTTGTAATTCCATCATGAAATTTGTGTGTTTTTTTTTTTAACAGCTGCATTTATCCATGCCTCAATTGAACACTGTTTCATTAAAGCGTTTTTAACTATAAAAATAAACAGACACCAATTTATTGTTTTATACTTTCACTCTCTTCGATTTCTGCACAAAAAGAAAAAATAAATAAATAAATAAAATCAATAAAAATATAAAAACAGCAAGAAACAAATACCTTGATTTCCAGCAAAAACTGAAAGAAAACATTGAAGCACGCATTAAATTAAGCAAAGCTTTACTGTAGTTGAACTACTTTTAAACGCCACCCGGCCATGATGTGAGTGAGTGAGCATTAAACAATTTATAAGTATGCACGAGTATAACTACGCAGCGTCAACCATAGAAACCTAAATAATAAAAAATGCCATCAACATTATTGCTTAAGGCCTGTTTATGTCGCTCACACATTAAATAAGGAAAAATATTTTTGTACCACTTCACAAAAAAAAATCGTTAATTGGCATAAAAAATTTTTGCAAAAACGCTGCTTTTGAAACAAAAATTTTCATTTCGCATTTTAGAGCATTTTGCAATAAAAAATTTGTTATGCAATTTTTGTTTATATTTTTTTGGAAAACATGTGCGAACCAACCAACCATTTGAAAGAAATGCATGTGAGAAGAGTAGCAAAATGGTTATTCATATTTTTAATTATAATATTGTAATTAAATACACATACATATGCATGTATAGCATATGACTTTGTAGGTGCAAAATAGTCATATCATAAAATAAATTTAACTTTTAAAAAAGCGATTGGAGTTTTAAAAATGTTAGCCAATCAGTGAGAGACCAACTCACAAGGTCGCTGAATTAATTAACTTTAATTATAAAAAGCCTTTATCGCTACATTTTTTTTCTTTGGGAGGGAGATAAAATGTTTTGATGCATTCACAGAAGGTTGTCACCAGCTGTGATATGTCGGGCTCTCCCAGTTGGCATAGTGACTAAAAAACTCTCTTACTCATTTGGGACGTGTTGTCTACTTCAAGACCTCCTTCGCATCACCGCGAGGTGGATCACGTTCTTAGTGTCTAAGCACGAAAACATCCATATATATGTGTCCAGGCCCTATTTTTACATTTCCTCTTGGAGCTTTCGATCATTTCCCTATTCGGAGTACCTGCCCTGAGCTGATACCGACCCGCGAACTAATTCCTCGCTTTCTCGCTCTCTACCCCCGTCCAGGGCTGTGCTGTTGTCCGGTTGTGACGGCCGGTTCCTGCTCCCTCGTCGCGGAGTCGTGAACCCCATCAAGGTCTATCTTTTTTGTGCAAAGGACGCACTCACTAAATCGTGCCTCTGCGTCCCAGGTTTCGCGTTGCTTGTCATCTTCTCCACTATGTTCTCGGCCGTTATTGTAACGATTTTGCTGCTCTAGCTGCCTACGATAGACGGACCAACGTTGGCACGCAAAAAACATATGGTCCGCGTCATCTACGGTTTCTAGCTCCTCGTACAAGCAATATGGCGTTATAAACTTGTGCATTCTGTGGAGATAGCCCCTGAAGTGGCCATGTCCAGAAAGTATAATATCTCCGTGTTTCCTCTGTATCCACTTCCGTACGTCTGGAATGAGTTTGGCAATTAATCTGCTACGGCCACTCTCGTCCCATCTGACTTGTTATTTTCTGGCTGTTTCAGACCTGGGATCAGGAAGAGTGTGTGGGCCAGTAGAATTCTTACGTCTAATGACGAAGGCCATTGTGGGCTCTTCCGCCTGTAAATCCACATGTATCATCCCGGCAATCACAATATCATCCTGGATCATTACAATTCGAAAATCTCTGTCTATGTTTTTGTTGCTGATAAACCATGGCGCTTTTGCTAAAACTCTGAGGCTTTTTGACTGATATCTCTTCAATATCTCAACGTTAGAATTACTTGTAGTTCCCCTAAGTTGGACGCCGTATGTCCATATCGGTTTCAATATTGTTTTGTATAGCAGAAATTTATTTTCTAAGTTTAATCTTGATATTGGTTCGAAAAATTAATAAATAAATAAAACTCTCGTTGGATCCTTGTTCTTATTGACTCAACTCTTAATAATTTTGTTAACATCATCGTTATATAATACGCACGGTGATACTATATACAATGAAGTACCCTGTTCAACGTTTTGCTTTAACATTTGTCTATTGTAGGCATTTTCTATTTATATGAGGGTTAAAACGTTTAGAATGCTTTAATATTCAAAGATCTGGCAGCATGAAGTTATGAAAAGAAAGATGTTTGACTGTTTTAGGTATATGGACACCTTAGAATATATGTTGCTGAAAAACTTTATGAAGAGTATTTGTTTTTTTTGTTTTGCCCTAAGAAAAATCAACAATATGAGAAAATGACCAATAAAAAAATTTGCGACATAAAATTACTTCTGTTATATTTTTCGTTATAAAATATAATATACAAAGACGCGCTTAAGCGAAAATTTTATAACATAAATATTTGCCTAATGAATTATTTTTAAAAAAAAATTATATGATTTAAAAATTACTTTTATTTTTATTCGACCTTTTTTTTAAATTTTATTAAATATGAAATAATCTTTTAACGGTCTTATTAAATAGTTTAACGATTTTATTTTTTTCAATATTTCGCTTTCCTTTGGAAAGCTTCTTCAGGAAAAAATTTTTTTTTTTTTATATTTTTGAAAACAAAACAAAATTATTATCAAATTGAAAAAATGTTTCAAAACATTTGACAAAAACATATAAAATATTTTTTCATACATACATACAAAAAATTTTTAAATTTTCAAATATTCAAACATACAATAACAATGAAACGGAAATAACAAATAACAAATAACAAATTCTCTCTTATGAAATGATTATAACAAATTATGTGTCTTTTGAATTAAGTACCTATAATTCTGAGCTAAATTGTCTGTGTCTGTCTTAAAATTTATTCTCCTTACATTTGGTACATTAACAATTTCTAACATTTCCAACATATAACGTCTCTTGTAGTTTTTTTCTATATCTAATACTGATGTTTCATCAAACTTTGGATAATGATTATATTTCTTACAATGTGAAGATAAGGATGTCTTCTGTGTTGAAATATTCCTATATTTTTGGTCACACCTGTGACCAGCTAATCTCGTTTTAAGTTTATTTTTTGTTGTCCCAATATAAACTTTGTCACAGTTCACCTGGTCATTTCCTCCACATGGTATCCTGTATACTACATCAGATATTTCCATTTTTCCTATTTTATCCTTCATACTGCTAAATAATTTATTTAATGTGTTATGTGTTTTGTGTGCAATTATATATTTATCTGTGTCATATATTTTACACTTTCTTAATCTTTCTGATATTCCAGGAACATAAGTTAATGATTTATAATCTCTTGGCTCTGCTGTAGAATTTCCTAAATTATGCCTATAACTACCATATTGTCTAATTAATCTGTTAGTTAATTCTACTGGAAAATCATTGGCATTAAGTATATCTCTTATTGTATATAACCAATATTCTTAAGGTGATAACAGGACAATCAGTATATAATATTAGAAATTCGTTGGAATTTAAGGATAAGACCAAGAGAATAAATATACAAGATAATGATAGATTGTTTTCATTTGATGTAGTTTCACTTTTTCCAAGTATTCCTGTAGGTTTAGCTTTAAGTATTATAGAGGAAAAATGGCAGATTATAGAACAAAATACGAATATTGAGAAGGAATTGTTTTTACGTATTCTTAAGTTTTGCATAGAAGACAATAGGTATTTTCAATTTGATAATAGGATATATCAACAGAAGGAGGGCCTCCCTATGGGCTCTCCAGCATCTCCAATTATAGCTGATATTGTGATGGAGGAATTACTAAATTCATGTATTAGTAAAATGCATATTAAACCTAAGATAATTACAAAATATGTGGATGATTTATTTTGTATAACTTCAGAAGATGCAGTGGATAATATTTTGTCAGAATTGAATAGTTTCCATCCGGATATTAAATTTACGATTGAAAGAGAATTAGAGTCTAGACTTCCATATTTAGATATATTGATAATAAGGAAGAAAAATAAGTTAGTATTTGATTGGTATAAGAAACCAACATCTTCTGGAAGAATCATTAATTTTTATTCAAAACATCCAAGAAATATGATAATAACCACAGCGAAAAATATGATAGACAGAATATTGACTATAAGTGATAGAGAATTTCATTTGAAGAATAGGGATACAATAAGAGATATACTTAATGCCAATGATTTTCCAGTAGAATTAACTAACAGATTAATTAGACAATATGGTAGTTATAGGCATAATTTAGGAAATTCTACAGCAGAGCCAAGAGATTATAAATCATTAACTTATGTTCCTGGAATATCAGAAAGATTAAGAAAGTGTAAAATATATGACACAGATAAATATATAATTGCACACAAAACACATAATACATTAAATAAATTATTTAGCAGTATGAAGGATAAAATAGGAAAAATGGAAATATCTGATGTAGTATACAGGATACCATGTGGAGGAAATGACCAGGTGAACTGTGACAAAGTTTATATTGGGACAACAAAAAATAAACTTAAAACGAGATTAGCTGGTCACAGGTGTGACCAAAAATATAGGAATATTTCAACACAGAAGACATCCTTATCTTCACATTGTAAGAAATATAATCATTATCCAAAGTTTGATGAAACATCAGTATTAGATATAGAAAAAAACTACAAGAGACGTTATATGTTGGAAATGTTAGAAATTGTTAATGTACCAAATGTAAGGAGAATAAATTTTAAGACAGACACAGACAATTTAGCTCAGAATTATAGGTACTTAATTCAAAAGACACATAATTTGTTATAATCATTTCATAAGAGAGAATTTGTTATTTGTTATTTGTTATTTCCGTTTCATTGTTATTGTATGTTTGAATATTTGAAAATTTAAAAATTTTTTGTATGTATGTATGAAAAAATATTTTATATGTTTTTGTCAAATGTTTTGAAACATTTTTTCAATTTGATAATAATTTTGTTTTGTTTTCAAAAATATAAAAAAAAAATTTTTTCCTGAAGAAGCTTTCCAAAGGAAAGCGAAATATTGAAAAAAATAAAATCGTTAAACTATTTAATAAGACCGTTAAAAGATTATTTCATATTTAATAAAATTTAAAAAAAAGGTCGAATAAAAATAAAAGTAATAAACAAATAATAATATAATAAAAAACCAAAATTTAAAAAAAACAATCAAAAAGAAGAAAAGAATTCAAGGAAAAGTGTACACTTCAATTTGGATAAAAAGTTTTTGTAAATAAGTTTTGTGGTCAAGAGAATAATTAAAAGCAGAAGAATCAAGATTCAAATTCCATGATGAGCTACAAGAGATTCAAGAAGAATAATTCGATTGCAGCAATAATAAACAAATACAAGGCAACCATGGACAAAATTGTGAGAGCAAAAGCGTCAATTACGTTTTTGATAAGATGCAGAAAAGCTGCCATTACACCAAAATTCATTAGGAACTCAACAAATAATTTAGTAAACATTTTTAATAGTAAAGAAATTCCCAAATATCAACACACTATTGAGAGGTACACAAAAGATTTACATAGAAGAATGTTAAATTTAGCAATTAGGAAACAACATGACATACTAAATATTTTAAATAGGAACGTAGAGATGTTAGTATATAATATGGAAGGACATTTGACATTAGATGAGATAACAGAATTATTAGAATATATAGATAGACTAACTCATATTTCTGAAAAAAAGATTAAGGAAACACATAGTAGGAAATTTAAGAATCTTTCTGATATTCAAAGAAAGGAATTAGGAATTAAGGTTAATGAAGATTGGTTTGTTAACAAGACTGACATAGATATTCCAGGGGATGTTAAGTGGATTCTTTCTCTAGGACAGAAATTTGCATTACCACTTGAAAAGAAAAATTTTCCTATGATGAAGGTAATTTCAGAAGGAGATGAATTGATTCAGACTATAAAAGAAAAAGAGGACCAGGAAGTAGCGCGGACAAAACTAACAATGATGATTGATAGGCACATTAGCAATATTAGACCTACAGCAAGGGATATTTTTATATTAGATAAAGTAAAAACCGCTAAAAAATTTTTGAATACGAATAGGAACATATTAATTGTTAATGCTGATAAGGGTAATGTTACTGTTGCTATGAGCAGAGATGATTATAATTCGAGAATAAATGACATTCTCAACGATTCTGCTAAATACTCAATATTAAATAAGGATCCGACTACTAAACTGCAAAAAACAAACAATTTTTTAGTTGATGAACTTTTTAAAAAAGAAATCATTTCAGTAATGGAGAGAAATAGACTTAAGACTAATGTATCAAATTCTCCAAAGCTGTATGGAGTACCTAAGATCCATAAACAGAATTTTCCTTTAAGGCCTATTTGCTCTTGCATTAATTCCCCGGCCTATGGACTGTGCAAGTATATAACCAATATTCTTAAGGTGATAACAGGACAATCAGTATATAATATTAGAAATTCGTTGGAATTTAAGGATAAGACCAAGAGAATAAATATACAAGATAATGATAGATTGTTTTCATTTGATGTAGTTTCACTTTTTCCAAGTATTCCTGTAGGTTTAGCTTTAAGTATTATAGAGGAAAAATGGCAGATTATAGAACAAAATACGAATATTGAGAAGGAATTGTTTTTACGTATTCTTAAGTTTTGCATAGAAGACAATAGGTATTTTCAATTTGATAATAGGATATATCAACAGAAGGAGGGCCTCCCTATGGGCTCTCCAGCATCTCCAATTATAGCTGATATTGTGATGGAGGAATTACTAAATTCATGTATTAGTAAAATGCATATTAAACCTAAGATAATTACAAAATATGTGGATGATTTATTTTGTATAACTTCAGAAGATGCAGTGGATAATATTTTGTCAGAATTGAATAGTTTCCATCCGGATATTAAATTTACGATTGAAAGAGAATTAGAGTCTAGACTTCCATATTTAGATATATTGATAATAAGGAAGAAAAATAAGTTAGTATTTGATTGGTATAAGAAACCAACATCTTCTGGAAGAATCATTAATTTTTATTCAAAACATCCAAGAAATATGATAATAAACACAGCGAAAAATATGATAGACAGAATATTGACTATAAGTGATAGAGAATTTCATTTGAAGAATAGGGATACAATAAGAGATATACTTAATGCCAATGATTTTCCAGTAGAATTAACTAACAGATTAATTAGACAATATGGTAGTTATAGGCATAATTTAGGAAATTCTACAGCAGAGCCAAGAGATTATAAATCATTAACTTATGTTCCTGGAATATCAGAAAGATTAAGAAAGTGTAAAATATATGACACAGATAAATATATAATTGCACACAAAACACATAACACATTAAATAAATTATTTAGCAGTATGAAGGATAAAATAGGAAAAATGGAAATATCTGATGTAGTATACAGGATACCATGTGGAGGAAATGACCAGGTGAACTGTGACAAAGTTTATATTGGGACAACAAAAAATAAACTTAAAACGAGATTAGCTGGTCACAGGTGTGACCAAAAATATAGGAATATTTCAACACAGAAGACATCCTTATCTTCACATTGTAAGAAATATAATCATTATCCAAAGTTTGATGAAACATCAGTATTAGATATAGAAAAAAACTACAAGAGACGTTATATGTTGGAAATGTTAGAAATTGTTAATGTACCAAATGTAAGGAGAATAAATTTTAAGACAGACACAGACAATTTAGCTCAGAATTATAGGTACTTAATTCAAAAGACACATAATTTGTTATAATCATTTCATAAGAGAGAATTTGTTATTTGTTATTTGTTATTTCCGTTTCATTGTTATTGTATGTTTGAATATTTGAAAATTTAAAAATTTTTTGTATGTATGTATGAAAAAATATTTTATATGTTTTTGTCAAATGTTTTGAAACATTTTTTCAATTTGATAATAATTTTGTTTTGTTTTCAAAAATATAAAAAAAAAAATTTTTTCCTGAAGAAGCTTTCCAAAGGAAAGCGAAATATTGAAAAAATAAAATCGTTAAACTATTTAATAAGACCGTTAAAAGATTATTTCATATTTAATATGATTTAAAAATGTTATTGAAAAAAATCCTTTTTTACGCAGTCACGCTTTGTGGCAAATTATAAAAATCCTTAAGTCGCTTCAGCTTACAGACGATTGGGAAGTTTTAATAACTTGAGTTATTTTTTGAATGCGGAGGGTGAAGGAGCACGTCACCCCCTGCAAATTTAACGTAGATTGTCCTAAGAATAAAATATTTTTTACACATACCCTTTGATGTAGCAGGGGTAGGGGGCCCGGATTTAGTCTTTTTTACTATACTACTATATAAAACCATTATTTTTATATACGTAGAATTGTAGCAGTGATACTTTCTGAGTACTTTTTTCAAGAAAAAACCTTACTGAAGGAAGGACACAAGGTAATCAATCATTCAAATGTAAAAAATCCTTTTTTTAGAAAACTAAAAAACTGAGTATAGAAATTTTGAGAAAGTTACTTTGAAGATCTAGCATATGGCAGGACTCTTAATTCGATGTAGTTTAGTATGAGAAAATAGGTACGCTTTCAAATTCAATCCTCGTAGTGCAGAAGTGCTAATCGGGAAAACTTATTTCAAGAAATTATTAATTAATCTTTATTTATTGGACAGACTACTGGAGTAGAGATATTGATACTTCTCGAAACTAACTGACGTACATTTATTAACTTATAAATGTTAATTTAATTTAATTTAATAATGGACTAAACACATTTTTCAAAGAAGCTTTCAAGTGCCTCGGTTTTCTAAAACGGTGTTACAGAAACTTTAATCCATCCAATCTTCGTACTATTTATATCACCTAAATCCGTCCGAAAATGGAATACAACTTCATATAAGGGCCGGCGCCCCAAAGTCTATTTTGGAGTTGCTCGACCACGTACAGGAGAGACCAGGAAGCTCCTTAGGGACGGTACCCTACCGTACCCTACCAACTCTATTCATTCTCTAGAGCATCGACGCAATGCAGGTTGTATTTCACTGTTTTATAGCTACTATAATGGTAAGTGCTCTAACGAAATTAAGGAACAAGTTCCCTAAACTCTCACGTTTTTGCGCTTGACCTGACTTTCGTATCCATTTGTGGTCGATTGGCTAGTGAATCACACTACGCATTACAGGAAGAATACGTTTTTAGCAGAACAGTTCGTAAATGGAATAAACGCCTCCCAGAGGGACAGACCTCACTTTCAGTGAAGGGAAATTCAAATCGAATATCCATTAATACTAGCCTCTTCACCATAACCTACTTTCTTAGTTCTGGTACTATGCATTGCATTAGCAGGATGACCCCTTAGTGCTGGTCTGAACAAAAAAAAACAATTTTATAATGAGGGTCCAAGCGGGGACATATTGCATATAAAGGCATCTAAAAAAAACAATCAAAATAAAAGTATCCGTACTTTGGCAGGTTAAATAAGTACCTTAAGCAGTTTTGTACTTTTTAACTTCACATTTATTATTTTTTTATAGATATTTTAATTTTAGTTTTAATAGCAACGTCACCAACGTTGACACATGCCTAATTTTGATTTTGATTGGTTTAATAAAATCTCTTAGAGTTGAAATTCATAAATTTAAACTTCAAGGCCATGTTTTTAATTAATAATTTTTAATAAATATTTGTGCACAAAATTTTTTTAGGATATTTTTTTAAGAACATTTTGCTTTTTATTTCTGCTGTTGCGAAATTAATCTTATTAAAGAAGTATTATTTGTCACACAAAAAAATATTTATATTTTCGGTTTAAAAATAATGATAAATTAATATATTTTGTTTAATATTAAAAGCAAAAAAAAAAAAAAAACAAAAAATAACAAATTTTAAACCATAAAAGGTGTTACACTGTGTGTAAGTGAATAAGAAAGAAAAGAATTAAAAAAAATAAATAAATAGAAAAAAAGAATAAGTCTTTTAAAAAGAAGTTAAGAATTTTTTGTCATTATGCCAAGCAATCGAAACATGCTTTAATCCAAATTGAGCATTTGAAGAACATAAATTTTAATCTTGACAAGAAATCTGAAACAGTGTGGGTATTTAATTTATAATAAAATGCAAAATGTACTTCAGATTTTTTAAGTTTTAATAGACTTTGTTTTCTTTCCATTTTTTTTTTTTGTGGCGATATTAGGTGGCAGAGTGATAGTTGGCTTTGACAATAACAATCGTATGCTAATGTAATAACAAGAAATAAAACGCTTATAATAACTAAAGCAACTACAATAAATTTCAAATAATATCTTTAGTTATACATTTAAAAGTTTGGGTGTGTAGGCATACAAGTCTTTTTTCAGTGCTTATAGACATAGGAATATGACATGAAACTAAGATCCTAAAAATGTACTTTTTTTATTTTAAATATATTTTCTTATTATATTTCTTGTTAGTTGATTGCTATTAAAATTTCAATTCAAAATTCAAGTACAAAACCTCTGCACTTGTAAAAATAGTTTAATTTTACTTTAGAAAAAATATTTTTTTCTGTTTTTCTGTTTTGTTTTTTTAACTTAAAGGATTGACGGCCAACATTAAATCAAAGTGATGACTTTTGAAAAAGGCGGAAAGTTTTTAAAGCTCCATTTTTTTATTCAGAATAGTAGAAAAATTGAAAAGTGGAAAACCCTAACAATATAATAGTTTTTTATGACTTGTTGATTCTTAAAAGTCAGCAAAAGAATTGGTGCTTAAGTTTAAGCGATTTGAAAAAAGCCTTTATAGATGCAGTAGAATAACTTTCATCAGAGGCTGATGACAATTTAAAAGGAAAATGTAGCAGATATTGAGAAAGGGCTGTTTGTCCTTACTGAAGTTTCAATATTTAGAAGGTAGACAATTGCTAAGGGAAGAATTGAAAATTATTTAAAAAGAGGGCATTTCAAAAGTGTTCTGATAACCTTTTTTTGATTACAAATACCAACATTACTGTGGCACAGTGACAATCTTTTGATATGGAAAACATCTGAAGGCATTCACAATACAATAATCAGTGACTTCTGTATGACTTGTATATAACAATATTTTGAAGAAATCATGAATTTTTCCACTTCACCAATGACATGACTTAGAGCTGAAACCCATATTTGTTCATTTATCTTAAAAGCAATTAAAAATTATATCGAGCTCACTTATATTGTATATAACAGTTATAATTTTTTGACCTTTTTTTTAATATTTTTTAGTAATTAATTTTAAGCACAAGGTCTTATTTAATAAAAAATAAAGTTTTTTAAAAAATTAAAAATTATAATAAACTTTCAGCTGAAAACAAGAGGACTTTAAACTTTATTTTGAAAAAAGTATATAAGTAAGCCAGAGTTTTTGCCACATCTACACAAACCGCTAGATACTATTTTTTGTCATCTGAAACCGCCCCGAAAAATTCAAAGATATTTACATTAGCTGATAAGTTAAAATGACAGTGTAAGTTTTTAAGGCTGTAAACCAAGGATTTTAACAACATCTACAAACGGTGGAGCAACGCTATATAAGATTAAAAAAACAAAGTATGCAACAAGATAAAATTTCATTTGATTTATGAGAAAAAAACTCTAAAGGAAAAAATCCTTGCGGGTGGTAAAGTATAAAATTTCGTTAATTTATTTTTACTTAAAGTTAATTTTTGTCGATTTTATGGAAGAAAAAAAAACGAATAAATCATTCTCGAGTCAAACCCTTTTTTAGTAAATACAAAAAATTGTATATAACAATTTTGATCCAGTAAAGAGATTTAAAAAAAGAAAACTGGTTATCTCCCTTAAGTTTAAATAAATATTTGACTCACAGCAAAAGATGAAATTAGAATAGGGGATCTATCTCAAATCAGGAAATTTTTTGTTTGGATATGGGCATAAAATTCTATACATATGTTTGGGATTTTTAAAAGGTTTTTTAGGATTTTTCGGGGATTTGCATTTTACATCTATTTTAATATCACTGCATTTTGATTATCATTGCAATTATTTAAAGAGAGTTTTTTTAAATGGCAACAAAAATAAAGCGTAAGTGAAGGGATAATTCGATTCAAAAATAATGTGAGTTTCCTGATAGAAGGGCTTATACAAAGAGAATACCAAAATGAATTCACTTAACGAAATTAACAGAAAATAAAAAATTAAAATATGATTAGAAGAAAATAAAAAAATATAATTATAACATTAGCAAAGTTTCTAAATATAAGGTGTTTTTATAGAGGTATAGAAATTTGAAATGCAATAAAACCAAGGTGAATTTTTCAAAATTGACATAAAATTTACTTTATTCGAAAGATAAACTTCTGGCATTATAATTTTAATATAACTTCTGGCATATGACCGCCACGGCTAGCTCGCACGTCCATTTGGTTCTTATATATCGATAATAACGCAGCGAATGTTGTCTTTCAAGTAGACAATCGTTTTGGGCTTATCGGCATAGACCAGCGACTTTAAATTTCCTCACAGAAACTGGTTTAGCGGCGTTTAATCGCATGATATTAAAGGCAAATTTAACGCTCGGAATCGTGAAACTATGCGGTTACCAAACGTTGCCTTTAAGAAATCTGTTGTGATAAATGTTTTGTGACAAGTTGGATCATCTTTTTGAAACCAGAGCTCCTTCATATCATGGTTGTTCAATTAATGATGGAAAAAGTCTGTAATCAAGGCTCTAAAGCATCGTTTGATTCTACCAGCCCATAAAGCATACCAAACAGTCAGCTTTTCTCGATGTAACAGTGTCTCAACATACATTTGAGGATTAACATCATATCAAATATGGATTATTCAAACAAAAGTTAGTTTCATTGCTAAACAAAGTTCGCTTATGAATATCGATATCAAGGGTAATCAATTTGGGCTCAATTTGCACAATTTGGAAGCGTTGTTCGAGCGTCAGTCTATTAATGATGAAATGCCAAACCAAATTAAACATAAATCACTTGGCAGCTAATAAAATGTCCGCCAGATAAAGGCACCTGATATTTATACGTGCATTTATTAAGAAAACTTGTTTTAATAATTTCAAGTCCAATTATAAAATCTCTCAATACAAATATTCTGTTTTTTTTTCTTTTAATACCATTTAGTTAAACATTAAAAGGACTTCCGCTGATAAGTTGGCAAACAAAAAATCGTTAGATAAATGATTTTAGTCACCTTTAAACAATAACAGATTAAATACAAAAAAAAAAAAAAAAAAGAAACAGTTACATAATTGCAATAGCAATTATCGTTTGAACACAGCAACAAGCCGACATGTTCATCTCCATTTAAAGATTAAAGTGGATGCAATGAAAGCATGAAATGTGTGCAACACATACAAATACTTGAAAATACATTAAATAAAAGTTGTATGTTGTTTGTAAGCCAAAGTCAAGGTGACAGACAAGTCACACAGATTAAAATTTAGATAAAAAAAAGTAAATAATTTGCAAAATGCAAGCTGGTTGAGTGATTAGAAATTAAAAAGAAAAATGTCTTCGAAGCTAAAAAAGAAGAAAATTAAAATATTTTAAAAGAAAAAAATTATATTTGGAAAATTTCTAGGTGTCTCGTTTTTCCTGTAGTTTTGAGGATAACATTAATATATTTTTAATGAATTCGTTATGATTTATTATATTTTATGCTTTTACTTTTGTTCTCGCTTTAATTGAGGTGTACTTTTCTAAAAGACAAAAATTGATCAATTTTATCATGACTCGGGAATGATTTGTTCGATTTCTTTGAGTTAAATATTGAAATCTACAAATAAAAATGAACTAAATTAAATAAAAATTAAATAACGAAATTGGAGTTTTGTTTTTGCTGTGAAACGTAACGGACGTAAAACAAAAAAAAAAAAAAGTGCTTTGAAAAATAAATCAAAAAATTAAAATAAAAAGGAAAAAAAAACTAAACTTTTAAACTTTTTATTTCTTCCGGATTTAAATTAAAAGGCGAAAACTGATTCAATCTGCAGAGGCGAGTCTTTATTCAACAGTGCTTGTGAATAGACATAAGCATATTGAAAATATGGCTACGATGAGTGGAGATGATGATAGTGATGAAAATGATGGTCCTTGGCAGCAAATACCAGAAAACAAAAACAAGCGTAGGTTGGCACATTCACCCAATATGCATTTGCATAAGAAAGCAAATCTGACTACGGAGCCTAGTACATCTAATGTAAATAAGTTTGCTATTCTTAACGAAGATGATAACAAAAATCCCATTCAAGAAGACGAAGAAGAAAAATCACCAAAACCCCCTCCGATTTATATACCGTTTGTTGAAAATATTAATGCTATGGTTAAGTTTATATCTAAGGTTATTCCTAATAATGATTTTAATTATAAGTCTATGAGGGATAATCAGATTAGGTTGATGGTTAAGAATGTTGAGTCGTATAGAAAGGTAGTTAAGCACCTTGATTCCAAAAATATTTCCTTTCATACTTATCAGCTAAAACAGGAACGAGCATACAGAGTAGTAATTAAGGGTATTCACCATACAACCCCAGTTGCTGATATAAAGGCAGAATTGGTAGGACTAGGCCATCAGGTGAGAGATGTTTTTAATATCAATAGCCGTATCACAAGGCAACCTCTTTCCATGTTCTTTGTGGATCTAGACCCAAACCTAAATAATAAAGATATTTACAATATACGTCACTTAAATAATGCTTTAGTAAATATTGAACCACCCAAAAGAACAGGCGATCTTGTTCAATGCTACCGTTGTCAGGAATTTGGACACACCAAAACTTATTGTAAAAAGCCGTATAAATGTGTAAAGTGTGGATGTGATCATAGAACAGCAGATTGTACCAAGAACTCAAGTACCCCACCAAAATGTGCACATTGTTTGCAAAATCACCCAGCTAATTATAAGGGATGTAGAATATATCAGGAGCTTGTTCGTAATAAGAGAAATATTAATTTAACATTGCGAAAACGGGAAAATAATCAAAATCTGGATTTCTCTCAAACAAATCCTACAACTAATAATAGAAACCCTGGTAATGAATTCGGAAATATGACATACTCGCAAGCTGTCTCAGGAAATCATAGTAATGGTAATACTGGTAATAATGTCATGGTTAGATTAGAAGCGATGCTTGATAAGTTAATGAATTTAATGACAGTACTTATAACAAAGCTATGCAAATAAATTTAAGAATCGCAACATGGAATGCCAATGGGGCTTCCAGTCATGTAAAGGAAATTGAAATTTTTCTTAAATTAAATTTTATAGATATACTGTTGATCTCAGAAACTCATTTTACGGCAAAAACTTATTTTAAAATTTTTGGTTATGATCTTATTGAGGCAAATCATCCAGATGGAAAAGCGCATGCAGGATCTGCTGTGTTAGTAAAGTCAAGCATTAAATATCAAATTTCAGACGCAGTAAAGAAACCTACAATACAAGCTAGTGGTATTCAAATCACTTGTGACAATGTCGACGTGGCAATTTATGCTCTATACTCTCCGCCAAGACATAAAATAACGCAGCAAGATTATGATAGCTTTTTTAAAACCTTGGGGCGCCGATTTATTGTTGGGGGCGACTTTAATGCGAAGCATACTTGGTGGGGATCAAGACTTATTAATCCAAAAGGAGGAGAGTTGTATAAATGTATTAATGCAAATAATTTTAAGGCAATATCTACTGGTAGGCCTACTTATTGGCCAAGTGATACAAATAAAATACCTGATTTACTTGATTTCTTCGTTACCTCTGGTATATCATGTCATTTATTTGACATAAAAGATAGTGATGATATGAATTCAGATCACACGCCAATAATATTGAACTACAATACATCACTGCAAACTATGTGCAGAAATTTGAAATTGCTGTCCAAGAAAACCGACATGGATTCGTTTCAATATTGGATGGATAGAAACTTAAATTTAAATATATCTCTGAATTCTGGTGAAGAAATTGATTTTGCTGTAGACAACTTTACAAACCTTATTCACGAAGCTGCTTTTCTTTCAACGCCGCAAATGGATCAATCAAATGGTAATCAATTATTAGTATCAATGGAGATTAGAGAGCTAATAAGAAACAAAAGACGGCTAAGAAGAATCTGGCAATTAAGCAGAAATCCATTAGATAAAACTAACTATAATCGTGCTGCTAATGGTCTCAAAAAATGTATAGCTGAGCATAAGAATGAGGAACTTGCTAACTTTTTAAAAAAACTTAATACAAATAATAATAATAATGAACACAGTCTATGGAAAGCAACTAAATTTTTGAAAAGGCCAGCTAAGAGGAATGTCCCAATAAGAGATGAAAATGGCTCTTGGTGTAAATCATCCAAAAGTAAAAGTTGTGCTTTCTCAAAACATTTAGAAAAAACATTCCAATCATTCCCAACTACAAATTCAGATGACGAAAGAAAAATTTTTAACTTTTTAGATTCTCCATGTCAAATGGATCTTCCGATTAAATCATACTCTCCGTCAGAAGTAAAAAACGAAATTCTTAAATTAAACAACTGCAAATCGCCAGGTTATGATAAAATTGACTCGTTGGTAGCTAAGCATTTGTCTAGGAAATCTATATTGTATTTGACTCTTATTTTTAATTCCGTAATGAGATTATCTTATTTTCCCTTACAATGGAAGTGTGCGGAAATTATTATGGTTCACAAGCCCAATAAGCCAGAAAATCAGATAACTTCATACAGGCCAATAAGTTTGCTGCCAACGTTTTCAAAAGTATTTGAAAGATTATTGTCTTATCGTTTGCTACCACTTTTGGGTAAGGAAAACATAATTCCGGACCACCAATTTGGATTTCGCCATAAACAAGGAACTCCAGAACAATGCCATAGAGTTGTTGATATAATTGCGAATGCTCTTGAAAGAAAAATGTACAGCTGCGCTGCATTTTTAGATGTTAAACAGGCATTTGATAGGGTTTGGCATGAAGGTCTCTTGTTTAAGCTCAAATCATTTCTATCAACGCCAGTATACTTAATACTTAAGTCTTATTTACAGGAAAGAACATTTTATGTCAAGGTGGATGATGAAATGTCTGAAATTTGTCAAATGAACTCAGGAGTACCTCAAGGCAGTGTTTTAGGCCCTATATTATATACGTTATATACATCAGATATGCCTGTAACGGCTGATGTAACCATAGCGACGTACGCTGATGATACAGCTATTATATCGTCGGATGTGTCTCCTATAATTGCATCAACCAAAGTGCAGAGTCAACTTAACTTGTTAGAAAATTGGCTTAAGAAATGGAAAATTTGTATCAATGCGGACAAATCAGTA
The DNA here is from genome assembly GCA_030448955.1 of Trichopoda pennipes. Classification (NCBI taxonomy): domain Eukaryota; kingdom Metazoa; phylum Arthropoda; class Insecta; order Diptera; family Tachinidae; genus Trichopoda; species Trichopoda pennipes. Next base: position 831,953 of record JASKUP010000050.1, read on the forward strand.
CATATAACTTTCACGTTAAGGAAAGATGATAGTCCTTCGATTTATATTAATGGATGTCAAATACCTACCTCAAATAGTGTGAAATACTTAGGAATGTATTTTGATAGAAGACTCACGTGGAAAGATCACATTAAAAAGAAAAGGGAGCATTTAAATATAAAGACAAGAAAACTACATTGGCTGTTAGGACCTAAGTCTGAACTAAGTCTTGAGAATAAGATCATACTTTATAAAACTGTATTAAAACCAGTTTGGACATATGGTATACAGTTATGGGGAACTGCAAGTAAATCGAACATAGAGATCCTGCAACGGTACCAGTCGAAAGCTTTGAGACAAATTGTTAAAGCGCCTTGGTATGTAACAAACAAACAAATTCACAACGATGTAGATATTCCATATGTGGCTGATGAAATTAACAGGTTTAGTTCTCGCTATCTAGGAAGGCTTAGTAGCCATCCAAATCCTTTGGCCATTTCGTTGTTGGATGAAACAGAGGAGATTAAAAGACTGAAAAGATTACATATTCTAGATTTACCTTACAGAAAATGAAATAGTTATAGTAGTAGTTTTGTGAATAATGTATATAGTGTATATATATAGGTTATAGGTTATTGGGTTTACTGAAATTTAATAACATAGGTTAAGTACTCACTTTGTTATAATATTTACTTAATATTGTAAAAATAGATTGTAAATAAAGATAAAGTATAAAAAAAAAAAAAAAAAAAAAAAATAACGAAATTGTATATTTTAATATAAAAATCAAATGTTACCGTGTTTTTAATCGATTATATTGTTGCTTTATCGATTTTAGATGCGGGAAACTATTTACTTTCGAAATTAAAATAAATGAAACATTTATTAAGCTGTAACTATAACATAAGGTATACGGTTTGTGCTGTTGGGACTAGACATTTAATCCTTATTATTTACTGCATTTACTGGTCTTTCGTGCAAAATTATTTAGAGCTTAAGCTATTTTTTAAAGCTTTTTTAAAAGCTGCAAAAACAGAGGCATCTGACTTTTAGTAGGAACAATGTAGAGTGTAATGGAAATGAAATGTTTTGTAAATAAAATAGCAGTTTTTAAAAGCCTTAAATTATTAAACTTAAATGTCATATGTTGACAGACAAGAGCTATTACAGCTTAAGTTCAAAGTTTAAGTTTTCCAAACAGTTAAAGGCCGTGTCAGATAAAACTTTTGCTTTGCGTTGCGTCAGAGTTTCGCTTTGACATTCGAGTTAAAATGTACGTAAATGTATGAAAGTTGCCACATAAAGCACTTTTGACGCAGCGCAAAGCGAAAAGTTAACCAACATTCAACTTTTTGCGCGCTTTGACAAACACCTGGCTTTTATTATTTTTGTTTGTGTATTTGTGTGTGGACGTAAACAAAAAATTCATGAGTGTTGTCAAAATTTATTGTGACATACACCACTTGATTTACGCTTTTGCTTTAAAGTTTCAAATGTCACGCAAAGCAAGAAAGTTTTATCTGACATCGCCTTAAGAATTTTTTTTGTAGGATTTGCCATTTTTTATTTCCTATTAGATTAAAACAGATATATTTTCTTAAATCTTTGTTTCTGCTCCACTATACATCACTGGCGTGAGACATTCGAATTTGTATATAGTGTTTGAAATAATCTTCTTAAAAATTTTTTTTTGGATATAATTAATAAAAATTCCATTTTAGGAAGTTTTCATACGTTTTTAAAAATTATTTCCAAAATTCTTCGAATTACAGTAATATCTGCTTGTCTTAACTTTCCTTCAATTTATAAACTCATTGTAGAAATAGCCTTAAAAGAATCCCATTTTTGGAAATTATTATAACTTTTTGAGAATTTACCTTTTTTTTGGCAAAATACCTTACTACGAAGCATCCGCTGAGTTAGACTGTTTATTTATTATTTTTTATAACAAGCTATATTTTTTTAAAATTAAGAAAAAATAAATTTTGCTTTAAAATTTTTAATAAGAAGTTTTATAAAAAATTTTTAACATTTATAATCTGCTATTTTTCGATTACGAAGGTGAATTTAGTGCAATAACCTTTGTGACAATTCAAATCACATAATTTTGAACTCGTAATCTGCTAAATGTTGGCCACATATGATCGTGTCCTAAATTAATTAATTTTTCTAACACAAACTCTCAAAGCAATTGTTCGTTAAGTGTTTAGTTGACAGAACTGCAGGGTAGTTAATAGGTGTAGTGCTAGTTATTGTGGCAAGATCATGTAATGGTTTCATATGCTGCAGTTTTTCTTATTTATTTTGGGCTGATGCAGTTTCGCACAATTGCGCAACTTTTTCTTTACTTTTTTTCTGCTATCTTGTCTTCATACAATAACCAGTTTCCATTCAAAACGAGAAAAGAAATCATTGTTGTTTACAGAAAACAAAAAATCGCACCAGAAATGACAAACGGAAGCAGCAGCATGATTATTTAAAAATATAACAAACAAATAAACAATAAACAATTTTACACACGCACACACACACACACACACACACAAAAACAAGTATTTTTGGCGCGCAAAATATTTTAATAAAAAAATAATTCATTGCAATAGCACTAAGTGAAGGGTAAAATGTAACAACTCTAAAATGAAGAATAATTTTTTTTAAATATAATGAAGCACAAAAAGTACTTAAAAATAAATAACATTTATTTGTAGCAAAATATAATTTAATCATAATATATTTTAATTTTATTAATTAATTATAACTAGAGTTAGATCATAGTTTGTTAACGTTTCCACATCTTCACTGCACAACCAGTAGAAAAATAAAATACCTTCGCTTTGACTTCGAGTGCCAGTTGCTTAAATATTTATGAATAATTGAAGAATAAAATAGAATTGAGGACTCACGTACTGCTGTAGGATTTATAAATGTTTTATTTAGTTTATTTTTATTTATTAAAGCACATTCTATAATTTAAAAATAAAAGGCATAAAGATTTGTATCCCCAAAATGATTTGTGCCAAAATAAAGTTCAAAATGAGATCTTACATGATGATTTAGAAACTTTTATTGCACCGTATGCACATGAATTAATTATTTTCTACTTCTTCTTCTGCTTCTTCTTCTGCGTTAGGTTGCGCAGTATTTTCTTCACTGTCTTTCTTTTCTTCTTTCCCATAGTGTCCAAATGTTAAATTTACATCAAATTCTGAACGTTGGAATATATCTAAAGGTGTGTAATTGTTTTGTATGGGCCAAAGAAAGGCATCTTCATCTTGATGGGTTTGTAAAACTCTGTAGGTGAGGGAAAAATCTTTAACGGTTCGATAGAATTTGTTTGCTGCCAACACCAGGTCAATACGCTGTATCTCTGGTAGCATTTTGTTAAAGGGATCGGCCGGTATTGCAAAAGAGCGCCGTAAATCATCTACAGATTGTTTTTTTTTTATATACAAATCGTTAATAATTATTTTTTGTTTTGTTTAAATAAAAGAGTTGCAACTTACCGGCTAAACTAAATTTTTTCAATTGGTATGATAACGTTTCTACGACATTTTTTACTTTTTCTTTTATTTTTAAATGCTGCACGGCCATAAGATTGTAGTCGTGTGGTGTTGAGGGTGGAAATTTTTCATTTACATTAATCGCTGATGAACATCGATAATAGAAATTATTGAAGTAGGTCTGTAATAACAATATAACGATTTATTTAGTGTTGGAACATTTATAATTTTATAGCTTTTTAAGGCGATTTTTTACGATTATAAAAATGGATTAAAAAAGATTCTTCGTATGTTTTTGACGCATGCCTTTGTCTTTAATACTGCGTCTATACTTTTATCTATACTTGTTATATTGTCCAACTTTGTTTTTGTTGCACAGTGGGGCGAACACAAAATATTTTTTAATTATTTAGCAGTTAAATATGTATTAATCTTTTAAACGGTCTTTTGAATTAAATTTTAACGATATATTTCGCTAATTTTTAATAACAAAAATTATTAACAAATTGCAAAAAAAAATATTTTTAAAACATTTGACAAAAACATAGAAAACAATATATTTTTTTTAATTTGTTAATAATTTTTGTTATTAAAAATTAATTTTCCTGAAGAAGCTTTCCCTAGGAATGCATATTTAATTAAAATAAAAAAGGTCGAATAAAAATAAAAATAATAATTATTTAGCAGTTGTATAACAGTTGAGTATTCGATCTTAAGTTTAAAGCTTGAACTTTTTAGGTCGCTAAAATTTTCCTAATGAATTTATAATTTGCTTTCCAGCTTTCTAAAAGGAGCTACTACACCTCGAATTGTAATTTTTACGAATTTTCGATTTTTGTTTTAAAATCCCAAAAAGGGCACGCAAGAAATCAAAATTTAAGTTTTGCGTTAAAATATTTACAAAATTTTCATTTTGTGTTTTTCGATGCATGATTTGATCTATAGAGTTCCAGTTTAGGGCGCCACTGAAACTACCTACCTCTACTACACCTTTGAAAGGGTCACTAGAATTCTACTACTAGGTCTGTAAAGCAGCCACTAGATCTTTAAGGGACTCACTTGACCTCCGTAGGAACCACTGAAACTCTGAAGAAGCTAATAGATCTGTAGAGGCCTACTATATAAGTGGTCTCTGGAGGGGCCATCTAAACTGAAGGGAACTTTGAATGGGCCCTTAGTCCTCTGAAGTTCCTTTTGGTCCTCTAATAGCCCACTATACCTCTGAAAGAGCTGCAGGATATCAGAAGTTTCCACTAGTCCTCTGAAGGGGCTAAAGTTTTTTGAATGTGCCTTTGGAACTTTGAAAGAGATTTAGCAACTCTAAAGGAATTATTACGCTTTATTTGGGTACGGTTTTTCGTCGACCCTCGTCAAATTTGGTACTCGTACTCGTACGAAAAGAACACTGAAGATGGCAAACAGCCGAAACCGGTTTGTTCACAAACTCGTACTCGTACGAAAAGAACACTAAAGATGGCAAACAGCCGAAACCGGTTTTTTCACAAACCAAATTTGACAAGGATCGACGGAAAACCGTACCCAAATAAAAGTAATTTTAATCCCGTCGGTAAATCCAAGCACATATCGAACTATTACGCCTTTAGGGCCAACACTAGAGCTATACATTAAAATGTGGGATTTATCGTTAAAGGTTTAAAAAATTTTCATATTGTGTTTTTCGTTGCATGATTTGATCTATAGAGTTCCAGTTTAAGGTGCCACTGGAACTACTTATACTAGACCTTTTAAGGGGCTACTATAACTCTAAAGGAACCACTAGACCTCTAAAGGTACCACTAGACCTCTAGGGACGCATTTGACCTCCGTAGGAACCACTGAAACTCTGAAGAAGCTGCTAGATCTCTGAAGGGGCCGCTAAGCTTTCGTAGAGCCCTGCTAGTATTATAAGTGGTCTCTGGAAGGGCCACCGTAACTGGAGATTATCGAACTATGAAGGGGCCATTAGTCCTCTGAAAGAGTCACTGGAAATATTGGTTCTCTAAAGAGCAGACTACACCTCTAAAAGAGCCACAGTAATCTAAAGTACCCACTAGACCTCTGAAAGACCCAGAAAATTTCTGTAAAGGCCTACTAGTACTATATGTGATCTCTGAAGGTGCAACTTTAACTGAAGAAGACTACGGAACTATGAATGGGCCTTTAGTCCTCTGAAGTGCCGTTTGGTCCTCTAATAAACCATTTTACCTCTAAAAGAGCCGCCGGAAAGCTGAAGTATCCACTAGTCCTCTGAATGTTTTTCTAGTCATTTAAATGTGCCACTAGAACTCTAAAGGAACTATGCGGGTTTTATCGCTAAAAGTTTAAACAATTTTCGTTTTGGGTTTCGATGCATGATTTGGGAATTTTGGTATTTGGCTTATTAAAACCAAATTTTTGAAGTTTTTAAAACACAAAATATGTTTGAAACTTCAGGAATCAGGGGAATTTTTACTAAACTTGTATGGTTTTTATTTAAGGAGCAGATGTGTTTAATTAAAAAAAAATTTATAAGAGACAAATTTTGGCTCTATTGGATATATTAATGTAAAAATAGTTATTAGGGATTTTTTTAACTTCCCTATACTTACCAGACCAATTTTATCTTCAACCATAAATACTCTCGAACTGGACCAAAACTTATCGAGCACCGCTTCTAGTTCTTCAAAAAAATTTGCTACCATATCCTCAGCACCCTCAATCATTAGAAATGAATGGCTGGTTCCCATAGCAATATATAATCCCGACAAATGATCTGCTGTACTTTTCTTTTTCTCGCAAACTGCGAATATTGCATCCAGATGACGTTCAACATATTCACGAAAATCTGGTTGCATTGTATCAGGAAGTCTTAAATAAGAATCGCTGCATTGACTTTCATTGATGTTTTGGGCCAGTACAAACACTCTTTGAAAATAAGTATTACGTCCAAGTAGCTCCAACTCCTCCGTCATGTAAATATTTAGCGGTTTACGTATTTGGAATGTGTTGGGTATCGTTTTTAAGGGATTTTTCGAACTTTTTGAAAAGCGAGTAGACTTAGATGCAGATATCAAGGAAATAAACGCGCTTGGAGTTTCTGATTTTTTGCGGCTTGAAAGCTGTCTTCTGCGCATATTTTTTGTTTATATAAAATATAACCGATTAGCAAAATAAACTGCGGGTATTAGAAAATTAAAAAACTAAATTGCAAATTAGTTGGGTTGTTGTTGTTGTTTACTTTTCCTTTTTGCTTTTGGTAACCAGGCAGCAGTTTATTGATTTTTTAATTTATTGTCTTGCAGTTGATGTGTCTGGATGTTTTAAGGGTATTTGCCAGCGATCAATATCACATACAAACCGATGAAGGACCCGAGCGATATTTTCGTTTTCAAACAAACAATGGTCAATTTCGCAAAGAAAAACGTTTACAGGATGGCACAGTTATTGGTGGGTAACATTAATAATTAAATACAAAATATTATTTATTTTTATTAATTCTTATGTACGTTTGTACATTTGTTTTCTTTAACTTTTAAAATATTATGAATGAAATAAAATGTCAACTTTGAAGGCAGGAGTCCCTGATGATATAATAATTATAACAAATATTTTTTAATAATTTTTTTTTTTAAGGTACCGAAGCCTGGATAGATGCAGCTGGTTATTTAAGACTCAAGGACTATATAGCCGATAAGCAGGGTTATAGAATTTTAAAATCGAAAGTAGTTTATGTGGGCCAAGGGACACAAATCGAGGTTAGTTGACTGAGAAATGAGTGCCAAACCAGCAAAATTTAAATTATTTCTTTAACTTTAAATGCAGGATGCCATTAAATCGACAAAAGCAGTTCCTGCTCAAACAGGCGTTTTAGTTGATGGTAAACATGGCTTCCAAAATGGTCCGAATAGCATCGCAAGCCTTAGTTCGAGTAATTATGTATCAGAAACGACTACAGTCGTTCCCTCTATATTCCAGGCAGTCAGCACTACTACAGAACGTCCCATTTTAGGTTATTTATCTCCAGCAGAAGCAGCTAAACTTGAACCCACACCTTATTTGGGTTTTGATCATTATCCTAATGAATTGCCACGTGAACCTAAACGACACCAACAACCGGTAGTGTATACACATTCTCAAACGCAATATAATTATGATACGACAGCTGAAAGAACTGCTATAAAATTGCCCTCAATTGATATGGAACCACCTAGAGAAAATAGTCGCAGAAGAATTAGACCCATTGCAGTGGCAGCCGTAAAACCACTACCAATTTCTGCAGATGAACTAAACAAATCCTCTTTCGGCTACTCAACGCCTAGACCTTTTGAAGCTGTAGCTAGAACTACCACAATAGCATCAACAGGTGCAGGTTATTACTATGAACCAAATATTTATTATCAAAATATTTATCAACCACAAGCCCTGCCCATTAATGTTAATGCCTTGGACAATGGTTTACTGCCTCCTTTACCTTCTCCCTATCAACGTCGTAGACTACCACTACAACAGAATGACTATGCAACTGCAAGTAACAATGAGCCCAGTTTGAATGATGTAACGGTTACAGGTAAAGGCTTTCGCTACATATTGCCGCATCAATATCATGAAGAAGAACAAATAGATGAATCGAAAAAGGCTGGTAGCTATGGTTACGTAGATCCCTTTGGCATAAGGCGTGTTGTCTACTATAATGCTTCACCCGAAAAAGGTTTCATACATCGAAATCGCAATCGTTATGTTGGCCTCAATGCTCAGCCATATGACGAACCTCAACCAACGAATCCATAGAAAAGGTTTAGCAATCTTAAGCATCCCAATTTAATAGAATTTCACTAGTGTGCTTCGACTTCATCTTTAAACGAAAATCCTAAATATGCTGATTGTTTTATATTTATAAAATTTAAATTTGAGAATTTAATAGAACACTTGGCTTTTTAGGACTTTTTCAAACATTTTTAGTTTTAAAGAAATTCTTGTCTCATACTAATCTTAGCTAACGCTTTATTAACCACAAATACTAGCCAAAGATGAAGTATAGTGTGCCACAAAAAAAAGTAACATAATCCTCTTCCCTCACTACCTTTAAAACAGAATCCATATTTTCTCATCTTCTTTACGGGTTTCAATTTAAATTCATTTAAAATTTTTGCTAAATAAATCTTCTGTGTTAATTTATTAGTTTTTCCTTCAAATATTATTAGTATGTGTATTATTTAAAAAAAATTATTATAGTTTATAGGAAATATGATAAAATATGAAAACATACCAAATCATCCAGTCAGCCTTCATTTACTTCATTTCATTTAATCATCCATTTGCTTGTGCATTCAAATTTTAGTTTCACTTTATTTATTTATGTGTGTCTGATTTGGATGGATGGTTTAGTTAAAGAGTAAATAAATTTAAAAGCACTTCCATTTAGTTTTTTTTCTCTCGTTTCCTTTCTATCAGCCACTATTCAAAGGCACACAAATTTACATTAAGACTTCCTCAATTAAATTGTTTAATTTATTTTTATTAATAACCCAATTTAATAATTTAACTGTATCAAATAAAATGTAGAGACGTTTATATCTAAAAACCCTTTCAGAAGGAAAGTGAAGCAAAGCAAAAACTCAGGCGTATAATTTAAGGCGATTTCCATTTCATATTGAAGAATATGAAATATTTTTACGTTTTAATACGAGTAAAAACGTTTAAGTGTTTCTAATTTGAAAAAGTCTGTCATGCTTATGCCACTTATTTTTTTTTGGTTAGATTTTTATTCTTTGCGTACCTGTGTTTTTCCCCCGGGGGCACATGATAGTCTTTATGGATCCTATAACTTCCATCTAGACTTGTGTCTTGCGGGGTAAAAGGGAGCCCAGTCCCCTTCAAGGCTAGTAGTAGTCAACTGGACACTCCACTATATTTCTACGGGAATCAGTAGCCCGCAGAGTGCCGCTATTTGTGTTTTAGGCATTTAGCTGATCCCTGGCTGATTATTGAGGTAGGCTCTTCGAGAGTATCGTGGTGGCTGTGTGTTTCGCGACCCTCGTTTGAGTTTGTGGGCCGGATCATTCACAATGATCATACTGAATGGTCCAGGTCGAGTGATTATGAATGCCGTCGTGTTCTTAATTATATTAAGCTTCATACGTTCTGGACCAGGAGTTGGATAGTCTCCAACTCTTCAGCAAGGAGTGAAGACTGCGGCCTACTTCGGGCTTTCGAAATAGCCACTAGGAGTGACCGGAGAATATACTTATCCGAAGGCCTTCTAGGGCGTGAATGGCGTTACTTTTCATTCACAGTGGTAATGGCTACCATCTGATTAGGGCCCACGGCCAGGTGAAGATGTAAACCTTATCACGTCATGTACGTGTATTAAGAGCTATAGAAATTTGTTCGGTCAACAATAAACAAAAGCTGAGCAAATTTAAGGTTAGGAAGTAAATTGACTTCACATACACACTTTTTCTTCGTTAACTTCAGTTTTATTGACACCAATGTAAAGAAGAATTTGACGGCGGTCAAATATCCATCTTAAGCACGTCAGCAGATGTTCGCTCTTTCACAAAACTTTGAAGTACATTTTGCAACAAAGCTTCGCCTATCACATCAATACAGCAACGAATTATATATATCGGAGCGTCCAATGTTTTTGTGGGTTGTTCACTTACACACGGTCTTTCAAATGGCTTCAAAGAAGGCCAATTACACGACTGGGAAATTTCGCATACAATAACGGAATGGATTGGGTAGTTTGGCTTGTGTGTTAAAACCAAAGGTCACTGACTTACACATTATCCAATTGTGGCCACTGGTGAAATAGAGAAGATTATCATGGTGACATGAATTCGCTCCATTAGCGACAATTTTGTTTGTTTACATAATCGCCTAATCGGAAATAAGCCTTATCACTAAAGATGATTTTGTTGGAACATGTAAGGCTTAATTTCAGTGCTTCAAACAGCTAAATCACAAACGTTCGAAGCAAACATTGCTCGGTCGGCTTTAATTCTTAAACGATTTGAACTTTATAAACCTAAAGTCGTTTACAAAAGTTTTTGCTCAAAATGCCTATAGTGATGTTCAATCGTTTTTAACTCGCTGATATGATCTTACAGGCTCATCATTACGCCTACTACAAACATATTGTTTTGGTCTATTATAGTAACAATAGCAGCCTGGTTATGAGAAAACGCAAGTGATGCAGTGATATTTCCACCGTTTTGATAGAAAATTTTCACAATTAAAATTAAAAACCTTTTACTAAATAAATGTCAAAGCTTAATCTTTAAAATTTTAGTTTTTGGCTGACAGTTTCGTTCCTTACCTTAAATTTGCCGACCAGTTTTGTTTTGTTTCAACATTAAACGATTCATAAACGATTTAATAGTTCGCAATATAACATTTCGCTGAAAAATTTTTCGGTTTTTAAACTTACCTCCATACAATTGCTCTTGAGATCATATGAACACAGACTTTCTATTTGGAATACTTTGAGGGTTTTCAGCAGTTAGTTGCTAAAATTTATTATGTCCTTGATTCGCCTATCATTTAACGCTTAACATACTATTCATGGAGCATTGAAAATATGGCAAACTATGTTTTTTTATCTCATTAAATCGGGAAGGGAAAAAATAGGATTATCCAAAGCTAAAAGGTTAATCTAGGGAATTCAATAATGAGAGTTCTCAAAGAGAAGAAAGTTCTTGCTATTATAAAAGACTCATTAATAGAAAGGTTCTGATTTCAAATGTAACTGAAACGGAAAGTAAATGGTTAAATGAAGTTAAAAAAAGTTATGAGAAAGTCCTTGAAGAAGTTTTTAGAACAATGTGTATTAAAATGTTGTTTTTAATAAAAAGTGCCAAGCAAAAGCTTAAGTGTTTATTTCCTGCCAATAACATGTTGTTGCTTTCAAGCTGAAATTTCCAATCAAGAGAAATCTTATGTTGCAGCTACAGTGTATTGAATAGTATTTATAATCTTTTTATTTTGGCCCCCCTACTATACTGCACTGCAAAAGCAAATAGGGAATGCTTTAATTTTAATTTCAATACTAAAATTGATTTATCATGGTTAAGCAACGTTAATCATAGCTACAAGTTCATTTTCTTAATAAAACTTCAATAAATCAAATGATTAATTAATTATTGTATTAAAAATAAATAAACAAAAAAAAAATGTGAGTGCTTTTGAATAGTTGTTTAATTCATGTATTAATCTTGCCATATTAACTTTTATGTACATATGTATAACACAATAATTAAATCATAATTTTAGCTAATTTATTTAAAGCATAAAATAATAATTATTAATATAAATACGAGTATACTTAGCTAACATTTTTAGCTAAAGTTGTAATAAACATTTTAATAAAATAAGAATGCGTTATATTATACATATTTATTTACCAATATTAAAATAAAATATTAAAATAAAAATAAAAAAATTTTATAATATTAAGTTACGAACATATTTACTGTACAAAATAATTAAAAAAAAAACAAGAAGAAATAAATAATCATTCAAAGTTATTAACCAACTAAGAATTATGCCTCAAATTAGATGCTTGTTAATATGCTGTTAAAAATTATTGCTGAAACACAGTTTTTAATTTTTGGTTGTAATGCTGGAATGTGACCGCTTGCTTAAGCATTAAACAGGCTAATGTGATGTGGCTTGAGAGGGCTGTAGACACGATTCTAAGACCACCTTGGGGTTGGATGATTTTGGCAGGCACCTATGTTAACTTTGAGCACATTATTTTAAACGGGCAACGTATTTCTTACCTAAACTCAAAGTATTCTATCGACTCATTATTATAAGAAGACTCTTAAAATTTTATGTGAATAATCCTCCCTTTAAGTGGAATGCAAAATAGATTGTATTCAGATAGTTAATGCTCTGGATTGGTTCATTCGAATTAATGTAATCACTAATATGGATTACAAAAAAAAAAAAAAAACATAACAGTGAGTGATAGCAATGTGAACTTCAGCATAAAGTACATATAGCAGCTAACTCTGCGCATAACTAGTTAGTGTCTTGGATGGTCATTTAAATGCAAAAACTAATTAAACTTAAGCCTGATTAAACAATTTCATTTTAACACTATTTAGAGGATAACCTTTTGTATTGTTCTATCGTTTTTATTAGCCGTTTTATTAATTAATTAATTAATTTTTTTACCTACTGCGGCGAAAAATTTTAATTATTTTTTCCTCGTCATAGCAAGCAGCTTTTTTGTAAATTTCGAATATATCTGTTAATTGGAGTTCAAGAATTAAATTAATAGATGTAAAAGTCATAACTATTATGGTGCACCCTCTAACTTTTGATTTTCTTTTTAAACTTGCCGTCGTACAGACTACGACTGCAAAATTAGGTTGTGAATTAAATTAATTTTGTTCATTTATTTCACATGTGTAAATTTATATGCAGCATGCGTTCTCAACGCTCGTCAAATGCTTGTAAATAAAAAGCTTTATGCTTTCATACATTTCTTTATTAAAAATTCAATCTCTGTCATTAGAAATATCGGGTTTTTCGGCAAGAAGTTTATTTTTCAATTGTGGCAACACCAACAACTTGACATTCAGTTGTTTGACGTATTTGTAGTAGATGCGTTGGCATTTGTTACAATGAATTCAATTTCGCAAAAAAATCGCATTAAAGTAATTAAAATCCACTATGAAACTTGTGGTTCTGTTAAAGTTACGTTTCATAAAATTTGGACAATATAATCGTTCCTCTGAGACCGCTATTAAGAATTTGGTCGTTAAATTTGAGTCGGCAGGCTCGATACAAAATGTGCGAACACTAACACGCATTCGACCGGGTCGTTCAACCAAAAACAACGCAGCCGTGAGCTACAATGTTGAAGGATTTTCAAATTTGTCATTTCCTCGACGTTCTCAATAATTGGTGTTATCCAAAACCACCATATGGCGAGTTTTGCGTAAGAATTTGACTTTGAAGCCTTTAAAGGTTAAACTGGTGCCGGAATTGAAGCCGACTGACCATTCACATCGCCGTAGATTCACTAAATTTATGTAGAAACAACGATCTGGTTTTTCTGAAAAAATCATTTTTTCACACGAAGACCATTTTCACTTGCCACGATATAGCAATCGGCAAAATTCCGCATTTGGGCTTTGGAAAATCCTAGAGTGATTATTGAGAAGCCTTTGCATGCTCAACGTATTACTGTATGGTGCGACGGTGCCATATGTCACACAGTCAATGAAACGATCAATTTATTGCAAACCAAATTTCCCGATCGCATAATTTCATGACAGTTAAGTTGCCAGCCAGATTGTGTGATTTACCGACTATTTCAAAGGTTTTTGAAAAGTTGCTTATGAATAAATTGTCTCCAATGCTAAGGGATAGTGGGTATATTCCAGACCATCAATTTGGTTTTAGAAGTAGACATAGCACAATTGAGCAAACCCATAGATTGGTTCAGGTGATAAGAAGGACTTTTGAAGAGAGGAAGTATTGTTCAGCTATTTTTATTGATGTTTCTCAGGCTTTTGACAAAGTTTGGCATGAAGGTCTATTTCTGAAACTGACCGCTCACTTGCCTTGTAATATAAGCAACCTACTGAAAAGCTACATAATTGGACGAAAAATTTCTGTTGTTGAAGGAGACTTCGTTAGTTTATCCAAACCAATTTCCTCAGGCGTACCACAAGGTAGCATTCTTGGACCAGTTTTATATTTGATATATACCTGCGATATGCCTGTAAGTGAAACTGTCCACACTTCTTCGTTTGCTGATGATACAGCGTGTCTAAGTTCGCACGAAAACTCCTATCAAGCCTCCATAAATCTTCAGCAACATATAACTCAGTTGGAGTTGTGGTTAAAATTATGGAGAATTAAAGTGAACGTTCAAAAGGGCAATCATGTGACCTTCACTCCCCATAGTTATGTGAGATATCTTGGTATACATCTTGATCGTCGCCTTACATGGAAACATCATATTGACTCAAAGCTAACACAAATGAAACTTAAGCTAACACAATTACATTGGCTCATTGGCAGGAACTCGAAACTTAGCCTAGATTGTAAGCTTCTAATTTACAAGAGTATTTTGAAACCAATATGGTCCTACGGAATCCAACTTTGGGGCACTGACTCAGCTTCAAATGTGGATAGAACTCAGAATAAAATTTTACGGTTAATAACTTCCGCTCCATGGTACATCAGAAATTCAAACATACATTTTGATTTAGACATACTGCTGGTGACTACAGAAATCATCAAATACACAGGCAAATACTTAATGAAGCTTGAAGACCATCCTAATCCCCTTGCTCGCAATATCTTGGATTATAGTGGACATAGCCGATTAAAAAAGAGGGATACCGCAGCTTTAATCCTCAATGCTAAAGACGATACATCTTAGAAATATTTGTTTTGTTTTTTTTTAATGTCAATTTTTTTTACCCAAAGGATTAGTTCTGACATGGTCGGGACTAATGTAACTTTTTTTTTAGAATTTAAGATTTTATAACTTATTGTTAGTTCAGTTTCTTGAAGATACAATAAATAATTATTGAAAAAAAAAAATTGTGTGATTTAACACCACTGGATTTTTTTATGTGGAGCTATACTAAAGGCAGAGTTTATACGGAGCCAATCGTTTCAATTTCAGTCTTAAAACTTAAAATCCGTGATCTGATTGATGAAATAGCCAAAAAGTGATTAAAAACTTTAATGAAAGAATCGACATTTGCCAGTGTATTCGTGATGGATATGTGCCAAATAATTGCCGAACTTTTCTTTTCGTAATACAATATAAATTTTAATAATTTTACCCTAAATTTTTTTCTTGTATTTTGTTTTAGGGAACAAAGTTCTTGTTGAAAAACCCTTTATATTGTCTAGCATAGTTAAAATGCTAACTATAATAAGAAAAAGCTGAAATGTAAAATATTTCCAATCATGTGGTATCTAAAATAAAGCTGCATTATATGATGAGTGAAAACATAAACAACATTTAGCGGCCAAGAATTGTTCGTTTTCAACAAACAAACTAAATGGCAGTGGTATAGAAAAGAACTCGTGGTTTTTAATCGTTTTTTAATGATTTCCACATCTTATCACAATAATTTTATATAAAAATATCAAAAAAAATTTAAGATGTTATTTTGTTATAATTATTTTCTATTACACTGTATAACATTTTTCAACTCATTGATTTGATTATGTTTTTACTATTTCCTGCAAAGTTATAATAATGTGTGTTAGGGCCTTTTTATATGGGACCGATTTAATTTAGATCAAGACATGGTTTTCTAATTTCTTTTTAATAAAGTCATGACTATGGAATGCGTAAAAACTAAAAAGAAAGCATACTTTTAGGCGTTAATAACAAAAAAATTTTTCATACATAGATGTCATTGCCAGGATATAAAATTAAGTAAATAATTTTCAATATATCTTAATGGAATTTTTCTGTGAGTAGAAAAAAATGTTTCTTCTTCGAATTTTATATTTTTAGTGAGTTTCTTAAATAGTTTTTGATTGTAACACATCCCGTTGTGGTGTCACAAAAGAGATATCAATTTACACAACCGATCTACATATAGCATATCATAAGAAGTCTCAGTAGATTCTCTTTATCGGGCAACAATCAAAGAATTGAATCTTTTTTAAATTTAACCTGATTTTTTTAACTTCAATTATACAAACTCTCCACAACTTGAACTCAAGTATCCCTTATCTATGCTGGTAATCGAAATGACTGTTTTGAAACAGATTTGAAAAATTATATTTAAGAGGTCAGAGTGTAATTCGTTTTACATCCGCACCTGGCTATGTAGCCTTAATCAGATGGTGGACAAACCACTATTGTATAATTTGGAACGTCATACAGCGTTCTAGGAAGCCGAAGACATAATTCTAAGCAACAGAACCACCTAGTAGCAACTTTAATGATTCCAGGGCAGGGCTGCAAACCATCACAGCTTGCTAAAGAGTCGGAGACTTTCAACTCCTGTCCAGAACACATGTCTAGCATGCTCACTGGACTGGATCATTCACTTTGCGTGTCATTATCAGTGAGATGATCCTGGCCACCATAATAACCATTATACTGTTATGGGGCCGCGAAACCACAACCACCACGTAACTCCTATATAGAGGCCAACCTCAATGAGACAAATAATGAACTCTGGGGCTCACTGATCCCCGTGGAAATAAAGTGGAGCTTCCAGTTGACTCCCTGCCTGTCTTCAGGGGACTGGGCGCCTTTTATACCCCCAGTAGCACAGATCTAGATAGCTGTTACGTACTATAAAGATCATAAATGTGCCCCCGGGGGGGAATTTAAAAGGTCAGCTAACACAATTTATGAGAAGTCATACCATTTAAAAGTAAAATAAAGAAAAAGCAGAAGTGAATCTGACAAATGAAAATTTTGCCGCTGGAAGAAACTGTTATGAATATAATGTTATTCGAGGTATTTAATCTCCACACTATCGATGCAACCAATAACCAGGAAATCCTAATCTATCAAAAAAGATCAACACATTGACTCACTCTCTCCAGCCATCATTTCAATTTCGATAAAGAGCGAACAGATTATTCTTTACAAAACTTAACTTTTAAAATAATAGTCGGAGGCTAAAATAATTCCAAAGTTTAACTATAGGAGACTTTGGCTAGATCCATAATGGTGCTGTCAGTTTTAACTTATTATAAATAAATGTTGATTGAAATACTCTCTTCGATTAAGGCTCTATTTTTATGAAGAATTTAAACGCCATTTTGCTTAGGTGAAAGTAATAAATAAATATTTAAGAAATATAAAATATTTACTTGGTGCTGGTAAATTAAAAATGTCTAGCCTCAAAGCTTTTCTCTGAAACTTAAGTCTTCATTGCTAGAACTTTCTCTGGGATCAGTCATAAAAAACAAATTTGTATCCTACTTTTTTATTTTCTATGTTTATATATTTATAGATATGACACTTTTTTATTTAATAATTGATAAAATAACGCTAATACAACACTTTTCACTAATACCGCTTCACCGTCGAGGAGATGGCTGTTTACTTAATATAATATTGACAACAAAGTAACGAGAGTGTCGATGTATAGTTTCATTATCTAGTAAGTCCCAGCCATCACCTGGTACAATAAATTAGACCAATATTTCGGCGCTTTTAATTTTGCATTAGTTTCTGACGAAAAAACGCCCAAAAGCAAAAAACCGATCTTCCCGAACCAAATCGCAATATACGATCCGTACTTCTAAAAATAATCAGGAAAAAATCAATATATTGACAAATTTTTAAATTTAACTTAATTTTTTTAACTTCAATTTTACGAACTTTGCAAAACTTAAACTCAAGTATCACTCATCTATCCATCGAATAACTGTTTTGAAACTATCGTTTTATTTCCAAAATTATTTAATAACAATCCACTGTGCAAAGTAAAAACGAGAGAAGTATAGATAAAATCACATTATTTGCCTTTAACTTTTGCTTGGGTGTTGAAAAAGAAGAGTATTTTATTTTAAAACTCGTTTTAGTTTCGTTCTCTTTAGATTAACTAAGCGCAGTAGTTTTGATCTCTTCAGTAAAATTGAGCGCAGCAGTTTAGCTCGCTTTAGTAAAATTGAACGCAACAGTTTCGTTTCCTTTGTAAAACTGAGCGCAACAGTGTTGCATTGTGATTAAATTTAAGCTTTGAAAATAAAAGAGCTTTTTATTTATATTTTTCATTAATAAGCTCTCCTACTTACTATCTGCATTTGCTGTTCTTTGTTATTTTTAAGATTTTTAGTCTTTCATCAACTAGCTTTTAGTGCGATACAAACCGGGACCTACTGCTAAAACAATAACGATCGCTAGAAAACAATGAACAACTTAAATAAAAGAATATATTGTACAAGACAAAACTTTGCTAAGCCATATCAAGACATACCAGGACCGACAGGTCCTCTAGGCTTAGGAAATATATTTGCATATCTACCTGTAATAGGAAGATATTCATGGCAGGCGTTACATAAAGCCGGTGCCGATAAGTACGAAAGATATGGGTCAATTGTTAAAGAAACTATGGTGCCGGGTGAAGACATTGTATGGTTGTATGATTCAAAGGATATTTCAACATTGCTAAATGAAAAGGATTACCCTTTTAGAAGAAGTCATTTGGCTTTGGAAAAATATCGTTTGGATCGACCACATGTATATAGATCGGCCGGCTTATTACCAACGTAAGTGGGGCTTGAATTGCTTTTGAAATTTATTTCAAAAAACAACGGCTGCCTTAAAATAGATTTTTTTTAGAAATGGCTTAGAATGGTGGCGTCTACGATCGGAATTACAAAAAGAAATCAGTGCTCCGAAAAGTGTGCGAAGTTTTTTACCGGAGATCGATAAAGTAACAAAGGAATTTTTGGCCATTTTACCCAAAAATAAAAATGCTGACGTTTTGCCTAAATTAAAACGTTTATATCTAGAATGTAAGTAAATATGATATTCTACAATAACCATTTGTTGTTGTTGTTGTTGTTAAAACTTCTCATTAAATTTTCACACATTTATTCGTATATAAGTAACCTGTCTTATTACTTTTGGTGAACGCTTAAATTCGTTTGCTGCATCGGAACAAATATGTCAGTCACGTTCATCCAAATTGATGAAGGCGGCTGAAACCACAAATAGCAATATTTTACCCACGGATCAGGGATTTCGTTTATGGCGTTACTTTGAAACACCAGCCTATAAAAAGTTGCGTAAATCTCAGGAATATATAGAAAGTGTGGCACTAGAGTTGGTATCTCAAAAGCTTGCATTTTTCAAAGACACTTCTTTGGATCTCACCGAAAATGCATCATCTTTAGGACGCACTTGTTTAATGGAACAATATTTAAAAAATCCCAATTTAGATTTATACGATGTGATGGGTACAGGTGTCGATTTTCTATTGGCTGGCATAGATACAACATCCTATACAGCAGCTTTTGCTTTATATCATGTAGCCCGCCATCCTTTAGTACAACAGGGTATTTATGAAGAGTCTCTAAAAATTATGAAGGATCCAGATTCTCCCATTTTGGAGGATAGTCTAAAGGCTGGCATACCCTATACTCGCGCTGTGCTAAAAGAGGTTTTCCGTTTGAATCCCATTTCGGTAGGTTTTGGTCGTATTTTAAATAAGGACTTGATCTTAAGCGGTTATCATGTGCCGAAAAAGGTTGGTTGCGATCAGTTAATTTATTTTACTTATATTTTATTATTCATAAATTTTATTTATAAATTATTTTATTATTTATAAATGCAAGTGATTTATACAAAAATTAAATCAATTTTATTTAAATTTTATTTTCCATATTTCGCCACACACATTCGGTGGCATCGTCAGCAAAAGGAAAGGACACAACAAACTTAATAAATCATTCAATTTGTTTGACAACAATTTTTTATTTATTAATTGATTTATTACATTCTTTATGTACTTTGCTTTTCCTAAATGTGCCACCCAATGGTGTGGTGAAATATTAAAAATAAAATTTGCTTTATTTTCATTTCTTTGTCAACAATTTTTTATTTATTGATTGATTTATTAAATTGTTTAAACATTTTCTTTTCCTGAAGATACCACTCAAGGGTGTGGCGAAATATTTAAAATAAATATTAATCAAATTTATTTAAATTTTATACAGGGGTTTTCAACAAAAAGTTTGTTTTTAAGATGATCCTAATTTGTATTGTATTACGAAGAAAAAAATTCGGAAATTATGAAGGAAAAATGATATCCACCACGACTACACTGACAGATGTTGATTTTTTCATCAAAATTTTTATTCACTCATAATCACGGATTTTAAGTTTTAGGGCTGAAATCGATTCGGTTGACTCCGTATAGACTCCACTCTTAACATAACCAAAAAAAAAAAAAACAAAATAAAAAAAAAGAAATTCAGTTGTGTTAAATCACACGATCTGGCTGCCCACTTAACTGCTGATTGTCGTGAAATTGTGCGATCAGGAAATTTTGTTTACAATAAATTGATCGTTTCATTCTCTAAGTGACATGTGACACCGTCCTGTTGAAACCATATGTCAGTGATATCCAGATCGTCAATAATAGGTCTAAATTGAATTGTTAGCATCTCGCAATAGCGTGATTCATTGACCGTTACCGCTTTTCCAGCCTCATCTTCGAAAAGAAAACTTCCCAATTACGTCTCCAGACCACATAGCGCACCATACAGTGAAACGTAGAAGATGTTAAGGCTTCTGTAGGATTTTCAGAAGTCTACATGCGGTAATTTTGCTTGATGACATACATATCCTGACAAGTGAAAATGGGCCGGTTGTTGCTGAAAGAATTGAGCAATTCTACCGCAATTCAGTTGAACCTTTTAAGGCCTCAAAGTCAAATCGTTAGGCAAAATTCGCCATGTGGTGGCTTTGGATAACGCCAATTGTTAAGAATGTCGAGGAATTGGCAAATTCGGATCTGCTTCAACACTGTGGCTCACGGCTGCAATGTTTTTCTTGAACGACCCGGTCGAACACACGTTGGTGTTCGTACATTTTGTATCGAGCCTGTCGACTCAAATTTAACTACCAAATAGCAGTCTCAGAAGGACGATTATGTTGCCCGAAAATATCACAAATTTCACGAAATGTGACTTTAACAGAACCACTATTTTCATAGTGGATTTTAATTATTTTAATGCAATTTTCATGCAAAATTGAATTCATGGTATGAATACGTCAAAAAACTAAATGTCAAAATTATCATGTTGCTGGTGTTGCCACAATTGAAAAACAAACTTCTTATTGAAAAACCCATTATAAAAACTTTGTGCATGAAAAAATTATTTATTAAAAATATTCAAAAGGTCAATAAACTATAATAATTATTTTATTTTCATTTCCTAAACTCTAGACTGTGGTGGTTACCCAGAATATGGTGGCGTGTCGTTTGGAGCAAAATTTTAAAAATGCTTTAATCTTTCAACCTGACAGATGGCTTAACAATAGCAGAAGCTGTATAAATCCATTTTTGGTTTTACCTTTTGGACATGGTATGCGTGCCTGTATAGCGCGACGTTTGGCAGAACAAAATATTTTAATTCTTTTATTACGGGTAAATATCATCACTTCCTGTCTTCTAACATTTTAAAGTGTTTTGAAATATTTCCATTTAATTATTTTTTTAGCTTGTACGCAATTATCATATGACATGGCATGGTACTGATCAAGATGTTGATGTTGTTACACTTTTGATAAATAAACCAAGTGAACCCATTATTATTCGGATAAAACAACGTCTGTAAAACTTAAATATTTGCAAGTCAAATAGACAGTTTAATTTTTGAAATTTTAAATTTAATTTGCATTTAAAGTAAACGATTTTGTATATTTTTTGTTTAAATGTTTTTTTTTTGTTTATAAGAAATTGTTTTATTTATTTATTTTTTGTTTTTTTTTATTATTTATTTTGTTTCACTAAATGTTATTAGGTTTTTTAATTTTTTTTTAATTTTAAATAAGCCAAATAGTAACAAATTATATTTTGCTTTTAAAAGGCCTTTTAATTTTTATATAATTTTAATTATATTGGTTTTTGTTAAACTAAATACATCAGTTATTGATTTATTGTATTGTATTTACAAGAAACTTAACTATTTTTATAAACCTATAAAGTATTAGTAAATATTTTAATTAAAATGTTTTGTTGTTTTTTTTTTATTATATTTTTAGTTTGTTTAACAAAACAAAAATTATCTAGAAGGCCTTATTTTTTTAAATTCTATTCTGAGTCTACATTTTTAATACATTAATTTTTATTATAATTATAATTATTTGCTTTTTTCGTAAAACTAACATTTAAATTTATTGTATCAGATTTATAATTCCCATAGAAAAACTTAACACTTTGATCAAGTAAGACTCGAAGCCAGTTTACGTTATGGGTTTATTAAAAAAAAAATAAATTATTGAATTAAAACCAGTTTTGAAATTCTGCTCAAATGATTTTTGTATCAGCTAAAAAAAAAAAAGAAAAAAATTAAAATTTTGGCAAAATGTCAAAAAAATACAAGAGAAATGTCTGAAATATAAATTCAAACATGCGATTATTATACAGATACGGGATCGTGGTTACTCAGGGATCCAAGAGCTATCGGCTTTATTAACTGAATATATTGGCGACCTATGTCCCAATTAAAATAACTCGCTGGGTTTTTGTTCAGGAGCGTATCGTCAAATGAAAAGTTGTGACGCATGATACGAAGCCAATTTACTTCCTAACCTTAAATTTGCTCACCTTTTATTTATTGTTGACAGAATACATTTCTATGGATCTTAATATACGTACATGCGTGATAAGATTTACGTCAGTACCTAGCTATGTAAGCCATAACCACACGGTGGATCACACCACTTTGGATGAAATGTAGCGTCATCCTCACCTTCAGATACGTATATCCTCTAATCACTCATAGTTGCAACTTCAAGAGCTCGGAGCAGCTCAACGCCCCCAGAAAGCATGAAGCTTAATAAAATTTAAGAACACAACTGCAATCATGCTCAGTGGAGCTGGACCATTCATTGTGTTCATTGTGAATGGTCCGAGCCACACAACTCAAACGAGAGCATCGAAACTACAACCACCACGATACTCCCGAAGGGCCAACCTCAATAATCAGGCAGAGAATAGCTAAAAGGTAAAAAACCAAAAAGCTGAAGTCTAGGGCTTTACTGACTCCCGTGGAAATAAAGTGGAATTGTGTAGATGGCTCCTGCTAGCCTTTTAGGGGACTGGAATTCCTTTTACCTTTTAATGACGGTGAAATTTCGTGAAAACATATCAATGTGCCCCCGGTGCGATAAAAAGTTGTGTAAACATTTTTCATAGCTGATTCCATAGCTAAAATTCAAAAGTAATTCTCTGTCTTTAAAATCTTTATAGGTGTTGGATGCGCAATTTTGAGGTTAGGAAGTAAATTTCTTGTCAAATGATTAACTTGAGCTCTGTTCCCTTGAAATTTATTTAAGCATTGAATTCTTGATCAAAAAATTTTAATGGTAAAAACTTACTATCGAAATAATGAAAATTGCATAATATCACTTTGTAAAATTCCTCGTAATCAAGCTTCTTTTAAGACCGCTATGCGTATTTTAATCGATAAATTCGAGGCTCATAGTAGTATTGCTGACAATAGATCAACACAATATGTTTGTAGTGGTACTAATAAAGCAAACATGCCTGGAACATCAGGCTCATTCGCAACAATAGGACACCACTAAAGGTACTCTGCGCAATAGTGTGCATAAGGAGTTAAAGCTGACCGACCAATTATTACGTCGAACGTTTATAAATTAGCTATTTGAAAAACTGAACGAAAACAAACCTATTTTTCAATAAAATCATCTTTGATCGCGAGGCTTATTTTCGTTGTACAAACAACTCAAATTGTCGCCTACGAAGCTCACAAAATCCCCAAGCGGTCCTCGAATAATTATCACATCTAAAGAAAATGACATTATGGTGTGGTTTGGGGCGAAACGGCATCAACGGCACGTATTTGTTCCAAAATGAGCATAGAAACGTCACCACCGAATTTTGTGCACTACCAAACTATTGTGGCCGTAATTGGCTAATATTAATATCAGTGAACTGTGGTTTCAGCAAGACGACGCCGCGTAATTTCTCGATATGGCGATTTTAATTGGCCGCCTCGTTCTTGTGATTTAATGCCGCTAGATTTTTTTCCTTGGAGTCATTTGAAATTCCGAGTATACGTAAACAATCACAACTAATTGACGCTCTAAAAGATCAAGTCTGGCACAGCATTGACGAGATAAGCGAAACTTTGTTGCAAAATATGCTGTAAAACTTAATGAAAAGAGCAGACGTCTGCTAACGTGCTAGAAACGGACTTTTGCCCGAGATCATATCCAATTATTAATTCCTATATTGCTACTGCACTCCACATTAGTATTAACAAAGCTGAAGTTGTCATAAAAATGTATATTTTCAGCCAACTTACTTCCTAACCTCAAATATGCCCACCATTTTTAAAAATTAAAGGGCATTCCATAAATGATGTGTGTGAGATATTTACAAAAATATTGTTTTTTTGAACTAAATTTGACAAAAACCTCAAATTTACATATTGTATGTAAAACAGTAACAAGTACAAAAAAAAAATTAAAATTACATGGAGGCAAAAGGCAGACGCGAAATTGTCGAATGATATTTGAACTAAAATAGGCGGATGCTTTAGGTTTATTATATATTTTTATATTTGGCATAAAAAGAATAAGAGCAACAGCACAAAATTTAAATATAAAGGGTGTTCCCATTAAGATGTGAAGCTAACGTTTATGGCTTTAATTTTTCAATTGTATTTATGTATAATAAAATGTCTGCTATAAAGAAATGATAAAAGGGATAAATAAATTTAAAAACTACAGAGCTTTTTCCTCAAACGCTTAGAAAATTATCGACAACATATAAAGAGATAAAGTAAAAAATAAAATTACGGAATTGTTCGCATGTGAGTCAAATTTTCACTTGGCGAATTTATTTTCACATACTTCATTTGGTAACCTAAAATCAATAAATTGAAAAATCAAAATCGATTTACTTTAAGCAAGGCCAGGGTTTAGCACTCAGAAATTTTAACGATGTGTCTAAATACGAAATTAAATTTTCCGAATATAATTTATATAGAAATAATCTCAATATTTAAATTTTTGGTAGAAATTATGTATAACATTTTAAACATATATTTTCGTAAATGCTACAACTATAAATTTAAATTTAATAAAGACGTTTCTGGAAACTTAATTAATTATTTAAATAAAAAACTAAATCTACTCGTAAATATATTTTTTTTTTGTCTTCAATATTTTCTAAAGATAATTTTAATTAAAAAAAAAAATTAACAATGAACACAAAACAACTACACATTAAGTAGATGAAGATAATAAACATTAACTTATATGCTTAATTCATTACTGCTACTTTTCTAGAAAATTTAAGAAACATTGTTTAAAGCTTTATCATGTCCTTGATCTGTTTGCGCTTGCTCGGTATATGAATTTGACTTTCTTACAATGTAAATGATTATGAATCCTATGCTAAATATTTCTATAAAATACGTATAATTACATTCATATAAATACATTTAACACTTTTAATTTATTATTTTTCTAATTTTTTTTCCACTACAAAAACCGAATTTAAGAAAAAGAAAGAAAGAAAACGACAAAGTTCTTCATTGTAAACAAATCAAATGAAAAACTTTTACTTTGGTCGTTTCGTTTTTGCTACGTTTTTTCTTCTTCTAAATATGTGTATGTATGTGTGTCAGTATGCATGTGTGTTAAATCTATGAATATGCTTAAGTTGTGTTGTCCCAGTGAACATTTTTTGCCGATAGGTCTCCTTAAAATAATAAGATATTTTGCCAGAAAAATATCAGATTGGTGTGAAAACTTCATTAGATTTTTCATAGAACACCCGCCTCTATGTCCAACAACATTGTCTAATGGGTATATTTTCAATGACTTCATTCTCTAATGTGTGCATTGTCTGTTATTGCGGCAGCTGTTATTCAAAAGTCCTTTAGATTTGGCCAAAATTCTTTGAGACAATCTAATAATACTTTGAATTTCCTTAGAAACCGCCTAACTCTTCGTTGTTTATCATTTATAATGGGTGAGCCTTGAATTTAGCGATTAAATTACGCGCAGACGGAGCCTGATTACGAGGAAAAGCTGCTCGAGTTTTACAAAGAGTGATACAGTGAAATTTTAAAATTTTCACAACTAAAATTGGTTACTCAAAAGTCTAATACTTCATGGCTTATTTCCCAACCATTTACTAAGTAAATGTCAAAAGATGACAGCTTAATTCTTGACAGTAAATCATTTGGCAGGCATTTAACTTTCTAACCTCAAATTTGCACACCCTTTATGTTCATATATTATTGCATATGTTTTCGAAGTGAAAGCGAAAAGAAATCAATCGTTAACTCTCTTGGGCACAAAATAGATTTATATAATACTAACTCGTATGTGTACTCGTATGTATGCAGTGAAAGATTGTGTACATGAGTATAATTATGATATCTAATTCATTGAGTATCAAAAGTTCTGCTCCTATAGTTCCAAGAGCAGAACCTCTTCATGCTAGAGTGCATTTAAAAAAGACGAGTCCATCATACGGTCATCGTATAGACTTAAAGTTTTTGAAGCCCTTACTTTACGAACCGACGGTGGAACATCACCTGGAGTCTTAACACGTTGACTGGGATCTCGTAATCTTTCGTTGCTACCACGAGCATTAAATACCTCACGAAATACTTCTAAACTTCTCTGCCTTCTAAACTGGGGTTCTGAATGATTTCTCATTATCACTATATTGTTAATAGTTGAAATGTTTTTATGTTCTTCTCCGATACAATGATCATTTCTGGCATCGATAGAGAGATTTGTTGATCTGGATCTAGTTACGAGATGAGTAGGTGTGGATTTGCGCTTGTCTAAACTTTTTAGTCTATATTCTACAATGCCATCAACTTCATCAATATCGCCATTTGTATCATCAGCATCACACTCTTCGTTGCCATTGTGCATCTCTTCTTCTTCAATGGTAGTTATGGGATTCGATTGTAAACTGTTTGTAGGTGTCGCTTTAAACCCATTTGTCTGATTCATTGGACTTAAATCTAAATTATTGGGTCTCTTGGTTTGAACATAACCATTGGCGTCTTCTAAATATACGCTCGTACCCGTAGCACTAGGTTTATCACAATTTGCTTTCTCCTTGTCTATAAAACTTATAATAACGGGTGTGATGCTTAGATTTTTCTCCACAAGATTCGATTTCTCGTCGCCTGTGTTCAGGTGATGAAAAATGTCTAAATTCTCCATTCCATCATTTTTGCGAAATAGCCGTTTCTGTATAAGAGCTCTTACACCATGCCAACCTTTAAGCTTGCGATCGGTATTTTGTTGCTTAGGAAATCCTTGACCCATATGAACGGGCTCTTTCTGTTCTAGTGAGGAGAATTTTTTTGAACTGCTGCCTGAGATTAACTCCTCTACAGAAACATCATCGTCTAAACAGGAAAAGTTATTATCTTCTCCAGCTTGTGGTTGAAAACTATGTTTCTTACTACTTTGTACAAGCTTTGGTGGATATTGATTAACCTTGGGCGCCAGATTTCTTTCCTGACAAGGATTTCTACCCTGATAGGGCTGCAGCTGTTGTTGTGGTTGTATTAAAAGGTTTTTTTCAGTTGTTGAAGAGGTTGAAGCATTTTCATTGTTGTCTTTGAGGTATGGAAACAATTTCATATTTGGTGGTGGATTAAATACGTTATTGGTGTCGTTAGTTATAGTTTCAATATTATTGGGACTACGAGGCTTGTGCTCATAAATTAATTCTGTTTCCGTATGCATAATTCCCAGATTATTGGTATTGAGGAGAGGTGTAGTCGCTGCCATTTGGCCATTTAATCGAGCGCCTATAGAAGCGGCTTCATGCATTCTTTCTTCAGCACATAGCGAAGTTAAACGTGCCTCAGCATCATGATCCCAACAATCTTCACATGTATCTTTTATGAGTTTTGCAGCTGGACCTCCTCCCCAACCAGTAGGAAATAGAGGTCGTGCCTTGCGCCTTACAACCAATGATTGCATTTGATCAAAAGAAGGATGAGAACCCACTTCTAGTTCATAAGGGGCCTTATAAGGTGGCGTCACTTGTCCCTGAGAATAAAAATCGCAACAACGTGTAGCCACTTCCCACAATACCAAACCTAAGGAGTAAACATCCATTTGCTTTAATGATGTCTCACAGTCTCTTAAGTTAACAGCTCCCTCTAAAAGTTCAGGCGCCATATAGCGTAAAGTTCCCACTTCATTGATTGACTTTGTTTCAGCTTCTGCTACTTCTCCTTTGTATTCATAACGAGGGCCAAATACTTTTAAGGCAAATCCAAAATCAGCAATGCAACAGGTACGATCGGCTTTAACTAAAATATTTCTTGTGTTCAGATCCCGGTGTGCTATGCAGGGTTTATGTTCATCACCTCTTCTTAACTCTGTGTGTAAATGTGAAAGACCGCGTGTTATAGTTTTGACCATGCTGCAAAACATTTCAAAGTTTACTGTGTTTGCTATCAGCCAGTCTTGCAGACAGCCAAAAGGAGCCAATGATAAAACCAAATGGTATTCTAGCTTGCCTTCCATAGTGTGATGTTCGTCATAACCTAAAAATAAGCAGAATATTAGTCAACCATATAAAATTACTGACGTGACTAGGATTTACCAAAGTATGTTAGCAGGGCGGGACAATCCATTAGGGGCAGTGAGTAAATATTTCTTTCATTAATAAAATATTGCTGATGAGCCTCGGGAAATATTTTAACAGCCACCTCTTGATCATGCAATAAGCCTTTCATAACCGTTCCATATTTGCCGCTGTCTAGCATGCAAATCAAATTCAAATTGTCCACGTTACGTAAATTGGAGCTGTAACCAGGGCCCGAAGGAGCCAAGGGAGCTTCTTCTGGTTCTGGTTTTTCCCGTATGCTACGATAATATATAAATGTTGAGAGGAGTGTTATAAATAGACACATAACTAACACCGCAAACCAAAGGTTTGTTGTAGACCAATTTAGTTTATCTCTAGGTTTTAATAAATTTGAAGCTTCGGCAAAATTTGTTTTCGACAACTACAACAAAACAAGTGTGAGTAAATAAGTCTAAATTAAAAAGCGATTTTTCTTTTTAATCCCACCTCTAAAAATGAAGGCTCCACCACGGATACATTGTTATTACAAGAATTACCCGAACAGCAACAATAATACATGGAACTATTACGTGAAGTAGATGTTGGTGATGAGCTAACACATTCCGAATGATTACAAGTCGCATTGCCTTCTGTGCTTTCTTTCCAGCAGCCTAGAAAACAATTAAAATTATTTTGAAATTTATTTTAAATAATATTTCTTATTTATTTAGTTTTTATTAAAAAAATTCAAAATTCGCCCGAGCAGGGACTTGAACCCTGGACCCTTGGATTAAAAGTCCAATGCTCTACCGACTGAGCTACCCGGGCACTTGACCTCGGCATAACATTTAACTATTCTGTTATTTAGAAGGAGCATCATATAACATATTATTGGTGTTAAAGAGAGCTCTTAGTGATTAATAGTTTTAAACTAAATTTTTTTGTATTTTTATTTTTAATAATGGTGATATTCAGTACAGTGGCTCACACTGAAAGTCAGGCAAATCATTTGTAGATTTTAATCAACTATTTTAGATGTCATAGCTTATGTTTTTTAAAAAACTTTTGAATACTTTAAATTAAACATTCAGTGCACAATAAAATTTTGTAGAAAAACATTACCAAGAATTTTCCAACAAATTCTAAGATTTTGGCCACACTGAAAGCCGGATTAAGCAAAAACTTCATTTCAATTGACGCTATATATGTTAATTTCTTATTATTTTGTGTTATAAGCGCTCAGTTGGAAATTTGCTTTCGTAGTGTGAAAATATTTAACTATTTTATATATTTTACTGTGGCTACTTTGGAATAGCGAAGAGTTATTAGTAACTATAGGGTTTTCTAACAAGAAGTTTGTTTTCTAAAACAACATAAAACAAAAAATGTAAATGTAGATGATTTAAATTTTTACTGTTTGGAAGAAAAACTTTCAGCAATTATGAATGAAAAATGATATCTGGCAAATGTCCACCACGACCACGCTGACAGATTCTTTCATAATCACTTAATTTAATCACTTTTTGGCAAAATAGCGGTCTTATTTCGTTAATCACATGACAGATTTTAAGGTTTGAAGCTAAATTCGATTCGTTTGGCTACCTATACACTCTGTCGTTAACATAGCCGCACAAAAAATTATCCAATGGGGTTAAATCAGACGACTTGGCTGATTGTCGTGAATTATGCGACCGGAAAATTTGGTTTGCAATTAATTTATCGTTTCATTGGCTGTGTGACATATCGCACCGTCCACGTATCAGTGCTATCCACGTCGTCAATAATAGGACAAAATTGAGATTTTAGCATCTTGATCCATTCGCCGTTACCGCATTTCCAGCCTCATCTTCAAAAAAAAAACGACCCAATACGCCTCAAGACCACATAGCGCACCATACAGTGACTCATTAAGCATGCGAAGGTTTCTCAATAATCGCTCTAGTATTTTCAGAAGCCCAAATGCAGAAATTTTACTTGTTTACATACTCTAACAAGTGAAAAAGGACTTCGTATGAAAAAATGAAAAACCAGCGGGTTGTTCCTGAATGAATTGAGAGAATTTACACCGATGTGAATGGTCGGACGGCTTCAATTCCTGCACCAGTTAAACCTTATAATGTTTCAAAATTAAATTCTTGCGCAAAATTCGCCATGTGGTGGTTTTGGATAACCCCAATTGTTGATAACGTCGAAAAATTGACAAATTTGGATCTGCTTCAACACTGCGATGTTTTCAGTTGTACGACTCGGTAGAACACGCATTGGTATTTGCACATTCTGTATAAAGCGTGTTGACTGAAATTTAATGAACAAATTCTTAATAGCGGGAAGATTATGTTGTCCGAAAACATTAATTTTACGAAATGTAACTTTAACAGAATTACCATTTTCATATTGGATTTTAATTATTTAAATACCATTTTCGTGCGTAATTGAATTCATTGTAACAATTGGCAATGCATCTACTACGAATTTGTCAAAAAAACTAAATGTCAAAACTATCATGTTGTTGGTGTTGCCACAATTGAAAACACAAAGTTCTTTTTGAAAACCCCTATATTTAGAAGCTAAAACTCAACCAGAAATCGCAATACCACGATAAAAGTAATTAAACGGTACATGACATTATTCCGCTATACAGAAAACATCATCAGAATTACAAATAATTAACGCGCACCTGTCAAAGGAACGCTTTAATCGAAAAATGAGAAATATATATATATATATATATATATATATATATATATAGTAATGACCAAAGTAATGACCCATTAATCATTGCTCTAAAACTTGCCACAATGGTGAAAACCAATTTTGGAAAAGAAGTAGAACAAATTGCATGGCTGAATGGCTCAAGAGAAACCATGTGTCAGCGCCAAAATAGAAAGGATCGCTTGGTTTTTACACGAGATTACATATTGAAAGTTTTCTCATTTTGAAGCACGGTAATATGTATATGCCATGTTATGCTGGCTTGTCCTATAAGCATTTAAATATCTGACAGGTTCTTTTTACGGATGAAAACAAATTTAATTTTTTCGTTGCAAGGGCCGGCGTTATGAGTGGCGTAAACAAAATGAAGCATTTTTGCATAAAAACACTAGGAAAATAACGAAATTTATCAGTGATGGTGTGGGGTAGCTGCACGGTAGCTTCAGGCTTCTGAAATCTTCATTTTGTAGAAGGCATCATGGACAAGAACATGTTGTATCTTGATATTTTAAATGCGCGCAAGTTGGTTACTGGTGATAATTTCAAGTTTTATCAAGACAACAACCCGAAGCATATATTGCTGATAGTAAAGAATTTGCTGATTTACAACTGCCCTAAGGCTATCAAAATACCTGCACAAAGCCCAGATGTAAACATAATCGAGCACTTTTGAAAGAAACTTGGATGTCGTATACAAAACAAATTGTGCAGTAATAAAAATCTGCCTAAGGCCGTATTAAAGGAGAAATTGCGCCAAATAACGCCTGACGTGTACAAAAAATTAGTGGATTTTTTTCCAGAAGATTAAAAGCTGTAGAAAATCAAAAATTATATACAAGTAAATATTAATTAATCAAGAAACCATCGAACTGAAAGACTGGCCGTTTTTTTCATTGTGACTATAGTTTTATGTTTTTTGAGTTTTTTTTTATTCTTTCTATCGTTATAAGGCTGAAGTATCTAAAGTTTGTTGTGTTATATTTACTAATATGCAAAATAAATATTTCAATGAAATATTTTGCAAAACTTTAAGGTTTCTTTATTTTAAAGCTTGTCCGACTGTCGATGTGAGCCGCTGTATATTAATGTGACATCACGCATTTTCTAATTGGTTTTTTTAGATTTTAAATTAATCGTAATTATTTTCATACCTTGTTTTACAACCTGTGTTCCATTAGAAGTAACACTCCAAAGAGAAAAACAAAATGTGTAATCAGATGGACACACTCGAAAAGTAGGCGATGTAGACGGTTCAATATCCAAATTTGCATTCACTGTACTTTGTAATTCTTTAGCTGTTAGCCCAGCTGAATCGAATTGAGGAGGGTCATATTCATCGGTATCATCATCCTCATCTAATAGTATGCGATCATCTTCCTTGAAACTCATGCAGCCAAATGGAGAAGGAGCTATAAAATTAGTCATTTATTTCAAAATTTTTTTTAAGAGCACATAAGGAGCACAAAAACTTACAAGTTTTGGCCACAGTCAATAACACCATTAAATATAGGGAAATAATTTGAAGTTTCCCTGACATGGTTAACAATCGTTTCTTCCCTGAAAGCACCTTTTCTTTGAAGATATTTAGTTTTTCTTTTAATGATATGTCTATTGTTAGTTACTGAAATTGTTTATATCTAAGGCCATTCTGGTTAGTAGGCCATATCTGCAAATAAAAAAAATGTATAATAAATATAATTGCTATTTGTCCAATAAGACGAGTAAAGTTAATTAAAAAAAGATGGGTGCACCCACACTTATTGTGTCGTTCTGTTTTTTTTATTTTGTAAAAATAATTATTATTGTCTTTATTGTACATTTTTTGTTTCTAATTTTTCAAGTTTTGCCTTAGATATTCTGTTCGTTATTGTGTCTAGCAGATAAGGCATGTCTTGCATTCAATTGTGATAAGCATTCTTATTAAGAAGTTTTTAATTTCAATATTTTTCTAATAGTTTTAATTTGTACGTTTTTTGCTTAAATAATTGCAAACATTAACGATCGATTGGTTGATTGTATTTCATACTTATATTCGATTTATTGATATGAGTTTGAAAATCTCATTTTTCATGCTCTTTTTAAATTAGAAAAATAGAGTGAGCATTAGTGTGAGTTCTCTTAAGATAAAACGTTTAGTGTTGTCAATGCACAGATTTTTTGCTATGAAATAAAAAAAGGTGTTTGTTACTTTATTCAATAATTTATTTTAAGAACTAAAATGTTTCAGAAATTAATTAAGAGGCTCATAGACATTGAAATATTTTAAGACTAAAATACTTTAATATTAATAAACCGATGAACTAAACACTAAAGAAATTATTTTTATACATCTTAATGGGAACACCCATTATATTTTAGTTTTATTAAAATTGTTTATCTTGCCTTACTCCATTTATAGCCTATTTGAGTTTAAAAATCTTACGACAATTTGATGTCATTTTGACACCTTATATATACAATAACTTTATTTTTATAGATATCACCACACTTACGGAACGCCACTTGATTTTTAGTTGAGGTTAGGAAGTAAATTGCCTAAAAAAGCACACACTTTTTTTGAAAACTTTAGTTTTTTTAAGTTACTAATCGAATATTATGTCGGGTAAAACTCTTCAAGAATGTCGACAATCGCCCTCTTTTTTCACAAAATTTTGAAACACATTTTGCAACAAAGCTTCGCTTATCTCGTCAATGCAAAGCCAAATATCATCTTTAGTGCCGTCTTTCAAATGGCCCTAGAGAAAATAATATGGCGGCATCAAGAACACGAGACCTAATTGACATCGCCAAATATCAAAATCACGCCAAATATCAAAAACACGCCACCGGGAAATTCCCATGCAGCAACTGAATTGTTTCTTATTGAATTGTTTGGGCTTGTGGTACAGTCATCCTAAAATTTTGATGTCAACATTACACAATCATGGCCATAAAATATTGGTTATCATGGTTTTTTAGCGCAAAGATTGGATTTTGTAGGCCCCATATGCGACAATTTTTTTTTTGTTTACATAACTGCCTAATTGATACGGAACAATATGTGAAAAAATACGAAACAATACAAAACAATATGGGATTATACGGAACTAAAAGTAACTATACGTTGAAAAATACAT
Organism: Trichopoda pennipes; assembly: GCA_030448955.1. Classification (NCBI taxonomy): domain Eukaryota; kingdom Metazoa; phylum Arthropoda; class Insecta; order Diptera; family Tachinidae; genus Trichopoda; species Trichopoda pennipes. Next base: position 866,519 of record JASKUP010000050.1, read on the forward strand.
TATTTTCGCTCAGTTCTGCGCAAACAATGATCGGTCGGCTTTAATTCTTGAATGAGTTGAACTTTATAGGCGTGACGATGAAGATCTTTATGCAAAATTTTGCGCAAATTGCCTCTAGTAATGGCCACTTGTTGCAAACGCCGACGAGTTGATGTCCCAGGATCAGAAGGGGTCTGATTATAAGGAAAACTTGCTAGAATTTTACGAAATGATGCAGGGATAATTTCGCCTTTTTGGTAGTATATTTTTTCACAATTAAAGTTCTTTGCTCAAGAGCGTAAATTACCGAAAATTTTACTACATAAATGTCAAAGGATCACAGCTCAATTCTTGACATTTAATCGTTTGACAGACAATTTACTTTCTAACTTCAAATTTGCAGACAAATTAAAAGAAATATAACTTATGCAGTAGCCATAGGTTGTTTCCAAGTTCGTTATGTTTAATTACAGGCTTCAAATAAGATTAAAATTATGATAAAGTACTGGAGGAAGGCTAACCTCGCGACATGAAGACTGCTTAATTAATAGAGCAACCCAAAATTATCCTACAGCAACTTCTAATCACATACGAAATTGCTTATATTTTAAAATTACCGAAAGAACAATTCGCAGAAGAGCGGTAGAGGCTGGATTATTCAGTCGACGACCAGCAAAAAAATCTTTTTTATCGTCAAAAAATAAAAAAGCCTGATTTGAATTCGCCAAGACTCATCTCAACTGGAGTGTCCAAAAATGGGGGACCGTGCTGACGAATCTAAGTTTAATTTAAAGGATTTAGATGAACATAAGGCGTGTACGCAAACTAAATGGACATGGGGGCGGCAACATAATGGTCTGGGGTTGTTTCTATGGGCAAGGGATTAGCCCAATTCATGAGATTGATGGAATTATGGATCTTTCTACGTATCGTGACATATTAAAAGACGTGATGTTGGCTTATGCTGAAGAAGACATGCCACTTAAATGAACATTCCACATTCGTTAACTAAAAAATCAGCCGAGAAAATTGCAAAACCAAAGAAAATTTCTTTAAAGCCACAAAAATAGCCTGGAAAGCAATATCACCCGATATAATTACTAATTGAATATCCTCTATGCCTAAAAGATGTGCGTGTGTCATCCAGAGTAAAGGATTCGCAACAAAATATTGTTTTCTTAAAAAAATGTACTGAGGGCGTGCTAGGTTTTGGCCGGTACTGTATAAAATCAAATGAAATGAAATACCTATATTGAGAAATACAAATATTAAATTGCAAATTAAATATTACAACAGGAATGTACACAAAAACCAAACCAATCCTTGTTTTAAAAAAGAGAAATACTAACTATTCTATATTAGTGGAGCCTGAAAATATTAAACTCCTTAAGTTCGTTTAGTAATAAGATTAAGTGGGTTGACAAAAGTTTCGAAAAGTTTCTAAAATTGCTTTTTATAAATTTCTTACGAATAATGAAAAATTCGTGGCGATTTTTTTTGTGTAAGCACTTGCTGACAATATCAACTCTTTAATCACGGAGGATCAAATTACCTCCCTCCGGTTTTCTTCAAGCAATTTGCAATTCTCCAAAGAATTTTCACGCTTTCTTATATAATTATTTGCGACGTGGATGAGCAGAGTAAAATTGTTATTTTAAAATTGTGAAAATTATCTGAATTACAAAAAAAAACCCTAAAATTTTTTAATCGATTTCTGGAAAATAAATCGGCCTTGACTGATTAATTATTAGACACATACATTTTTGTTTATTTTCTTAAATTCTTATCAAAATATGCCTGTTTTGTTTTTACTATTTTATGCTCATTCTTTATTTATTTGTTTTCATTAAAAGAGAAATTAAAGAGTTAATAAATTTTTAAATTTCTCTTAGATTGAATCTCACTCTCAGTATCTGTGTCGCAGTATATAAATCGCGCGTATCTATGGCGCCACTTAATTGCATTCCATTTTTTGTTGTTGTTAATGTTGTATAATTTTTTTGCAGTTTCATGTATATCTTTTGTTTTGTTTTAAACCTTTTGTGTATGTGCTTGTTGTTGTTGTTGTTTCTATTTTCATGTTTTTAAGTCTGATTATTTTTAATATTAGTCGTCTCTTTTAAAATCTTGTTTAAAACAACAGTTTTTTTTCTCATTTCACCGTCTACACTTTAGTGTTTCAAGATATCATTTTTTCTGTTTGCTTTATTTTGCTTTCAAACAAGAAAATACAAAAGACATGGATGTTGTTGTTGTTGCAGAACAGAAACAAAACGCACTTGTTCCTTTCAGCAAGTATTTACGTACATACATTATTTTTTATTTTTTTGTTTTGTCAACTTAAATGAATGTTTTCATGTTAATGACTCTTAAATGATTTAGGGATGTTTTGGTCTTTTCCTCAAAGACTATTTTTTATTTTGCTGTCACAGTGGGTGGCAGGTTTTGCTGTTTCTTGTTTGCAATTATTTCTCCCAATACCACAAGCAATTGTAGAGTGAGTTAAAGACATTGATTTTTCACCAAATTTAAGTTGCAAATAAAATTTTATATGTAAAGTTTGAAAATAAGAACATTTTCAAGTTTTTGAATATTTTTCTTCATGCAATTTGTGTTGATTTTTTATTTATATACATATGAATATAAATTGTGCTTTTGTTAGCCGATTTTTAAAAGAATTTACCTTATTTTTTTTAAACTTTATTTACACATTTTACAAGTTTAAATATATAAAAATTTGAATTAAGATAAATCGATTTAAGCGTGCATTTAATTTATTATTGTGCCTTTTATTTTGTTTTAGTAAGTTTTGTATAATAGATATTTTCTTTTAATAGCCGACCGGCGCCAGTTTCTCTGCTTTCAATCGTTTGTTAACTTATTCGCGTGGAGTACCGCTTTCTTTTAAAGCTAAATTGATTCTGTGCAATATATGAGTATCTGGTTTTAACAGTTAGAAAAGCACTGCTTGTTGCTGTTAACTTTCAAGTTGTTTTTGCAGTGTTGCCACAATATAATTTTTGCTACACTTTTTACTTCATATACATTTATACTTCTTTTTTCTTTTAAGTTCAACAATTAAAGCTCTACAAACAGCAGATTGATTATATTTTATACACAAATAGTTATTTTCCATTGTCGTTTGTTGGAGTATGTTAAATAAATAGACATTTTGTTTGCTCAATATGGCTACATTATGATGAGTATTTTGTTTTGTAAATTTTAAGAGACTACTCTACAGTTATTTTTTAGGCTCTCATTAAAGTATATATAAAAATAGCGAGATATGAATATCTTATTGGCTCCAATTCAATAGGAAACACTAATATTTATGCATAGCGTTAGTTAAAATGGAAATATGTAACTGAAGAAATATTTTCAATTTCTTTACTGCACAGAAATAAAATTTACCGTTATTTAAAATGGATCACAGCTGTAAATTTCTTTTATTAGTTACATGAACTTTTATTTTAGTTAACAATATTTTATTCCATTAAATATTTATGGTTTATTTGATAAATCACAAATATTTAGAAATGCAACATAAATAGATAATAAATGGTTAAAAAATAATTTTTCTATTTAAATTAAACCTTATAGAAGGTGTTTATTACAAAATATTTTTAAAATTAGAAATTGAAGTTTCTAAATTCTATCCGTCAAAGATCTTTGAGTAAATTTAAAATGTTTTTTTAACACGTTTGTAGAAAAATTCCGGTTAAATTTATTAAAAAATGATTTTTGAATTAACAAACCGTTTTTAATTTATTTTTAAATATAAAATTTGTAAACTATAAATAAAAGGTTTTTCAACAAGAAGTTTGTCTTCTGAAACAAAATAAAGCAACAAATTTATATTAAAATGATTTAAATTTGTATTGTATTACGAAGAGAAAAGTTCGGCAATTATGAATGACAAATGATATCTGACAAATGTCTACCACGACCACGCTGAAGATGTCGATGCTTTCATCAAAGTTTTAAATCACTTTTTGGCAAAATGGCGGTCCTATTTTGTTAATTACATCACGGATTTTGAGTTTTAAGGCTGAAATCGATTCGATTGGCCCCGTATAGTATCTGTGTTAAATCACACGAATTGGCTAGCCACTTAACTGCTAACTGTCGTGAAATTATGCGATCGGGAAATTTTGTTTGCAATAAATTGATCGTTTCATTGGCTGTGTGCGGCACCGTAGATATCACATGTCAGTCGTTAATAATAGACCCAAATTGAGTTGTTAGCATCTCGCGATAGCGTGATCCATTAACCGTTACCGCATTTCCAGCCTTATCTTCGAAAAAAAATGGCGGTTTCACACCTCCAGACCACATAGCACATGATACAGTGACACGTTGAAACGTTGGCTTCTTAATAATTGCTCTAAGATTTTAAGAAGCACAAATGCGGCAAGTTTGCTTGTTGAAATATCCTAGCAAGTGGAAATGGGCGTCTAAAAACTGATTTTCTCAGAAACTCTAGTACCTGAATAAATTAAGCGAATCTATGGCGATGTAAAAGGACGTTCGTCTTCAATTGCTGCACCAGTTGAACCTTGCACAGCTTTAAAGTCAAACTCTCACGCAATATTTGCCATGTGGTGTTTTTGGATAATCCCAATTGTTGAGAACGTCGAGGAATTGACAAATTTGGATCTGCTGCAACACTGTGGCCTACGGTGGCGATATTTTCAGTTAAACGGACCAATCAAACACACGTTGATGCTCGCACATTTGTACCGAGCCTGGCGTCTCAAATTTAATGACCAAATTTTTAATAACGGTCTCAGAAGAACGAAGAAGAAGAACGAAAACAAAACGAATCTTACGAAATGTAACTTTAACAGAACCCCGATTTTCATAGTGGATTTTAATTTTAATGCGATTTTCAAACGAAATTGAATTTATTATAACAATTGTCAATGGATCTACTACAAATGCGCTAAAAAACTAAATGTTAAAACTATCATGTTGTTGGTGTTGCCACAATTGAAAAAAAGCTTCTTATTAAAAAACCATATATATATTTTTATTAATTATTACAGTAACATGAGCAATTTTCCACCAAACAATTTATAAAATAAAAAATTGAAGATCCTTTATATTGCAAGAAATGTTATTCCCATAAAAAAAGATTATTCGTTTTTTTTTCGAATTATAAAATTTTTAAAATGCCTTATAAAATTTTTCCAGACTAGACATGCATTAAAAAAAAATAATTAGCGGAACCAGTCGAGTCTTTCTCAAGTTATGCACTTAGCAACGGACATCATGTTATATTTATTTATATAGATTTTTGCCGATAATAATAATAATAAAGTTTTGTGGGTTATAAGCCTATATTGGTTTAAAACATCTGTTATTTTTTAATTAAGTTTTTTTCAAACTTGCTCCCAAAAATTATTATGCTTCAACTTTTAATTCCGTTATAACTAGAAACGGTTTCCCATTTTGTTTTTATACTTACTTTTTATTCTACAATTGATACATTTTTAAGAATATAAATATACCACACAGCATGGTTCTATTTTAATGAAAAAATAGTCTGTAATATTTAAAGGAATGATTTCTTTTCGGGTGTGCCTCACGTACGATAACATTTTATATTAAATTTTAGCAAAGAAAATTTCCGAGTTTAAAAAAAAATATTAACGCAGAATTATGTTTTCTTATCAATTTGTTTAGTGCTCAAAAGGTATGGCCGGTAGTACTTTGCCAGCACATTGGCCAAAACCAATACGCAGACCATTACGTTCACAATGGCCCCGAATAATAACTTCATCACCATCTTGTAAAAATTTACGAACAGCACCATCTTTAAGAGTGATAGTTTTGGAGCCGCGCCAGCTCAATTCAAGCATAGAGCCATAGGAGTTTTCAGTTTCACCACTAATGGTACCGGAAGCCATTAAATCACCCGGACGTATATTGCATCCCGTAACTGTATGATGGGCGATCTGTTGCATGGCAGTCCAGTATAAATATTTGTAATTTGATTTACAAATTTGAGATTCTTCACCATTTTCGGCTAAAATATGGAAATTTTAAACGATGCTTTAGAGAAATAAACAAAAAAACTTACGTTTTAGAAATACTTCCAAGTTTATATCAAAATTGAAAGGTTTGTTATGTTTCAAGTAGGGGAAAACTTCAGGCTCTTGCGGAAAGTTATCCACCAAGAAAGGTTCTAAGGCAGCCACAGGTATAATCCAGGGTGATATTGTAGTACCTAAGTTTTTGGAGGTAAACGGACCCAAAGGTACATATTCCCATTTTTGTATATCACGGGCACTCCAATCGTTCATTAAAGTAAAACCAAACACGTTCTTCCATGCCTCTGCTACAGGTACACGTTCACCTAACTTATTGCCGGGACCACCAATAAAGAAAGCCATTTCTAATTCGAAATCTAATAATTTGCATGGACCAAATACGGGTGGTTGGCCGTCAACGGGTAGAGTTTGTCCAAGAGGGCGATGTATGGGTGTACCAGACACAACTACTGAACTGGCACGTCCATGATAACCCACTGGTATATGACGCCAGTTTGGCATTAAAGCATTTTCTTTGCCTCGAAACATAATGCCCACATTGGTGGCATGATGAATGGATGAATAGAAGTCAGTGTAGTCACCAATATCGGCTGGTAAATGCATTTTACATTCTGCTTGCGGTATGATAACACTAAAAACATTTAATAATATATTATTTTAATGCAACCAAAAATTTTTTGCAGTCTTACCTCTTGACTAAATTAGAATTTTGTTCCAATTGGGAATTTTGTAAAAGCAATTCATGGGTTCTTGAACGCACTACAGTCCATGCTTTATAGCCAAGACTCATTAACAAATTTAAAGTTTCTGCATTCAAAGCATCCTTGAAGTATAACAGTTAAAGAAATAAATTCCTAACAAATTTAGACATATGTTTCCTTTGACATCAAGTATCTATATACCTCAATAACAACACAAGAAACCTTAGTTTACCCTACGTAACAAACTAGACAATTTATATGACAAACAATACATTACCGAAATTATAGATATTGCAAAGAAGGTAATTAAACAAAACTACTTTAGATTTAATAACCACTTTTGCAAATTATCTGATGGATTCAGCATGGCAAACCCGACTTCGTCAATTGTCATGGAAATTTTCATGAAACATCTCGAATTACTACACATAAAGACACAATAACCCATTACGTGGATGACATCATATGCATCCTCGAACAAGACAACGCTGAAAAAATTCTAACATTACATATACAATAGAAAAAGAACAAGACAGAATTTTACATTATCTTGACATCACAATAACGCGAGGAATTAAATATTTAACATTTGACATCTACAGAAAACCAACTACCACAGACACTACCATTCACATTACTTGTACCTGTATATATATCTATTTAGGACAAACTGGATGAACACTAAAGACAAAATTTACAGAACAGACGGTCAGACTAACGGAAAAGAGGAGACTTCAACTTTGCAATACACCTTGAAAATCAAGGGAAATGGGCGAGTGTATGACTTTATTGCATCCTAGCAAAAACGGTAGAAGACTATACTTGAAACGTGGAAATCTACAAAACAAAAAGAAGATGGACAAGTTGGACAAATCGGAGGTGGTATATGGAATACCGTGTAATGGTGACGGATCTAACGTATGTTATAAGACATATGTTGGAACTACTGGATTAAAATTAAGGACTAGATTAACAGCACACAAATCGGACTACAAAAATAGAAATGGGACAACGGAAAACAGAACAGCATTCACAGCCCACTGTGCAGCAACTGGTCTTTCGCCGAACTTGGAGAGCAAAATAATATTACAACAAGAGAAAAACAAAAGAAAAAGATATACAATTGAAATGCTCCACATAATAAATACTCCCGCAGAACGTAGAATTAACTTTAAAGTCGACACTGAGAATTCTGTGAATGCTTACAGACACATGATAAGAAAATATGGACAAATGGGACGAAAAGGAAAGGAACAAGACTAGTCGGCAATCTAACCTGACGGTAGTGTAAAGGTGATAATTAGAATGTAAGAACAACAGAAAGGGCAAAGTCCAGATTATATTTTTATTTTTGTTTTGTGTTATGAATATTTTAATTTGTTTGCTATTTTTTATGTTTTCTTTTGTTATTCGATAGTGTAGTTACTGAAGAAGGATACCGAAGGTATCCGAAATATTGAGTTTTAAATAATTAAATAAATGGAAAAAAGAAAAGAACCATAGAGTCTTTATCGGTGGTACCTAGAGCCTGGATAAAAAGAAATTAAATTAATAACAAAACAAAAACTTTTGACAGCAACTTTACAAACGGACAGATAAACACAATCTCAGACACAATTTTCACACCACTTAAACTAATCATAAAGTCAAACAATCGAAAAGCACCTTCAGAAGGACACACGCACCTGGACAACAATAAAAGACGAAAATATCAGGATTAATCCTCACATAATGTCAGATGGCTGACATTCTGACTCCGTAGGTAAATACAGGCATACCACGCTTAACGCTACCTCGTTTAGCGCTGTTTCGTTATAACGCTCTTCAAAAAACAATTTTTTTGTCGTTATTTTTTAAAATTTTTTGTCATTTTTGAAACATAGTAGTCATAAAAAGCAGCAGAAAATATACATAATTTGAATTTTTTTCCATACGTTTTTTTTTAAATAAAAGTAGGCTAAAAAATTCCCTAATTCTGGGAATTCCCCTATAAGGATCAATAATTTGTGAAATTTTCTCTCATATTTAATTAGTCATTGGAAATAGTGATATGGTCCGGTACAGACTTAGTAAATGCAATATTGTTATTTTGAATTATAATTTAATTTCTAATTTTAAAATGAAGTACACATTAAATAAAAGATATATTTTTAAATAAAATACCCATCTTATTTGTCATTTTTTACTTCAAGGCAGCAAAAAAAACGGAACCTCATATTTTAATGCAAATAGTGCCTTTTTTAACGCTATTTCGGTTAACGCTCAATCTTCAGGAACGCAACCTGAGCGTTAAACGAGGTATGCCTGTACGACGATTATGGGATAAATATATGGACCAGAAATACTGACTGATATAAATTGACTTGATAATGATGTATTCACATTGAAAGCGTTCGCAATGCAACTTGCGAACAAACAGCCAGGAAAGACGTTATATGGAGAAGGAATTTCATTCATTGGCGGAACTAACCCAAACAATTTATACAAATGAGTTATTAATTTTACCTGCACTTCGGGTGGGTACAAGAACGCAACACCGCTTAAATCTAAAACGCTGTCACCAATTGCAACACACAAACGTTTGCGGGCCTGTAAATAAAATTATAGAAATAGATAAAAAACATTAAGATTTTTAAAATAAAAATTTTATTTTTCATTTTTTACTTAATTCTTTGATTAGGTTTTGTTTGCTTTAAAATCTTGTATATAATTTAAATACATATTTATCTCTTGTTATTTTATTTCTACACTATATTAAGACACCTGAGAAACAGAAACCAAAACAAGTTTAATTTATTGTTTATGTAAATGCTAAAAATATTTGAATAATTTTTAGTCCTAATTTAAATATTAATGTTTTTTTTCTTAATTTTATGTCTTAAACTGGAATAAAAAAATTCTTTTAAAAGATCTGTGATTTTTAGATTTAGTTTATTTGCATAAATTAATTAATTTCTTACATTGGCCTGTGTAGAGAAAACACCATAAGGCAGGTTATCCAACGGAAAATCACTTCCAGCCGGTACATGAACAAACGAAGTGGCGGCCATAGTGTTTTGTGATTTTATTATCTCGAAATTGCTAACGTTTTTTGAATATCGTGTGGCTATATAGGCAACTAATAAAATTATTAAAAACCCGCTAATGAATTGCTTTCCGTAAGCCAGCTGTGCAGAGACTGATTTAAATATATTTGTTGCCACCTAAGTATACCCCCAACAATTATTTAATTCAAATAGAGAGAGAGAGAGAAGGAGCACTCTTTTCAATGTGTAAGTTATTATAAAGAGCTGCCGGTTTATGGTATCTTATCACCGTAAAACTCCAAATCAAAAAATTAAACTTGACTTTTTCTCTCTATCTCCCTATCTATCTCTCTCTTTAATTTTTCTGGTTCTTCGGGTACGATCTACACAAACTATTACTATTAGGCTAACAGCTGATTAAATTAAATACTTTTAAGAAGTTGTTTAAACTATAGAGGCACAATTTAAATACAGCATTAGCTGCTGCTGTATAAAAAAGAAAATGAAATATAACATTTTAATCAAAAGTTGATGGCTGTAAAAAGAAAATAGAAAGTGGCTGTAAAAAGAAATCTGCAATAACAAGAATTTTAATGAACTCGATATGTTGCATATATTTGTGTGGTGGTATTGGAAAAAGGTTTTATAAGTTTATATCTGCTTGGATTGGGCTATTGCCTCTAGTTAATCAATTTTATTTTAATTTTAAGATGGCTATTTTCATAATAAAAGGAGTTGTTTGTTTGCCTTATAGAATTGTTTATGTTTCTTAAGCAATTAAAAATATTCCTTTATTATCAATCTCAAAACGATTTCACCTAATAAAATACTGAATGCTGATGAAACGAGGGCGTTAAGCTAAAAGTCTATACTATGCGTTCTACTTGTACATGCTTTATACGCGTCTGTCAAAAAAGTAGAATCAGTGTAATTGTATGTGACAAGTTACACAGCACATCGCATAGAATGCTTATGACGCATAGAACGCATGAAGTAGGCTTACTTTCTACTTTTCTACGCGTCGCAAGCGCCATGAAAAAATGTCAGCTGCTTTTGACGTTGTATCATTTCTGTTATTTGGATTTTTCAAACGTTGCTGCAAAAAAAACACTCTCTTCCCTTTCCAGAAACAAAGGACGCACCCAAAAGCGTTTTCTTTTCTCTTGAAATTTTCCATAGGTCCTCATTACACAAAATATCATATGTACAAATTTAATAAATTCGTAAAAATTTTCAATTTCTGTTTTCATTTTTGCAAAATTTTTTTTTTATTATATCAAATTATTTACACCACAGCTGATCATAACAAAAAACCTGGCGCATAAAAAGCGTTGCATGTAATTTGAAGTTTTAAAAGCGTAGAACACGTAAAAAGTATCAAACGCATACAAAGCGTGTGCGCGTAGAACGCGTGGTATGGGACTTTATAAATAATGGTATAATAATGGGTTTTTCAACAAAAATATTGTTTATCATTTGATGATAGTTTTGACATGATAGTTTTGACATTTCATTTTTTGACGTATTCGTAGTAGATGGCATTGGCAATTGTTACAGTGAATTTAATTTCGCACGTAAATCGCATTAAAATAATTAAAATCCATTACGAAAATGGTGGTTGTGTTAAAGTTACATTTCGTAAAATTCGTGATATTTTTCAACAAAATAATCGTCCTTCTGAGATCACTATTAAGAATTTGGTCGGTAATTTTAAGCTGATAGGCTTGATACAAAATTTGTGAACACCAACCCGTGTTCGACAGGGTCGTTAAGAGTGTTGAAGCAGATCCGAAATTTGTCAATTCTTCGACGGTCTCAACACTTAGAGTATCCAAAATCACCACATACCGAATTTTGCGAAAGATTTGACTTTGAAGTCCTATAAGGTTGAACTGGTGCAGGAATTGAAGGTTTTTGAAAAAATCGTTTTTTCAAACGAAGCTCATTTTGACTTGTCCGGGTATGTCAACAAGCAAAATTGCCGTATTTAGGCTACTGAAAATCCTAGAGCGATTATTGAAAAGTCTTTGCATGCTCAACGTGTCACGTGTATGGTGCCCTATGTGGTCTGTGGATGTGAAGGGGCCGTTTTTTTTTCGATGAGGCTCTAATACAGTAACGGTCAGTGGATCACGCTATTGCAAGATGCTAACAGCTCATTGACGACAGAGATATCACTGACATCTGGTTACAATATGTCACACAGCAATGAGGCGATCAATTTGTTGCACAACAAATTTCCCAAAATATCCAAAACCAATACATGGCGGATTTTGCGTAAGGATTTGACTTTGAAGCCATACAAGGTGCAACTGGTACAGGAATTAAACCGACCGACCATTCACATCGGCGTAAATTTGCTCAATTCATTCAGGAACAACTAGCTGGTTTTTCTGAAGCCCATTTTCACTTGCCAGGGTATATCAACAAGCAAAATTCTGCATTTGGGCTTCTGAAATTCCTAGAGCGATTATTGAGAGGCCTTTGCATGCTAAACGTGTCATTGTATGGTGTGACGGTGCCATATGTCACACAGCCAATAAAACAATCAATTTATTGCAAACCAAATTTCCCGATCGCATATTTTCACGGCAATTAGCAGCAGGTCGTCTGATTTAGTACCACTGGATTATTTTTTTGTGGGGCTATGTTAATGACAGCGTCTATACGAAGCCACTCAAATCGATTTCAGCTTTAAAATTCAAAATCCATGATGTGATTAACGAAATAGCATCGCAATTTTGCTAGAAAAATGAGTAAAAACTTTAATGAAAGAATCGACCTCTGTCAATGTGGTCGTGGTGGGCATGTGCCAGATATAATTTTTTATTCATAATTGCCACAATATTCTCTTCGTTATAGAATAAAAATTTATTGGAATTTAAAGATAAAGCCAAGGGAATAAATATACAAGATAATGATAGATTGTTTTCATTTGATGTAGTTTCCCTTTTTCCAAGTATTCCTGTAGGTTTAGCTTTAAGAATTATAGAGGAAAAATGACAGATAATAGAATAAAATACGAATATTGAGAAGGAATTATTTTTACGTATTCTTAAGTTTTGCATTGAAGACAATAGGTATTTTCAATTTGATAATAGAATATATCAACAGAAGGAGGGCCTCCCTATGGGCTCTCCAGCATCTCCAATTATAGCTGATATTGTGATGGAGGAATTACTAAATTCATGTATTAGTAAAATACATATTAAACCAAGGATTATCACAAAATATGTCAATGATTTATTTTGTATAACATCAGAAGATGCAGTGGATGATATTTTTGAATTGAATAGTTTTCATCCGGATATTAAATTTACGATTGAAAGAAAGTTAGAATCTAAACTTCCATATTTAGATATATTGATAATAAGAAAGGAAAATATGTTAGTGTTTGATTGGTATAAGAAACCAACATCTCCTGGAAGACTTATTAATTTTTATTCCAAACATCCGAGAAAAATGATAATAAACACGGGGAAAAATATGATAGACAGAATATTGACTATAAGTGATAGAGAATTTCAGTTGAAGAATAAGGACACAATTAGAGATATACTTCATGAAAATGATTTTCCAGTAGAATTAACTAACCGATTAATTAGACAATATGCTAATCATAGGAATAATTTAGGAAATACTATGGCAGAACCAAGAATTTATAAATCATTAACTTATGTTCCTGGAATATCAGAAAGATTAAGAAAGTCTAAAATATATGACATTGATAGATATAAAATTGCACACAAAACATATAACACATTAAATAAATTATTTAGCAATATGACGGATAAAATAGGAAAAATGGAAATATCTGATGTAGTTTACAGGATTCCATGTGGAGGAAATGACCAGGTGAACTGTGACAAAGTTTATATTGGGACAACATAGAATAAACTTAAAACAACATTAGCTGGTCATAGATGTGACCAAAAATATAGAAGACATCCTTATCTTCAGATTGTAAGAAATATAATCATTATCCAAAGTTTGATGAAACATCAGTATTAGATATAGAAAAAAACTACAAGAGACGTTATATGTTAGAAATGTTAGAAATTGTTAATGTACCAAATGTAAGGAGAATAAATTTCAAAACAGACACAGACAATTTAACGCAGAATTATAGGTACTTAATACAAAAGACACATAATTTGTTATAATTATTTCATAAGAAAGAATTTGTTATTTAATTTCCGTTTCCTTGTTTTTGTATGTTTAAATATTTGAAATTTTAATTTTTGTATGTTTGTATGTATGAAGAAAAATATTTTATATGTTTTGTCAAATGTTTTTAAAAATTTTTCTTTTCAAATTGTTACAATTTTTTGTTTTTGTAAAATATAAAAAAATAATTTCCTGAAGAAGCTTCCCACAGGAAAGCGAAATATCGAAAAAAAAAATAAATCGTTATAATTTAAAGGACCGTTTAAAAGATTAAGATTAAGATTTAATAGAAATAAAAAAAGATCGAATAAAACTGAAAATAATTTGAATCATCTTTATCTATATTTTTTATTTTTTTAAACTTCTAGTTGAAGAACCTTTTACAATTTTACAAAATTTCTACGATGTTAAGGTGAAAGGGAAAGAAGAGACTGTGCTGTAAGAAACATTGTTTCCAATATCGTTTTAGCTAATGCTACGACTGTTTTTATGAAATTATAATTTTTTAGTTAAATTTTAATTAATTGTGAATTTTTAGGTTTTCTCTTAATTATGAGTTTTAGTATCGAGATATCAAAAACAAATTAAAAATCAAAAGGCTGGAAGTAATAAAAGTAGACATCTTTAGCTTCAATATATCCCCCAGGTACTAGAGGACTACCGTAATATAAATCTTCGCATTTATTAGAGATTAGATAGTGATAAGTCATGGACTTGAATACATTTACTCTACTGGAGCTAAATAAAATTTAGTTGCTATTAAAAGAATAATTCAAAAACTTTAATTTATTCCCAACACCTTTTAATTCTCCTGAATGTGAAAGGTGTAGTTAGAATTTTTACTAAATAAATAATTTACATAAGCCAGCATGGTACATTATTATTGTATCATTCGTAACAAGAAAACAGTGGCATTATTCTGTATTACAAAATAAAAAGATCTTTTATGTAAAATGCAATACAAATGGAGTAATGGAGAAGCCTTAAACTGTAATTTAAAACAAATTTTGTAACTTAATTTAAATGATAAAGCAATGTTACAAAGCCTGAAAAACATGATTGTATTGTTTTAAAAACTATTTCATTTTGTGTATTAACAATTTTTAAAATTCCAGACCAAAAAATTTGGCGGCTGCGAATGTAATATAAATTTTTCTGCAGCATTCTTTTCGTTCTCCAGTAGAAATAATAATATAGCTATGCAAGCCTGAAAGTATACTTTGTTTTATAAACATATGTATAACGCAGATGGCAAACACTGACTTAGTTTGGCGGAATTCATAAATTTTGGTAGTTTTAAATTTGTATTAAAGAGTTTATAAAGCAATTGCAGGTACTTTTATTTTTTAGACTTAAAAAAACTCATTTTTATCCGGCATAATGTTGTTTATTTTTCCTTCGCCAGTAAATGAAATACTATTGCTATTTCCTGTCCTAACTGGCAGGTTTGTAGTCAAAGGCGAGCGCTTTCGATGCGAATGCATCATTCTCAAGCCGCGTTGTGGTTTGTACTGGTGAGTTACTATTGGTGCCAACACTGACTCAAATAGCAATAGTCAGTTTTATCCTTTTTTTATTCCAACTTTTACATCATTAAAGGAAGCCCAGAAGTACAACTGAGATTTAATGTGAATGTCAATAAAGTTTATTCATTTTTGATATAAAGGGCGCTTGACTAAGGAGTAGCTATTTAAATAATATTTTTTTTTAATTATAATATCGTACTTATTGGTACCAATTTGGCAAAAAATGTTAAACAATTTTGAGTATATTTAATCCTGTTAAAAGAAATGTCATTTAAAAAAATGCTTTCTAAGATTAATTAATATATATTTTTCTATCTCTACATTGTATATATTTTAAACTTTATTGATTTTTGCCACTCTGCAGTAATCATGTCACTTTACTCATTACTTCGAATCGGGAAAGAAATTTTTTTAGAAGCTTGATGTATGTAAATACAAAGCTTTGGTTATAGCTAAGAGTACACTGTTAACTACACGCCATGGAAAGAAGTGTCTAACATAGTTAGCAATATTTTATTTTTCTGAGGTTAGCTATCAAAATAAAAAATTGGGCTACCTTCTCACAAAATGTATTTTGCTCTCTGTATAATTTTTAAGGATAATAATTCCCAAATATAGAGTATGGAAGCTGAAAATACGATGCAACTCTTAGCATTTAAAAATCGTGAGGGTTTTAAAAAAGTTAAAAATAAAAGGTTGCCCCTTTTTGGGAAGACAATTGAAATGTACACAGATATAATATAAATATAAAGATTAGAGAAGACATGGTTTCAATGTATTGTTGCGAAGATACTTACTTTAAATTATAAAAAGATAATGAGTAAGTAACGTCAATTAATCTATTGTCTCTGATCACAAATAAAGATGTTTCTAAGAAATCTTATTAAGCAAAAACGACAACAATATGCTACATTGAAATTCAATGAACTAAGATTAACAGTTAGAAAAAAAAAGCAAACAAACGCCTGTACTGAATAATAACTACATCATCATAGCAAATGCGATGAATTATAGTTTTCTAATAAAGGCTTGAATCGCTTAAAACAGAGAATTGCTATCTTGGGCAAAAGAGCCAGTTTAATTATGAACGTGATCGAGTGAAGACATAAAAGTTGATAAAGCAGGCTTTAGGCATTAAAGTACTAAACTTATCACCGTACAATATATTTTTTAATGAAAATCGTGAAAATTTATGAATTTATTATTGACCGTTTGCAAGACAAATTTTGTAATTTTCGTACTAATTCCTCAACATTTGCGGTAACTAAATAGTCTTGTAAGTACTTTTTTTGTGTGGCTACTAACTTAAATAAAATTATATTAAAATCTTTAATAAATATCTTTTTTTCTTTTTAATTAATTACTAACATATTGAAAAAATTTTCAAAACATTTGACAAAAACATATAAAATATATATAAAATAATATAAAATCAAATGTTTTGAAAATTTTTTAAATATGTTAATAATTTTTTGTTTCCAAAAATAAAAAATTTTTCCTGAAGAAGCTTTCCAAAGGAAAGCGAAATATCGAAAAGAAAAAAATATATAAAAAAGATCGTTAAAAAAAAAGATATTTATTAAAGATAAATAAAAAAAATCGTTTAAAAAAACTATAAAAATTATCATCATATTAAAATTTAATTATAAAAATTATTAAAAAAAATTAATTTCATTTAATAAAAAATAAAGTGTAAACAAAAATTAAAATATGTCAAAAACATTTTATTCCGAAAAAAACAAATTTTAACAAGCATATAGATGCAGTTTACCATCTCTGCTGCACAGGTACTAATTAAAGAAAAAAATACACAATTTTAAATTTTTATTTTTTTTTATAATTTATTATACAACATTTAACACATTGAACTATACAGTGATATTTAAGTAGTTTTTTTTTTAATTTAAATAATTTATATTTTTCAAATTGTTTGATTAAATATTTTTTTTTTTGTGTTGCTTCTTGTGGTTGCTTGTTGTTGTTTCATATAGTATTATTTAAATTTATCTATGAATAGGTACGTACACACATTTAAATTATTTATTTATTTATATGATTTTATAATTGTTGTTGCTAAATTTATATATAGATTTGGTTGTTGTTTGTTTTTGTTTTATACATTTGGAATTTTTGCTTTAATTAAAACAATTAACAATATAACAGACTACAACAAATTTTATTGGGGTGTGAATTTTTTCAAAGGACTCGTTTTGCTTTTGTATTTGTACATATTAATAGAGAATACATACACGTTGATTGATTTTAAAATTTTGTTATTGTAATTTTTTGCTCTTTGTTTATTTTAAAAATTGCCATTTGTTTTAAAAGATTTTTTAAATAATCGAAGGCTGTTTTCAATGAGAAAGAACATTTATCAGGGTGTTGCTTCTTTTAGTTGAGAATTAATTTTAAAAAAAAATGTTAGATTGATTTTTAATTTAATTTTCAACTTTTCAATACGTACATACATATGTATAATTAATGAAAAATATTTTTTTTTAATTTTATTTAATGTATTATAAATGATAACCAAAATTTATGTATATTTAAATGGTGCTTTTTTTATATTTTTGTTAAATGTGCGTGCAATAATTTTTTAACTTAAAATATAATAAAATTTGATTTTTAATTTTTTTTTTTTTTTTGGTTTATTTATTTATAAATATATTTTGCATAATTTGGTGGCATTTGTAGCCGCTTGCTCTACTAATAATTAGTTATTGTCAGTCACAGCTGGAATAGTTGTAGCCTTTGACTCATTATGAGGCAAGTCTAAATTTTTATGTTTTATTTTTAATACTCGTTTTATTAATGCTGCTTAAGTCTAATATGCTTTTCTGTAAATTAATTCTAAAATGTCTTCCACAAAGTTGTTTTTTTTCAATAGTTATTTTTATATTTTTGATATTTTATTTATAATACAGCATAAATATTTACTGTTTATTTTTATAATCAAATTGAAAATTGTCTTCATTTTTTTGTAATTTAAATATTTGTATTTTATTGTTTAACTTTTAATATTATGAATGTCTTCCAAACGTTTTCTCTTGCAAAATGTTTATTTAAGAAAGTATAATATTTTAAAATGTGCATATTTTTTTTTATACAAATTGTATTTAGATGATATAGACGTTTTTATGAAAACTTCATAAACAGCACAGTTTTATTAGAAATACTAAATTGAAAATAAAAACTATTATTAAAAAAATTATTCAAATTAAATTAAAATAAATTAAAATAAATCAAAATTAAAGTAAATAAGACCCAGCTTAAGGCTATTTTTTTATTTATCATAAATCTTTAAGTTTTCAATTTCATAGAGCTTTTAGTTTTAGAAACCACATTAAGAAGAAAATGAATTTACTTAACATGAACTAATTAAATCTGTGTTGTAAAATAAGTTTGAAGTAAATGCTTTTAGAAAGAGAAAGTTTACAGGCGTAACAAATAATTGCTTCAGCCCTAAGATAACAACGAGGATAATGGTTTGATGGAAACTTGAGATATTCCCCATACTTTTTTAAATGAAGGAATATTCAATAGTCTTTCTTCGTTGGGTGCATGGATATGGGAATACATTAGCTAATAACTCTTCTGATAGACTGGCAAAAGACTTTCTCCCAGCCTGCATGAAACGTATTATTAACCACCTAGTTGAACGGGCGTTAACAAGATGGCTTGAAGATCAGAGATGCAAGCTAGGTAGTAAAATACGCCTGTTGAAATTGAAGCCAGAAAAATATATAAATAGTGGTTGCAAGTCATGCCTTGTTGCCTATTGCAACAGCTATTAGGTTAATGAAAAGAAAGTAAGGGCTTCTCTGCTTACCTGTAGAAAATTACTAAATGACAGGCTTCTCTGTACTTGAGTTATCTCTATTATTGTGAATGAATTTCTTATTCTTCATATTTAGTATGCAATTTACTAAATTTTAATTCTCATATTTCGCAAACTGTGGTTAACACATATTAAACACTAAAGGAAAAATAGGGCAATTTTAAAACATGCTGGGAACCACCTCCGTTTTTCCTTAAATATGACCTAAAACTTTATCTCCAACAAGTGAAAGAATATATGCAAAAATTTTGTCTACAATTTATTCCCAATTTCTACTTTGAAGAATAAAAAAAATTATGCTAATGTTCGGGTTTTTCTAGTATTTCACATCTACTCGCAAGTGAAATATCACATGTTTGTCCTTTAAGTGCGGAAGTTAGAAGGTCGAAAATATTAGCTAGAAAACACAAACCGCTGAAAGTGTTTTGAATTTTAAATTTTTCTTCACTAATAACATTAACTTTAAATAGTTATAAAAAATATTTAGCAATATAAAATCAATTCCTTCCATCATAAATTAAAATAATAATAATGTTTTTCATTTTTTCAGTGTAGTTTTTTTAATCCTAAAATTAGGTATTTAAATTTAAGTCACATCATTCATAATACATATGACAATGATTCTTCATTTTACAAAATTTGTTATAGTATACTATACTATATACTATACTACATACCATACTTTAGAAATTAGCAGTGAAATGGCACAAATGCATGCATTTTCTTCTTGATCTTCTCATCGGTTTTCTAAAACATTTTAAATGTTCCTTTGTTTCTAAAACTATTAAATTGATACAAGAAAAATTTAATTTTAAACAAGCTGAAACAAAATATTTTTTCTTTTAAATAATAAAAAAAATTGAATAACAAATTTCGTACACTGTAAAAAATATAAAATTATAAAAATGAAAAATTTTTCTTTCAGTGTAATTTCTACTGCCTTTAAAACTGTTTATGAAGCTTAAGATATGATTTTATTATATTAAGTTTAATTTGATAATAACGCAACTTTTTGATATACATTTGATAATACACTTGAAGAAAAAATATGTTTAAATATTTTGTTTAATTTTTTTTTTAATTTAATCAAATAAAAATTGTTTACTATTCAAGATTTGAAATAAATAACAACACCTAACTTTAAGCTAAACATTTAGTGGAAAAAGATATTCGAATATATTTTATAATAAATAATCATTAATTTTTTATAAATAAATAAATATGATGTGTGTTTATAAATTGTTAATACTCGTTATATGTTTAGGAAATATTTGTATAAATATACTGTATATATAATATATTTTTTTAATTAATTTGTATAGTTTTGAATTGAATTTGTTTGAATGTTAAATTTTGTTTTTAGGGTTTTTTTTTAAATATATTTTGTTTAAAATGATATGCTACTTTTGAATCCAAACATAAAAGTTTTAATTTAAATTTTAAATAAAAATTTAATAATAAAAATATTAATATAAATTATAAAGTATTAATTAAGGAAGACTATGATATGTTTTTCATATGCATATTTTATTGGTTGTTTTATTTTGTTTTTAAATACTAAAGTTTAGTGTCGTAGCTAATTGATCTTTTCATGCTGGCTCAATATCCTTATTGAAGGCAGACAGCTTCAGAAACAATACAAACTATTTCACCTGGAAGCCCTTAGTGATTTTGTGTTTTATATTTTTAATAAAAGAAAATTTTTGAAACTTTAAAATTCAACGAAAAATTAAAATTTTTTTTATTAAATTGACATTTCTAATCTCACATCCTTTAAACAAAATAAGGGATCTTTACATTTTACATGCTCACTAATAATTTTTGTTTTTTTTTTGTTTTTGGTTTAATATTATGATTATGTTTGAATGTGTATTAATTTAAGTTAGTTATTTTATTATAGAATGTTTTATTTAATGCCTTTCATTAAGTATTTTAATTTATTATTCTTTATTTTTTGTATTATTTGTTTCAAATTAATTAATTACAAATTAATTGATGCGCATAGGGATTAGTTTTTCTTTTCTTTTTAATTTTTTCTTTTGTAACCTCTTTCTCCATATTTCTTTCCTTTTAATAGTTATAATTGATCATTAAACAGCTTTAATTAAAAAAAAAAATTTTTTTTTCTCACAAAAATTAAGAATTAAAAAAAACGGAAAAAGTTTATAGTCCATTTCTGAGAAAAAGGACCTGTTGATTATAAATAAAAAATAATTAAAAAATATTTTAATTTACCACCTTTTAAACGAAACAAAACAAAAGTCGTTTAAATAATAAATGGCGATAAATCACAATTGCACAATGACCCGCCATCTCCAGTTTTACACAATGCAGCGCAAAGCTTTTTCCAATTTGGTGTTTTTAATATTTTGCCTGCTAACGGTACAACTTGTTGTTGTTGCAAAACATTTTTTAAATTTTGCGAAATTATGTTTTCGTTATTATTTTTATCCTTTTTACATGGCGTACAACCGATCAGTGTAACACTGTTATGATCACAAATAATGGCACAAACGTTTGTGTGTTGTTCGACTTTCATGCCAGCATCAAGATCATTGTAGTTTTCACATATACAAACATCATCCCCTAAAAGTATAAAAAAAAGTTTAGTGAAAATATTAATAATTCTAATTCCCTTCATATCACTTAATACCTTTTCACAAAAATAGAAATAAAATTTTTGCTTTCAGTATTACATAATTAAATCGGGTTTTTGAACAAGAAGTTTGTTTTTCAATTGTGTCAACACCAACAACATAATAGTTTTGACATTTAGTTTTTCGACGTATTCATAGTAAATGCATTGGAAATTGTTACAATGAATTCAATTTCGCACGCTAATCGCATTCAAATAATTAAAATTCACTATGAAAATGGTGGTTCGTAAAATTCGTGATATTTTCAGACCACATAATGTTCTTCTGAGACCGCTATTGAGAATTTGGTCGTTAAATTTCGACCGTTAAATCGTTAAATTTTCACGAATTTCAGTAAAACGGGACTGTGTGATTAGATTTACATCCGCGCCTGGTCATGAAGCCTTAATCAGATGGTGGATCAAACCACTGCATAACTTGGAACGTCATGCTCGTCCTAGGAAGCCGAAGCTATAATTCTATGCAAGAGAACTTTCTAGTTGCAACTTCGATGATTCCAGAGCAGGGTTGCAAATCATCACTCCTTGCATAAGAGTTGGAGACTTTCCAACTCCTGTCCAGAACACATGTCTAGCATGCTCACTGGATCTGGGAACATTTCACCAGGTAGGTGTTATTAAAGGTGAAATGGACCCGGCCACCATAGAACCATAGACTGATATGGGGCCGCGAAACCACAACCACCACAATACACCCATATAGGGGCCAACCTCAATAATCAGTCAGAGAACAGTTAAATGTCTAAAGAGACAAATAACGAACTCTGCGGCTTACTGATTCCCGTGAAAATAAAGTGGAGTTTTCAGTTGTACCCCTGCTGACTTCTGGGACTGGGCTCCCTTTTTTCCCAGTTGCACAGGTCTACACAGTAGCTCTCCATTAAGACGATATATGTACCCCCGGGGAGTGGTAAAACGGGACTATAGGAAATGTGAAAACATCTGTGCATATTCGCCCAGTTCGTTTTGCGAAAAACATTATGACAGCAGAACCGCCAACCTCGATTCGCCGTCATGCCCAGCAATTGAACTTTTCACGAACATTATTGATGCGAATTTTGCATAAAGATTTGAATTTACAAGCTTTCAAGGTTCAATTGACTGAAGGAATGAAGCCCCCTAAGCATTTCAATCATCACTGAATAGTTTTTGCAACAGACAGATGTGAATTGTGCCTTTGAAATGAAAATTATCTTCAGTCACGTAGTACAATTTCAGCTCAGTGAAATTGTTAACAAGCAATATTGCGGCAATTGTGCAGATGAGAATACACGAGTGATTGTTGAAAAGCCGATGCAACTACAAAGAGTGGCTGAGGGCTACTGGCATTATCGGGCCCTACCTGTTTGAAATTAAGATCTGCCAAACGGTTACCGTGAATGGTGTTCGCTATCGCGAGATGATAACGGACAACTTGTGCCCAAAAATTAATTAAATGAGGCTGGATTATATGTGGTTCTAGCAGAATGAGCTACTTGTTACAAAATGACCTTTTTCCTTTGGAAATTCAATGGCTATATCATCTTATGTAGTGACGATGCCAATTAGACGCCATGTTCAAGTGATTTGACATAGTTTGATATTTTTTTGTGAATATTTCAAAAGAAAAAGTGTACGTCAATAAGCCAAGAACAATTCAAGAGCTAAAGAATTAGATAATTCCGCTCATTAACGATATTGAACCTCAATTATGTCTCAGAGTCATTAAAAATATGCTCGACCAGATAGAGAGACAGGTGGTGAAAGTAGAAGGATATTTAAATATTGAAGGCTATTTCTTATATTTTTTTATATAGTGAAAATAACCACCCCTAGATTGGCTAATTACACTACCTACTAGCCTACTGCGGCAGCTTTCATTTTTAGAAGGCCCATGTTATCGGAAATCAACTGTCGTATAAGACAGCACAGCGACCAGTCACTGAGCAACTCGAACGACAGTCAATTTTTTTGCAGTGAAGACAGTCAAGGTCTTTGTTGGGAATCGAACCCACATCCCAGCAGCCTACAAGTAACGTCGTGCATTTTGGTTGGAGACAACATCAATGATTCAAATAAGTTATACAAAGTTGTGAGAATAAGATTTTGTTACAAATATTTTATTTTTTTGGTAACGCCTAGAATCTTTTACGCCAAGCTATTTTTTAAAATCGGAAAAAGGAAAATATACGACTGAGCAATATTTAGAAATAGCATGGAGTTTCATTTAATACTCAAATCGTGGTTGAATAAATGTAAACGATTTTTTTATTTCCTTTCTTAACGGTCCGAATTTCCCCAAAAGGTTATGCAGATGCTAGAGATCTACATTGAGAAAATTTTTATTGATTTCTCTGTTTCAAAACACCAGCAGTAAACTAAATAAAAGTAACGTTGTTCAGGTAGTAGTAGCTGCGAAAATTATGTTCCTTTTATTGGAGACAACAAGGATTTCCAAATTATGTAAATACTAATGTGTGGACGAGAGGAAGGAAGAATGTAATTTTTCATGCCAGAAACTAAAAAACTAAAAATCTGTATTAATATTTTGATAAAAAACGACATTTTTAATTTGTTAAAATTTAGAAGTTAAATAAACATGGGGAAACTTGCTCCTTTAAACCACGCTTTATTTCTTTCGAACTGAAAAAAATCTTTGCTCAGTATTTGTAATAGTTATAGTATATTCTTTTATTTTTTGATGCAAATGGAGTACATAAATGTAGCATTGAGTTAAGAGTAAATTTTTTGTACTCGGGAGAAACACAGTTGAGTACCTAAATATAAAAAATCTCTTTGGCGGAGACTTTGTACTCGTGGCCACTTGTTTTATATATATTTCGATTGACACCTACATTTTTTTAGGGATAATATCAGGGTGTAAATTAATAGTCCTTATAAAGGTTTTTCAACAAGAAGTTAGTTTTTGAAAACAAAATAAAACAAAAAATTTAGATTAAGATGATTCAAATTTTTGTTGTTACGAAGAGAAAAGGTCGGCAATTATGAATGAACAGTGATTTCTGACAAATGTCTAGTGATATCTGACAAATACTAGATGAAAGAATCTGACAGATGTTGATTCTTTCATCAAAGTTCTTAATTACTTTTTGGCGAAATGGTGGTCTTATTTCGTTAATTATATCACGGATTTTCAGTTTTAACGCTGAAATCGATTCGATTCGCTCCGTATAGACTCTGTGCTTAACATAGCCCCACAAAAATAATCCAATGGTGTTAAATCACACGATCTGACTAGCCACTTAACTGCTGATTGTCGTGAAATTATGCAATCGGGCAATAACTCGATCGTTTCATTAGCTGTGTGACATATGGCACCGTCTTGTTGAAAACACTTGTGAGTGATATCCACGTCGAGGCCAAAATCATGGATCATTGTCCGTTGCCGCATTTCCAGCCTCATATTCGAAAAAAAAACACATAGCGCACCATACAGTGACACGTCGAGCATGCAAAGGGATTTCAATAATCGCTCTAAGATTTTCAGAAGCCTAAATGCGACAATTTTGCTTTTTGACATAACCTGAAAAGTGAAAATGGGCTTCGTTTAAAAAAAAAATATTTTTTCAGAACAACCTTCCTAAATGATTTGAGCAGATCTACGGCGATGTGAATAGTCGGCCGGCATAAATTCCTGCTCGAATTGAACCTGGTAAAGCTTCAAAGTCAAATCCTTACGCAAAATGCGAATTGTAGTGGTTTTGGATAACCGTAATTGTTAAGAAAGTCGAGGAATTGACAAATTTGGATCTGCTTCAACACTGTGACTCACGGCTGCGATGTTTTCAGCTGAGCGACCCGGTCGAACACGCGTTGGTATTCGCACATTTTGCATTAAGATTTTCGACTCAAATTTAACGATAAAATTTTTAATAGCGGTCTCAGAAGGACGATTATGTTGTCCGAAAATACCACGAATTTTATGATATGTAACTTTAACAGAACCATTTTTTTCATAGTGGATTTCGTGCGAAATTGAATTCAATTGCCAATGCATCTAAAGGGTGTTACTTTAGATAATTGATTGATATGTTTGTGACTTTATATTTTACACTGTTATACGCAAAAGTTTTAAATGTACATAGACTGCAATAACAAGTATAAAAATTACAAATTAAGATTAACGATGTCCCAAATAATCGTCCTTCTAAAATCCGTTATGAAGAAATTGGTTGTTTAATTTGAGTTGACAGGCTCAAAACAAAATAAGCGAACAACAACGAAGCCAATTTTCACTTTTCAACAAGCAAAATTGTCTCATTTGGGCTTCTGGAAATCCCATGATGCGTTTATATGCTCAAACTATGACTGTATGCTGCGCTGGAGGCATGATTAGGCCGTTTTTCTTCGAAAATGAGGCTGCAAATGCGGTAACGGTCAATAAATCACGCTATCGCGAGATGCTAATAACTCAATTTTGACGGCGTGGATATCACTGACATGCGGTTGCAAAAGGATGGTGGAACATGTCTCACAGCCAATGAAACGATCGATTTATTGCAAAAAAAAAATTTGCCGATCACATAATTGCACGACAATCAGCACTTAAGTGGCCAGCCATCTCGTGTGATTTAACGCCACTGGATTTTTTTTTGGTGGGACTATGTTAAGGAGAGAGGCAATCAAATCGATTTCGGCCTTAAAACTCTAAATCCGTGGACAGCCATTTTGCCACAAAGTGATTAAAAATCAACCTCTGTCAGCGTGGTCATGGTGGAAATTTCCGAGGCATCATTTTTCATTCATAATTGCCGAACTTTTCTTTTCGTAATAGAATAAAAAAATTTTAATCATCTTAATCTAAATTTAGACAATAAACATCTTGTAAAAAACCCTTTATATCCGTAGTAAAAATTAAAAGAATAGTTTTTCAGGCACCACCTCCGTTACACTTTCCCGCCTTTGCGGGAAAAATATCACAATCACTAGTTAACTTTAGACTGTTAATTGGGCACACAAATTTTAGGAATAGAAAGTTTTAATTAAAAAGTTCAATTAAACCAAAAGTTTGCTATTGTTAGTTAAAATGATATTTTAAGAATTTTATTTTAATTTTATTTTTTAATACTAGGAAATAATACTCACCTAACTGTATTCCACATAATTCGGGGCAAATTAAATCTTTTTTCGAATGCATAATTTCTTTGGCATTTTTGAGTTGCAACGTTAAGGGTAAAACTGGTAAATTATTACAGTAGGAGGCGCATAAAGCGCCACCTAAGGCAGCTCTAAAATAAATTAAAAAAAAGCAATTTGTAGACACAGTTATTTATATATAAAAATTTTATGTACACAATGATAAGATTAAAACACACACATACACAGTTCAGACAAGTTTAACATTTTTTATAATATAAAACTAATTTGAATTGATTATTTCTCATTAAATTATATAAATTTTAAATTGTATTGTCTTTCATATTTTTATTTTTGGGGTTTTATTTGCTACACTTGTTCACTGTTGTTTTAGTGTTGCCGAGCAACTTACCCGCAGAGCTGTTGACACACCAGACTCCAATCTTGAACTGCACTTGATGGCGTTCGAATCGTTACAATATTATCAAAGTTCAAATTGCTTTTCAACGTCTGTCTGATAGCATCTTCTTGAGCTGGTAGTGACGTCATAAAATCCGTATTTAGTACATGTGTGAGGGCATGCGCAATGGAACTGTATGTAACTGCCAATCGTATTAAAATTAACAAATATTTTTGCATTTTATAGCTTTTGGCAGTATAAAAACGATTAAGGCTTAACGCTTGTCTTAAAGAAAAAAGAGTGTAGAAAGTAAAGGAATGAAATAACAAATAAATGACGTCAAGGATTTATAAAAATGTGGGCGTTTCATAAAGGACTTTTATTAGTTTTAAAAGACAATAAAAAGAAACGATATTAATTGGTATGTATCCATTCATTTTTAATAAATGGCTGACAAACAAAGAACATGTACTCCTCGTATAATATAAATTTTACTTTAGCCCACACACTCAAAGGCACAGAACATAAAAAAAGTGTTTCTGTACGATGATGCATTCAACCTAATGCTTATACACAATTGTGTAGGTTTAATTGTAGTTAAAATAAAATTATTATGGCAAAATGGTTTCCAATAATGGTCATATCTCCTAAAGGCTTTATTCTGCATTGTAACCCATTGCTTTTTTTCAATGTTGTTGTTGTTGTTATTGTTGCAATTGATATGTAAGCCATGATAGGAAATCGCCAACAGCAGCACACTGTTAAGTTAACAATTGTAAAATTGATTCTATAGTTTTTGTTCTAGTTCACTTAACAAGAAAAATGCATTTGATTTCGTTCTTTTTTTAATTATCATGTTCCGTTCTGTTTAATTTTGCATATTTAGCATAAAATATAAAATGCAAATTTCATCCATTTTAACATCTTTTTATTGGCTTAATTAAAATTATATAATATTCCAAAAAATTATATTATTTTTACTCGTTTGTTTGTTTTCACTTTTGGCATTTTAAACACCAGCAATCTACATACCACCACTCTCTCATGCATTCCTATATTTTCACACATATACACTAAACTCTAATAAACACTTGTACACAAAACAAAATCCTTGTGAGCAAATGTTTGCACAAAATCCTAGTCTCTTCCATCTTTCCTCTTTACTCCAAGTGTATTGAGTTAAAGAAAAGTTTCGTTAATATTTAAGCATCAAATTTTGTATTCACTCACTCCCTAAAATTAAAACTATATTTTTTTTTGGTGCCTTAACAGCTTTAAAATGTTTATATAAGTAGTGTTGCAAAGGAAACGGAAACTGTATTTTAGTTTGAACGCGGCCACCTTATACACTTCAAGTGAATTTTGATTTGAATAAAAAAATCAAAAGAAAACAAACACTTTTTAAATAAACAACTAATTTTAGTGAATAAATCTCACTAAAATAATAAAAATTTAGAAATATTTTTACGTATTTGGGATATAAAGCGTTTAAGCATTACACATCAAAACAACAACAACAACAAGGTAATCTTTAAATTTTAAGTAAAAGTGTGATAATATGTATAAGAAATTTTTTTTTTGTTTTTTATTTTAACAAACTGGGGACAATATTCTAATCTCTAATATTTACTTCACAGTTGTATTGCAAATACGTCGTATTAAAGTTATCGAAGCTTAAACTGCTTGCAAACATTGAAAGAAAAGAAGCATAACGTTTCGTAATTGTTTTATATAAGAAAATAAAGTTTAATAAAAATATAAGCAATTTTATTTCGTGCTTGATTCCTTTAAATTAATATTTCATGATATTCTCACAAAATATTTATTACAAAAATTTTTATTAAAAAATAAACATTCTATGATATTCTCATAAAACATTTATCCAAATAAAAATAAAAAATAAATTTGAAATGTATTGTAATGGGGGAGAGCATATCCATATTGCAATTTCACTATTGCTCACATAGCTCATCAGTGAATTTTACCCCAATATTGTATTGAAAAAACCTAAGAGTCTTATATCCAAAGCCAAACTGATTCTATGAGAATTTTTTCATAAAATCAACATAGCATAGACAGCAAGACTCAAAGACACTTCCATACAAACACTACAAAACATTTCAAAACAACAAAAAACATTGTTTACTTTCAATCATTTCTTTGGCTTTGGATATAAGACTCTTAGGTTGTCTATACAATATTGGGGTAAAATTAACTGATGAGCTACTTGAGCAATAGTGAAATTGCAATATGGATGTGCTCTCCCCCATTACAATACATTTCAAATATTTTTATTTTTATTTGAATAAATGTTTTATGAGAATATCATATGATGTTTATTTTTTAATAAAAATTTTTGTAATAAATATTTTGTGAGAATATCATGAAATATTTATTTGAAGGAATCAAGCACGAAATAAAATTGCTTATATTAAAAATGATTCCGAATAATTATAAATTACTTGTTTAATAAAAATTTTATTATTCTGAATAACGGAAAACGAAAACAAAACCTCTTTTTAAACGATTTTTCAACAAGAGGTTTATTTTCTAAAACAAAATACAACAAAAAATTTAGTTTAAGATGATTCAAATTTGTTTGTATGAATGCAAAATGATATCTGGTAAACGTCCACCACGACCACGCTGCAAGATGTCAATTCTTTAATCGCTTTTTGGCAAAATGGCGGTCCTATTTCGTTAGCCACATCACGGATTTTGAGGTTTAAGGCAAAAATCGATTCGATTGTCCCGGTATAGACTCTGCTCTTAGCATAGCCCCTACACAAAAAAAAAAACAGTGGTGTTAAATCACACGATCTAACTGGTCACTTAACTGCTGATTGTTGTGAAGTTATGCGATCGGGTAAAAAATTAATTTTTTCATTAGCTGTGTGACATGTGGCACAGTCATGTTGAAACCACATGTCAGTGATATCCACGTCGTCAATAACAGACCAGTTGTTAGCATCTCGCGATAGCATGATCCATTAACCATTATCGCATTTCTTCAAAAAAAACGACCCAATCACGCCTTCAGACCACATAGTGCACCATACAGTGTGACACCTAAAGCATGCCCCTATAGGATAGTAGGTAGTGTAGTAGCTTGTAAATATGGGGGTTGTGGGTTCGATTCCCAACGAAGACCTTGGTTTTTTTTCACTACAAAAATTAAAATTGACTGTCGGTGGGTCTGCTCAGCGATGAAGGCATAGTCACTGTTCGCTGTGCTGCCTTATATACGGCAATTAATTTCTGACTATCCTTCTACTTTCACCACCTGTTTCATCTATTTTCTATCCCTTTCCTAAAGAATGTAGCACGGTACTTGACTAAATAGGCATTGTTGCTGCCTGAGTGCTACTTCTCTTTATAAAAAAAAATGCGAAGGCCTCTCAATAATCGCTCTAGCCCCAAAGTAGGCAATTTTGCTTGTTGACATACCC
Source organism: Trichopoda pennipes (assembly GCA_030448955.1). Classification (NCBI taxonomy): domain Eukaryota; kingdom Metazoa; phylum Arthropoda; class Insecta; order Diptera; family Tachinidae; genus Trichopoda; species Trichopoda pennipes. The sequence continues at coordinate 897,390 of JASKUP010000050.1, forward strand.
TGACAAGTGAAAATGGGCTTAGTCTGTAATAATTTATTTTTTCAGAATGAATTGAACGAATCTACTGCGATGTGAATGGTCGGTCGGCTTCAATTCCTGCACCAGTACCTTGTAAGGCTTCAAAGTTAAATTCTTACGCGAAATTCACAATGTGGTGGTTTCGAATAATCTCAATTGTTGAGGACGCCGAGTAATTGTCAAATTTGGATCTGCATCAACACTGTGGCTCACGGCTGCGATATTTTCAATTAAACGACCCCGTCGCATACTTTATATCGAGTCGGTCGACTTAAATTTAACGACCAAGTTCTTAATGGCGGTCTCAGAAGAACGATTATGTTGTCCGAAAATATCAAGAATTTTATGAAACGTAACTTTAACAGAACCACCATTTTCACAGTGGATTTTAATTATTTTAATACGATTTTTGTGTAAAATTGAAGTCATTGTAACAATCTATCATTTTGTTGGTATTGCCACAAATGAAAAACAAACTTCTTGTTGAAAACCCCGATACTTTTTTTAAAAGATATTAAAACAATCGTGCAATTGTGTTGCGTAGTTCCTTTAGATCTAAAAACGCTTAATAATTCTCTACTTTAATTAGCAAATTTATTAACAAATAATTGTGAAACGTGTTTCCCCATTAAACGTATCCATTTTGTTCTCATTTCGTTCTCCTCTGGATGAGTATGTTTAATCTAAAGTGCATGTCTAAATTGTACTCACAACGACGAGACTAAATGAAACAATACTTCTCATTGTTTCTAAACTATTTTTTGATTCACTACGGAAATCGTACCCTGGTTAATAGTGAAAAAAATGCAAGAGTTTTCGCTGCGTTTATTAAAAAGCCTAGAAAATTTCCTATTAAGTAATATAACAATATTCTTGTTTCGCTCAAAACCAGACAGTTAATTTTCGTCATTAAAAAAATACTCTTTCTCTTATGTTGAGAAATTAAAATAATTTAATTTAATTATTTAAGAAATACAAACCGGGTAAATTACTTAAACAATAATTCTGGAGCTACTGAAAATAACGCGACATTAGTCATGAATTTAAAATATACAAAATGCTTTTTTGCAATTCAAACTTCAAGGTAGCACTTTCGAGAACAGGCGGAAATAAATTTTATTTCTTTTACAACATAAATCGAATTCACAAGTTTTAAAAATTATATTTTGAGAAAAACATATGTATATTATAATAGCAGAATTTTTTTTCGCGTTCACGTTTTTCCTTCAGCTTTTTAAAAATTATTTAATTATGTTGTAGCTTGACTTCAATTCACCAATAAACTGAATTAAATATTTATTGATTAAATTTAGTTGTCCCGTAGTTTAATATTTGAACTACGTAAAACAAAATCTCGACATTAATTTCAACTGATAAAACATATCAATTCCATATATATAGTTGATTCTGTCTTTTATGGAAGAGTATATATGTGATTATATCTAGCGTTATCACCAAAACGTATAGGTAACTTTGTGTTGCTTATTATTTTAACATGTCCTAATTATAACATGACGTCGTATTAAAATTGGGTCCAAACTTTTTTCACAAATACGAGGAGTACTTTGAAATTACAATGGAAACAATTTTCTGAAAATTAAGTTACAGTAGACGATTGAAATTTTTTAACGAAATTTGGCTTTTAAGACTTCAAGATTAAAATAATTTTGTTAATGAATGTAAAATTATTTTTTTGCTATTCTAAACTATAAAAAAACATTATTTATGCAACACTACAAGAAACATAAAATAGTAAACTAATTTCTGGGTGTAATGTATTTATTTTTCAACATAGTCGCTTTTAAACAAAAGCGGCTTTTGTCACTTTCTTCTAAAATTCCTTTCCCAAGTTAGTTTTGAATTAATTGAATTAATTTAACAAAATATAAATAACCACAAATCGTGTTGAAGGTATGTCCTAAGCCTCGTCGACCTAAGCATAAGTACTTTGACTTTCAAGTAACAGTACTTGATGACAACTGTGTGTGATTAGATTTACATCTGCGCCTGGCCATGAAGCCTTAATCAGATGGTGGACCAAACCACTGCATAATTTGGAACGTCATGCTTGTCCTAGGAAGCCGAAGCTATAATTCTATGCAACAGAACTTTCTAGTTGCAACTTCGATGATTCCAGAGCAGGACTGCAAATCATCACTCCTTGCTTAAGAGTTGGAGAATTTCAAACTCCTGTCCAGAATACATATCTAGCATGCTCACTGGATCTGGGAAAATTTCACCAGGTAGGTGTTATTAAAGGTGAAATGAACCCGGCCACCATAGAACCATAGACTGATATGGCGCCACGAAACCACAACCACCACGATACTCCCATAAAGGGCCAACCTGAATAATCAGCCAGAGAACAGTTGTGTCTAAAGGGACAAATAACGGAACTCTGCGGGTCACTGATTCCCGTGGAAATAAAGTGGAGTTTCCAGTTTTACCCCTGCTGACTTCAGGGGACTGGGCTCCCTTTTTCCCCCAGTTGCACAGGTCTACATAGTAGCTCTCCATTAAGACCATATATGTGCCCCCGGGGGGTAGTATTTGATGACATTACGAAATTTATATGTTTTTCCGATTCAGAACTGCAAGAGTTATCGAATTATTTTAAGAAATTTCTTCCACAAGACCATTTACGCCGCCGTACATATGCCAATAGGATATTACTGCTTAATGAGCGACAAGATACATTTTTATTTGAATGGATATGTTAATAAACAGAACAGTTGGTTTTGGGAAATGGGAAACCCTCAAATTATTCAACAGTCGTATTTGCATCCATTAAAAGTAACAAACTGGTGTGCAATTTGCTCAGGAGGAATCATTGGTTTTTACTTCTTTGAAAATGAAAACGGCGTAACGGTAAGTGTGAATGGGGAGCGATATCGTGATATGATTGCAAATTTTTTAACGCCAAAACTGCAAGCTTTAGGCTTGATTAAGATGTGGTATTAGCAAGATGGTGCCACATCGTATAAAGCCAGGATTACAATGCAATTATTACGAGACCTCTATCCACAACAAGTTATTTCAAGAAATGAAAATATTGAAGAAATATCCACGGTCGCCTGATTTGACTGCTTCGGAATTCTTTTTGTGGGGATATCTGAAAAGCAAGGTTTATAAAACCAAAGCAGAAACGCTTGAGCAACTCAATCAAAATATTCGTGATATTCATAGAGATATTGAACTTTAAAATGAAATAAAACAAAGACGAATTTTTTTAATTGACATAAAATTAATTTAATAAGAAAGATGAGCTTTTGGCAACAAAGCTGGCTCAGGCGTAATCTAATCTAGAGATGAAATTCGCGTTCAGTTTTTTCAATATTTGTGGCCGTATATCGTCAATTATGCGGCGATTGTTGTCGTGTTGAAGTGTTCAATGGTTTTCGACTTATCAACGTAGACTAGCGACTTCACATATTCCCACAGAAAATAGTTTATTGATGCTAAATTCTACGATCTTACATAAATTCATTTTTTAATTTTTTCGTGATGAAATTAAAGAATTACCGCATGATATGTGTGAGGATGTAATGAAAGAGCGAGTACACCTTCCCGGCGGACACCCTATACTTTTAAGCTTGTCAGAGTTCCACATACCATTCCACAATGGGGATTTGTGCGAAAGATTAATGATAAATATTTTTAAATCATGCCACAACTCTAGTCTGATGTCAAATTTTATAACGTTTAATATAAATATAATTTTTATAGAATTCTATTTAATACGACTTATGCCATTTTACAAACATTTCTGTTACAATCTTTTTAATTTTAAAAAGAAAGCCAAATTGTTATGTTTAACTTTCTTTTCTTTTAAAATTAATATAAAAAATAGGTTTTTCAAATTTAATTTAAATTTGTGATGCTTCGTAAGAGAAGACGTAATTTTCCGTGGAACCATAAGAGTTTTACCATTTTATAGCACAAGGAGCTAACCGTTTAGAAACCATATAGTTTTTTAATAGACTGTTTTTTGCCCAAATTCTCCACTGTTCAGAGAAGGCTGCTGCTATTAAAACAAAACACTTCATTATTTTTTACTTTATTATTGAGTTGAATGCCACCTTCCGTTCGACATATGTACGTGTGTGTTATGCGATATAACATTCATACATTCATATATTTAATTTTATTGCTATTTGATATTAATGCCATTAATCTGATAAAATATTAATATTTTTAGCTTCTATGATTTTTTAACAAAAAGAAACCAATAATAAATAAATTGATTTTGTTATAGAAGCATTATGTGCCATTAAATTATCGAAACAAAATAGCACCGATTTCTAAATATGTAGATAACAATTTTTTATTTAATCACCTCACCAAACGTAAACGATAAAAATTATTCTATTATAAAAATAACACGTTTTATTTCTACAATAAAAAAATATTTTTAATTTCAGTTATTAATAAAATTTCTTTATGTAAAGCAAATTTCAGTTTTACAGTTTTATAGTTTTAGTTTTCAGGCTATTATAGAATGTGTTTCGAGGAATTGAATTTTTTAATTGGGAAACTAAACACAAAATTTTTTAGAAAAATTAAACATTAAAATAAAATCTAATCTAGAATTATAAATTTTTATAAAGTATTTTATAAAACATTAATAAATTTTTAATACATTTTTTAATAAAATTAAATAATTATTTTTATTAGTAATTTATTACTTAAGCTCTAGGTCTTTTTTTATAAAAAATTTTAAATCTTTATTTTTTATATTATTTTTCAATGTTTAAATATATTTCAATATTGAAAAATAATATAAAAAAAATTTATTAAAAAAACCACCTAATGGTTAAATAATAAACTACTAATAAAATATTAAAAAGATCAAATAACATTAATTATTGTATATAATTTTTTATTTTACCTTTAATATTTTGTGACATCGTTGGTTGATATCTTCAGGAATGGAAAATGAAAATGTATAAATCTTTTAAATACCCCATAAAACATATAAAATTTTTTTTATATAACGAATACCGCGGTATGGCGGAGTAATTAAAAAATTAAAAATAAAACGATAAACCTCTGGCTTAAAAATTTTTTTATAAAATAAAAAAGTCAATAAATTATAATTATAATTTATAAATATTTATTTTAAGCACAAGGTATATTATTAAAAATTAAATTAATTTATTTAAAAAATAACATTTATTTTTAACGATCTTTTTTATATATTTTTTCTTCTCGATATTTTGCTTTCCTTTGGAAAGCAAAAATTGTTAATAATTTTTTGTTTTCAAAAATATAAAATTTTATCCTGAAGAAGCTTTCCAAAGGAAAGCGAAATATTGAGAAAAAAAATATATAAAAAAGATCGTTAAAAAGAAAAAAGATATTTATTAAAGATAAAAAAGATCGTTAAAAAACAACTATAAAAATTATCAAATAACATTTATTTAAATATTTATGTAGTTTTTATAATCGACCTTTTTTATCTTTAATAAAAATTTTTTTCTTGATTTTTTTTTTAAATTTTAAATTCAATTTTTATTCTTAATTGTAATTTTAATAATAATTTTCTATAAAATGTGAAAAATAAAAATAAATTGGGTTTCGTTCTCCATGTAAAGTTTCACTTCTTGGATATGGCGTCCAGGCCAATGTTTAATTAAAAAGGCGGCTGGTAGATTCCGTATAAACCTTCAGCCTTTATTTGCCATTAATCTCCTTAACGGTAGCTCACCCTCTTTGTTCCGTGTGCCGTAAAATGGTTGGCTAGGTACCACGTATCCACAGTTAGTGGATGAGGGAAATAGCCAGATCAGCGAAAATTGTGCAGGGTAAAAACCAATAGATTACAGTTTAAGACTGCTCTGCCCAGTAATAAAGTAGACACCAGCCAGGCTAGGTAAAAACCACTGCACCAGTTTGTGACCTCTCTGGTGCTATTATCTCCAGCACCACGAGATAATATTTAGTACACGAGAGAAATACCCAGAACACCGGAATTTGTGCAGGGTAAAAACTACTAGAACACAATTTAACACTGTTCTGGTCACTCCCAGTAGCGACTGTAGGCACAAACCAGACTGGATTAAAACCACTGCACCAGTTTCTCAACTTCAATATTTCTCCATTTAAGCATTGCATGACGACATTAAATTTGCTAACTTCCCCAGCGAGTATAGTAATTTTTGAATTGGTTTATTTAGTAACCCGAAACTTTTTAAAATTTTCATAAATATATTTAGGTGTTTACCTAAGAATGCAAAAATTATCATTTAACCATCTTTAATATTTCTATTGTTTTAGGACTTTTTCTATCTTTTGCTTGCCGTATGTAAGTTCTTGTATTTCAATATATTTTTATTGAAGAATATCGACATCAATTTTATTCTTTTTAATAACAAAACTGTAGCTTTCTACTTGCTGTGTTTATTTAACATATGTAAATGCTTGTAACAAAAATGTCTGTTTTGTTAATGTTTAAAACATGTAACACCTGTGAACTATTCGCTGCAACAGTTATAACAAAAAACAATTTTAATTTCTATGTCGAGTGTGTTTAATATTGCCTCTATGGCTTCCAAAAAGTTCAAATAATATTTGTATAACTTTAGACAGATTTACTCAGTTCGAGTATTTTTTTAATATTACTGATTATCTGACACGATGTGGGTAATGGTTATTTTGTTCGTTATAATCAGAAAACATAATTTTGAGAGTATATTATATACTTTGCATATCAATTTTGTAATTAAAATTTTAAACCAGTATAACAGCTTGTTAGATTAATGGAGATTATGATTATTAGAGAAAAGATGAGAAGAGAAGAGAAAATAATAGAAAATAATTAGCGGTTAAATAAAAAATATCACTTTTTATTTTAGGCAAAGAAACAATTATAAATAATTTATTTGATTATTATTTTTATTCGACATTTTATTTCTTAAATAAATATGTATTAATTGATAAAAAAAAATAATTTCGTGAAGAAGCTTTCCAAGGGTTCGCTTTCCCTTGGAAAGCTTTAATTAAAAAAATCATTAAAAAGATTAATACATATTTATTTAATAAATAATTTATTTTATAAATAATTTATTAATTAAGCAGTAGGTTTCATATAAAATGCAGTTAATCTATAATTTTTATTTTAACTAAAATAAATATATTTAAAAAAATTTTATTTAAAATAAAAAATTTTAGTCAAAATAAATGTTTTTTATTTTAGTTAAATTAAAAAATTTTAGTTGAAGTAAATATTTTTTATTCCAGTTAAAATAAAAATCCAAGATTAACTGAATTTTTTATGTAAGCCACTGCTTAAATAATAACTTACTTATAAAGTATTAAGAATGTTAAATAACTATAATTGTTATATAATTTTTTCTATTAACAAAAAAAAAAAAAAAACTAAAAATTAAATATGAATACTTTTAAAAATTAATACTTTATGGCATTTAAAACTAAATTAATTGTAAACAAAGTTTAAATAATTTTTTCAAAATGTCATAATTAATGTTTTGCAAAGTGACCTAGATTTTCAAGGCATTATCTTTTTGAAGGATAAATAATTAAAAAGTTTTTTATTAAAATTTTATTATACCTGTATATGTACAAACATACACACATATATCTTTGTCCTTATCTTTGCAACACACAAAAATATCCTTAACAAGCAAAATAGCAATGAATTAGCAATCTTAGCCTTGATAGTAAAATTGTTTTGAATGCTGAAAAAAGAAGTGAAAATTTAATTACAACAAAAGAAAAAGAATTTAAATCTATCAAACAGAAAGAAAAAATTGTAAATTTAAAAAGGTAATTATGAAAGGTGTGTTCTTAGGGAAACAACCCAAGCCTCCTTGAATTAGCAAAAGTGTACGCAAACTCCGCCTCCATTTGAAAACTTTTCAAATACAACATGGCTGTTGTATAAACAATGACGTCATAGTTTGTGGAGCCAAATATTTTCTTCCATATAATTTGGCTGCCATACAAATGGGGAGTCCTATATAAATCCAATATTTATGGTTGTTTGTTCCTTCATTTGTGTGTGTGTGTGTATATGTGTGTGTGTGTGTGTTTGTGTGTGCAAAGTAATTTCTGTGCGCAGTTATTATGGATATTTATTTTACATTTTAAGGATACGAATACATAATATACTTTACTTATTTTACATAATATACACACATATACACAAATAAAAGTGTGAAAGTGTGCGAGGCTTTAGGGAAATGTTTGTCTTCGTAGGAGACTATGAAATAGAATCAACTACAAAGCTCCTCAGATCGTCGAACAGTAAAGCTGCTTTTTCAATTGTGTCCGTCCCGACTTTGTGTACGGTTGGAGTTTTCATTTACAGCAAAATATTATCAAAATTTTCAACCATAAAATCAGTGTGCTTTAAGTAAATTTTAAATTGATTTCAAATTTGTTTAATAATTTCGATTGCAGAAAATAAAGTGAGAAGTAAAGAAAATATAATTTTGTTAAAAATTTGTTTAAATTAAAAAATAAAAGAACACTGCTTTAGTAGATTTTATCATTACCAAAACATCAGTCAGTAGTGAGTTCTTAATAAAAAAAAATAAAAATAAAAAAATATATAAGTAATTTAAAAAAAAAATATAAATTGAATCATCTTAGCTTAAATTAAATCATAAATTTCACTTTAATTACTCTTCAACTCACATTTTTTCCCCCAACCACGCTTAATTTATAAATCATTCAAAGTGATTTTCTTAAGGCAATACATCGAAGATCTCCGCAAGATCATTGGTAAGATTTTAATCAATCAATTCAATCCTTAACCGTGGCTCAACTTCAAACGAAAGTATTTAATAAAATTTAATAAAAAAAATATGATAAAAAATCTTTTAGATTTTTTCTTATTCATTTTAAAAAGATATTACGTAACTTAGTCTTCTTGCCTGGATTTAAATAATATTTTTCCTTTTTTTTTTTTGTTAATTTTCCTACTTAATGCGCATATGCATTCAGGCATTTGTGCAGCACTTCCTCTCATTTATAGTCCATAACCTTCATTAGTCCTTGTATACTAACGACCTTCTTTGCTTAATATTGTTTCTTTTGTTTTTTTTTGTTTTTTGTGCCATTCAACAATTTTGTTATACAATAATAAATTTGTTATGCAACCACAGATTTAGTTTGTACTTAAGTTTATAAAAGATATTTTAAAGATTTTTAGAATAAATATCAAGTGTGTGTTTAGAACTTTTTGTTTTTTCTTTTGTTTCAGAGGAGAAAATGTCGCTCAATCCAAATGGCTATAAACTTTCCGATAAAACGGGAAAATTAACAGCCCACGGTAAGTAGCTCATTATTTTCATTTTTATTCAAGATTAAATATATTTTGGTCAATATTTTAAATATATTTTATTATAAATGTTTAAGCTTTAAGGTATCTAGTATCGGGTTTGCCAGTTAATTTTTTAACTAATCTCCGAAAATCCCCAGAAATCAGTTATTTAATCCCACCAAATAGGCGGAAATAAATACAAATCCCTTTTCCATTCAGAAAATAATAAATTACCTTTGACTAATGCGATTAGACACAAAATCGTAGCAAAGCATGAAAGTCCAATATATGTTAAATCGTTTCGTTATCTACAAGTGCATAGTTCTGCCCTATAATAAGCAGATGAAAGATTCAAACTTCTGATTCGGCCTCAGTATGAGTTGTTCCAAAAATAATGGACGCCTCTGGAGAAACTAAGTAGAGAATTGTTGTGGATTACCGGAAATTAAAAGACATAACAATTAATTATCCTTTTCTAATTCCCAATATTTTATTTATTTTATTTATAAGTATCATCCCACACACAAGACCTTTAGTCTTATTTTTCAGTGTGAAACTGAAACTGAATTATTTACAAAATTACACATTGGTTAAAATAAAATATATTAAGATGGAACATATAAATTAATTATTCAATAACACCCATGAAATATTATTACATTAAAATAAAGAACTATTATACACAATATCGATGCAATTTTGGAAATTTTGATATTTGAACGTTGTCTTTATTTTTCTACACTTGACTTGGCGAAAGGATTGCATCAAGTAGAAATTGATGAGACAACCCAAGCAAAAGCAGCTTTTTCGGCACAAGATGGTCACTTTGAATTTCTCAGAATGCCTGTGGGCTTAAAAAATGCACTCGCTACTTTTCAGCGCCTAATGAACTCTGTTCTTGACGATTTAGTTGGTACGCATTGTCTAGTTCATCTCGATTACATTATTGTCTTTGGTACCTCGCTGCAAGAACACATAGATTCGCTGACTAAAGTATTTGTGAAAAGAAAGGCTAACTAAAAGCTGCAAGTTCATAAATGTGAATTTTTGAGAGCAGAAGCAAAATTCTTGTTGCATATTGTCACTCCAAACGGTGTAAGATCAAATCCAAGAAAAATTGAGGCACTTAAAAGTTTCCCAATCCCAAAAAAAGGAAAAACAGATCAGGCAACTTTTGAACTTGCCTTTTTTATTTGTAATGTCTTGTACCGTCTATTGGTTCACTTTTGAGAGTGCTAAACCTAAATTTTATTTTAACACTAAGTTGTTAAAAAGTTTACATTTCAAATTTTCCACCTTTTTATAAAGATATTCTTTGGTAAATATATCTAGTTACAAAAAGTGTTATCATCAATAGAAGTGCTTTAATTAATTTGAAAGTGTGTATTGTGTGAGTTCCGAGAATAAATAGAAATTAATAAATTCAAATAACAAAAATTAACGCCAGTTCTGCCAGATCTCTAAGAATGCTTAAACTGGTTACGTCTTTTCAACATATTTGTTGTTTGAATCCAACCTTTTATTTCGAGCACATTGTTATTATGTCCATTAAATCATTGAATTTCACATGAAACGTGGCAATAAACTATTTAAATGGAAAACTCACGACCCTCGATTTTTAATAACAAAGCCAAATCACAAACGAAACTGCTTTTCAAAATCATGACTAAAATAAAAGAAAATAAAACAAAAGAACTCATTTTTATCTAAAGGAATTTTTTTGTTGCCATTGTGAAATACTCTTTTAAGACTTTTAAATCCTATTTGAGAATCCTATTTTTTCTGTCTGTCTATTGTGATTCAAAAGATAACAGCATACAAGAAAATTATGTCATTATGACAACACTGTTTGTAATAATATGTTCTATCAAAATTTTAACTAAAACTTATTTTAGGCGAAATGAATGCTGTCAATATTCGGTTCTTCCTTATAACTTATTTGATATAACTGGTGATTAAATGCTTTCACGATATTTTTTTTCTTAACTTTAGTTTTTAGCTATTACAGGCTTAACTTACTTTGCGAGGTGTAAATATTAAAAACAGTTAACTCTTGATATAGAGGATATTTCAAAGAGAACAATGTAATTATGGATTCAACTTATTCGTTTGTCCTGTCTGATTACTATTTTAGTCAAGAATATGCAACAAAGCTATTGCCCAGCTTCAGAGGTATTACAAATCCATTTAAATTCCTAGTAATTTTTGCTAATAAAGTAAATATCACCATCTTGAAATAACTTGCTGTGGAAAGAGGTCTCACAGTAATTCTATTGTTATCCTGGCTGTATGCGATGTGCACCGTCTTGTTGATACCATATGTTAATCAAAACATAATTGTGGCGTTAAAAAGTTTTCAATCATATCACGATATCGCACCTCATTCACAGTTACTGTTACGCTGTTTTCATTTTCAAAGAAGTAAGCTCCAATGACTCCTCCTGACCAAATTGTACACCATACTGTCACATTTGGGATGGATTTGAGGGTTTCCCATCCCCCAGAACCGCCTTTTTTTTTATTCTCATATCCATTCAAATAAAAATGTGCCTCGGCGGCGTAAATGGTCTTGAAAAAGAAGCTCTTGTGTCAACTAGATCTTGTATGGAAACAAATGCAAATCCTTGTACAAAATTGTGGCCAAAGTTGTTTTTTGAAGTTCAAGCTCCTGAGCATGGCGTCGAAGTGTGATGTTTTCAGCCGATCTTGTAGTAAATTCTAGTCCGTGCTTGTGTCTATCACCTACAGACCCTCTTTCTTCGAAATCTTCACTAGACGATAAAAATTGCGTTTTGTTGGCACGTTGTTTCCAAAATTTGTTTCCCAAAAATTTCCCGTAACTTCCTCATCGTCACAGTATTCGTTGATTGATTTTGATAAAATGTTTTAACGATTAAAACACGTTGGTTTATCGAATATTTTTTCCATAATAATTTGCCTCGTGTCTGCTTCATGATTGCCAAATATGAACTGCCAAGACTAATGGCGACAAAACAAAATAGTGTACCTTCCCGCGGGCACCCTGTAGATCATTCGTTTCATTTGGAGCTCTAGCAAATGCTATATTTTCTTCAGGAGCTATTAACTCAGTTGTTTTTTAAGCGTTTTATTTATTTTTATTTCATGATAACACAGCGCTGACTTTTTGCCATTTGGAAAGTAAGTGAATTATGTTGCAGAAAATTGTGAATTTTGGTATTTGTATTTCAATTATTTATTGCGAACTTACTGTATCCAGTTGACTGAATAATTTAAAATTAGCCTTTTTAAACTTATTAAGTTCAATTTTAATTATTTATCGTATTTGCTTGCCTTGTTAAGTTTGACATAGAAACTTGCTTAGTTAAATACTGTAGTCCTGCTTTTCTTAAATCAAAAGCTAAATATTATAATAATTTTATATTGGAAATTATTTTTTGTTTTAGATGGAGATTGTCAATCTCATTGTCTGTTAATCAATTCCTTGATTGTTATGTTCAAATCGAATTAATGCCCTGTTAACACAATATGATGGAGTATTAATGTATTGCAATATCCATAATCAAAGTATAAACAAAATATTTGTGCAAACATGTATATAAGTAAGCAAACAAATGTTGGCACATTTTTTATTTGCAATTATTTTTTTTCTATCCTTTAAATGTCACAAACACAAAATGTAGAAAAGTAAAAGTACAAAACTACAAATCATAAAAACAAAACTTACAAAACAAAAAATAGTAGAAAAAAGGAATAAAAGTGCTAAGTATCGCAAGTATTGAAGAAAACAAAATTGTTACATTTACTTCTCATGCTCAACGTCTACTTAAAAGTATTTACAATAAATTCAAGTAACTTTATGTCCAACACACTCGTTCACTTTGTTATAAATCTTTGTCACAAACAAACAAACAAAGAAACTTACGTACAACAGATTTTTCAAATGCTGAAAACACATTATTAACAGCAGCGCAAAACTTAAACGGAAAAGTCAAACGGCAGCAACCAAACCAGTCCAAACACATCACCAACACACGCATACACGCACATGTCAACTTATTCGTTTCATATAATAAGTGTGTTTGTTTGAGCGTGTGTTTGGTGGATCTCTTTGAATGACTTGAATTGAAATAAAACAAATATAAACCGTTTAGTCACAGGATATTACCTTCACTCGCTTACATACTGGATACGAAAGAGGGATGCTCTTCTTTGTTTAGTGGAGAAATGCAAACATAATCGTGTCTTTAATGCCGAACATTTGTTCCTTTTTTTACATGGAATTTAAGGAATTTTTCTATTAGACAACAATTTGTTACGCATTATAAAAGGTTCAGTTATTTTAAGGAATCTGTGATGAATTTTGAGTGATTGTTTTTAATTAGAATTAAATGAATTGTTTCTTTTTTTTTCTTTCTCTCTCTCTCTCTCTCTCTCCCTGGCATAAAAATTTAAAAACAAAACCTTTGTAAGTTTTTATGTTTGTTAACTTAATCTTTAACGGACTTAAAAGGTCTATAAAAATAGAATTAACAGACGAGAAACTAAAATATTGTTGGGGGAAGTTTTCAAAAGTTTTAAGTAGAAGTTCGGAGCAGTATAATCAGGCGACCGTGGAGGCCAATCAACATCACCATTTCTTAAAATAACAAAGGGTCTCGCAGTAATTCCATTGTAATCCTAGCTGTATGAGATGTGGCACCGTCTACTTGATGCCACATGTTAATCAAGTCCAAAGCATGCAGTTGTGGCATTAAAAAGTTTTCAATTATATCACAATATCGCTCTCCATTCACAGCCACCGTTACGCCGTTTTCATTTTCAAAGAAGTAAGGTCCAATGATTCCTCCTGACTAAATTGCACACCAGACTGTCACTTTTAATGGATGCAAAGGTGACTGTTGAATAATTTAAAGGTTTCCCATTCCCCAGAAACGACTATTCTGTTTCTTCACATATCCATTCAAAAAAAAATGTGACTCGTCACTCATTATGAAATTGTTTTGTGAAAATCGGGGTAGTCATGGGCGAGCTGTAACATTCTGCTGGCAGAATGGGTGGCGTAAATGGCCTTGTGAAAGAAGCCCTTGTGTCAACTGAATCTTATAGCGAAATAAATGCAAATCCTTGTGCAAAATTGTGGCCAAAGTTATTCTTCGAACACAAAGCTTCTGAGCACAGCGTCGAAGTGACGTTGATGGATTGTTTTGAACACTTTCTTGCATATAACCAACACAGATGGTACGGGCATAGGCTAATCAATTTTTCATAACTTCTGCCAACATTTATGGTCATTTATTAGCTATAACGAGGCGAATGTTGTTCTCCAGAAGTCAATTATTTCGGGCGTAGACTAGTGACTAAATATCCCCACAGAAAATAGTCTAGCGGCATTAAATCACACGATTTCGGAGGTCAACTAACGGGTCGTAATAAGGTTAATAAACGTTTCTTCCAATAAGTCAATCGTGACACGCGCTGTGTGATTTTATGGGCCGTATTGTTGAATCCAAATGGTTGCTCAATTGATGAACAATGAAATACGTAATCATGGATATATAGTGATCACCATACGGACCAATGATTACATTAGCCGATAAGGCACACCGAATAGTAAATTTTTCTGGATGTAATGGTAGCTCAACATACACTTGAGGCTTATCATCACTATAAATATGACAGTTTTGTTTACTGGCATACACTTTTTACTCACACAGAAGTGAGTTTCATCACAAAATAAAATTCGCTAATGAAAATCTCGATCAACATCAATGTTGATTTGGGCGCAATTTGCACAATTTGGATGCGTTGTTGAGACGTCACTCTATTCATATAGAAATGCACAACCAAACTTAATATAAATGACTTGACAGCTGCTAAAATGGCCACCAGTTAATAGAGTGTTGCCAATTTGAACTTATATAAAAACTTGATATTTGTTAATTTTTTTTTTAAATAATGAACAGACACATAAATTTAGCAGGTTTGTTTCATTATTTTCAATATATTTTTGTAAGCATCTCTTTACTATTTGAAAAGGAATTTTTTTTTTAATTTTTTTTAAATATTTGTTTGTCACCAATGACACTTATAATGTGAAAAATAAAGAAAATATAAAAATAGCTTTTTAATGGCGGCAAAATACATAAGTATACCTTCCCGGTGGACACCCGGTATCTTTATAAAATTCTCTAAACATTCCATTTTTGTTCTATGCTTCTTCTATTAATTACCAAATCAACTAGGAATACTAGGAAATAATGATCCTACATCGAAATTTATTTTTCATAATATTGCACATGAAGGTTTTTAATTAAATTTAATTGATAAATAAATTCTTTAAAAATATAACCATCAAATTACTTTAAAATCATGAGAAGAGCCATTATTACTCTTCTCAAGTTGTTTGCCTTTTTGTTTATTTTTTGTTTGTTACATTAACGAAAACCATTATTGCGACAATTTAATCCCTGAAATAAATAAGTGGCAGTCAGAGTAGAACATTTTTTTTATTTCTAAAACCAACTGCAATTAGAGATTTTTTAAGTCTTTACAACAAAATCTCTGACAAATAATCAAACAGTATTAGACAGAGTAAGAAAGTTAAGGGGAGGATTTCTTAATTCAAGTATAGAAAAACAACAACAACCACATAAAGTGTTTTTAATTTGACACTAAATTGCAGAGAAATTGGCCGACTTGTTGGAAATGCTTAAATTTAAACACCAAACAGACATTCCATCGGAATAGGCATCAAGCATCTGCTGCCCTGTATCATAATTATTTTTACAATTGTATTTAAATATATAAATAACATGGGGGTAGTTATTGTATCCAAAATTAAAATGATAAACTTTAATATTAAATCCCTTTTTATGGCCAACCAAAATGTTTAACCATAAACCAAGTTAGTGCTTGAAAAGGTGATGATGATTTTCTTTTTTGGAGTTTAAAATATTTATTCTTTTACTTGCGTATGAATATAAAAGCTGAAAATAAATAATAAAAAGAACAAAAAAGTAATCATATTTCATGTTAAATGATAAAAATATCATTATTTCCTGATAGCGAACGTCAAAGCATTTTTCCTTTCAAACATAAATTTTCTAATATCCTTTGCAATGGAGATAACAAATATTTTATCGTATTTATGATTTATATTTTTTATTATAAGAAACATTTTCGCCATAAAAATCAATATGCTTTTTCTATTATTTGTTTTAGACCTTTTGCCTACCACAACTACGGCTGTACCAGAAACACGTGAATTCTTGTTGAAAGTCATTGATGTTTTGTTGGACTTTGTTAAAGCCACAAATGATCGCAATGAAAAGGTTTTGGAATTTCATCATCCCGAAGATATGAAGCGTCTTTTGGATTTGGATGTGCCTGACAGAGCTGTAAACCTTCAACAGCTAATTGAAGACTGTGCCACCACTCTTAAATATCAAGTTAAAACTGGTGAGTTTGTTTTCTATTTTTATTTTGTGACTTTTAATCAATTCACGCATAAGTTGTTGGAATTTTCTTCCACTTAGTTTTAGGATTGTATTTATGATATTTAAAATTAAATTAAATTCATTAAAAACAATTATCTTGCAAATCAGCACTTCCTTTAAACAACCATCACCGCCAGCCACTAACTGCCTTCGTTGCTGTTTCCTTTACAAACCTCGTATTTCCGTTTTTCATTTAGAGGATGCTTTTTTTTCTGCTGCATCTATCTGTGAGGTTTTTATTTTAAATGTGACACACTTCTTATATAAACATGCTTATTATCGACACTCCAGAAAAACAATTGCGGTCACGTGCTTAATACGATTAAAGCTGACAATAGACGACGACTGATGGGGCGGAGTACAGGCGTGTTTTTGGTTGATTTTTTTTGTATAGAATTTCAATCTGTTTGCCAAATGACTTTTGCAAAGAAAATATAAAGAAATATATACATGAGATCATAAAAAACAATATTTACAATATAAAATCTTAATTACGCTTAAAGATTATGATTAATGTATTGTTAGTTTCGTTGTTGGTGTTTTTTTTTTTTTTTTTTGTATTTTCCCTTTTGATATAACGAAAGGGTCTTTCAAAAAGTGCAGCAGCAAAAATTTTTGTCGCTGATCGATTTAATTATCGATTAAAAATATGGCCTGGTAACGCGACACAAATAATGAGTGAGTGAGTAAAAAGTTTTCTAAAAGAATAAGTGATATGCTGTTGCGAATAATATGACTAACATGTCCCTTTATTTTCACAAGGACTGCCGTTAAAGAAAACGTAGTGAGGAAAAATTATCTCCGACGAAGCACTTATTGTATGAATGGCTTGCTATGTGGCAATATAATTGAAGATGACAGTACCTGTGTGGGTCATGAAATAGCAACCGCAAGCTGATACTAGTTAGTGCATATGTTTCTGCAGCGCTAGAAAAAAATCCGCATTTCTTCGAGGAAGCTTTTAAAATGGCGAATCTAATCGCTTATTTTAATTAGATTGGATATTTATTGGTGCGAAAACTCTACACATTTTTCTTAAACTCACAGTAATTTTATTAAAATACATGCGATAGTAAATAGCGTCACTGCAGTAAATATACAGAATATTGTTTGTTGGTAGCTAAAATATATCTGTGTATTATTTCAGACTTATTTTGTTAGCACATAAAAATTTAATTTTTCACACATACTATTTAATTTAGTGTTATTTAAGTGTTAGACATTAAAATCATTTTAATAAAAATAATAATAAGGAAAAACAATAATCAATAACTAAAGTGATGTGTTTTCGTTGCGATTCCAATTTTGTATTCTTTTGTTGTAATTCCACTTTGAAACCACGAATTTTAAAACTCTAAAATTTCACAGTTTATTATTAAAATACTAACAATTTCAGCATTTAATTAAACACCCTGTTTATGGTGTGTACAAGTTAATGCGATTTTTAGTTGAATTTCCTTAAAAGCAAGTCTACCCTTTTTCTCAATCCATTTCAAATGAATTACGTCTGCGGTTGATAGGTGTAAATAATCTTTCACTTTTTATCAATATTCAATGGACCATAAAATGGTTTTACTACAACGACAACTATTTCTTGTACTTGTGTCATTTCGATTCGAATAGCTGCAGTAGTCAAGCAAACAAACAAACAATTTTTTGTTCTCTCATACTGCCAACAAATTGTTAAGGCAGCGGGTCATTCCATACAGAGAAGTAAAACTTCTGTTCCTTAAATACGATTTTATGCTTTTTAATTAGCTTCCTTTACACTAAATAAAACACTTTTTTAGAATTTTGTGTATTTTTTTTTTTTTTAGGTTTGAGTTGAGCTCACTTTTAATTAAAAGAAATATTTCAATAGTTTTTTTTAAACGATCTTTTTTTATTTATCTTTATAAATATCTTTTTTTTAACGATCTTTTTTTATATATTTTTTTTTCTTTTCGATAAATTTTTTCCTGAAGAAGCTTTCCAAAGAAAAGCGAAATATCGAAAAGAACAAAAAAAATATATATATAAAAAAGATCGTTAAAAAGAAAAAAAGATATTTATTAAAGAAATATTTCAATTATGAAAATTTTGAAAAATGAGGAAAATTTTACTTTTATAATAAATTAGCAGGATAAAATTTGTTTTAACTCGCTAAAGTTATCGTTTATGGTCTGCTCTCTTAATAAATTCTCTTATAATGTTTGCATTACAACGCAAAGTGGGGCGAACAAAATTGTAATCAGCAATATGGGAGAATATCGTAGTTAATTTTTACAGATTTTTCAGGGCCAGTGCAATATGGTTCCTAATTAGATTACTTAGGTTATGTAAATTTTTTATGTAGCTTTACATTTTTTTATCAGACTTAACATTTTTTTATAGTTTAGAAGCCTTTCATAAGTTTTTAAAAACCAAGTTAAAACTGTAAAGTTTCCATTATTACAAGTTATTTGTATTTAAAATAAACATTTTGAATAACTTAACTTAAGAAATTTTAAATATTTATAGTTTCTTCGAAAGTAAGTCTTTATTGTAAATAAGTAGAGTTCAGATATCGGGTATATTTTACACATGTATTTCCTCTCTTTTTTAACTTTACAGCAACCCTTTTAATAAAATAGAAGAGGTTTTGGATGTATTATGTCCTCCAAGTCATCCAAGCGTAAATATATTCAAAAATTTGATTATTTTTTTATTTTTTTAATCGACCTTTTTATATCTTAAATAAATATCTGTTATTCTTTTTAACGGTCTTTTTTAATTAATTTAAAAATATATATTTTTTCTAAGCTTCTTCCGGAAAATTAGTTTTAATAACAACAATTATAAACTTGTTATTAATTTGTTAATAATTGTTTTTATTAAAATTAATTTTCCTGAAGAAGCTTTCCATAGGAAAGCGAAATATTGAAAAAATAATATTGTTAAATTAATTAAAAAAGACCGTTAAAAAGAATAACAGATATTTATTTATATTCTAAAATATTACATACCCACCCTTAATGGTAAATATTTTTGGATAAAATTATAAATTTAATTATTTAAATCACAAATTAAGGTCTTTTATCCAAGTTCTTATTGTTTACAAAGATAGAGTCATTGTAAAGCTCCAATTATATTTTCATAGATATATCAATTTTTTATAAATTTAATATTATAAATCAAATTTTTAAATTAAATTAAACTTATTTTCTCGAAATTATTATCATTCAAAACGATAGAGTTATTTTAAAAATTTTATAAAATTTTCATAAAAAATTCGTTAATCACATCACGGATTTCGAGTTTCAAGGCTGAAAGCGAATCGATTGGCTCCGAATAGACTCTACCCATTACCATAGCCCTACAAAAAACAATCAGTGGTATTAAATCACACGATCTGACTGGCCTGCTTAACTTAACTGCTGATTGTCGTGAAATTATGCGATTGGGAAACTTGGATATGTGGCGCCGTCCAACTGTAACCGCATGTCAGTGATATCCACGTAGTCAATAATAGGCCAATTCCAGCATCAGTAGAACATTGTAAGACTTCAAAGTCAAATCCTTACGAAAGATTCGCCATGTGGTGGTTTTGGATAATCCCAATTGCTGGGAATGTCGCAGAATTGACAAATTTTGATCTGCTTCAATACAGTGTTTCACGGCTGCGATGTTTTCTGTTGAACGACCCAGTCGAATACACGTTAGTGTTCGAACTTTTTGTATCAAGCCTGTCGACTCCAATGACAAAATTCTTAATAGAGGCCTCAGAAGAACGACTATGTTGTCAGAAAATATCAGGAATTTTACGAAATGTAACTTTAACAGAACCACCATTTTCATAATGGGTTTTAATACAACTTTCGTGCGAAATTGAATTCATTGTAACAATTCTTAATGTATCTACTATCATGTTATTGGTGTTGAATAACAAACTTCTTGTTGAAAACCCATATACATGGTATTCAATATTATTGTATACATTATTGTATTTCATCTATCGTAGCTGGCCTGATCCCTTATCTATAGTGTATTATTGTTGTCAACCCTAATTCTTATGAAGCGACATCGAATATGTCTTTCTCATAAAATGATGTGCATATGCTTTCTGTTGTGCCTGCAACAACTGCCATTCATTTTACGAAACCATCATAATCATATTTAAATTTATGCTAAAATTTGTTTGCTAACAAACAAATCATGTCTGTTCTTTATTGCTTAAAGAATCCATGTAACTGGTTGCAGGCGAATGCCTAAGCTTCTGTGGTGATAAGTTTTATGAAAATTGTTTATATTTTTTAAGCCTGTTTAAACACTGATAACACTTGATTTTAATTTAATTTTATTTTGTTTATCTAGTGAATTAAATATAAAAATTTACATGGATTCGTCACAATAAATTTTAACTTAAAATCAAATTTTTATAAGGGACAAGAATATTAAAAAAAAAAAAATATTAAAATAATAAGAAAATACTTCTAATGCGTATTTTAACTGTTGGATGTTTGTTATTCAATTACGCCTCAACGCCGAAAGCAGTGCATATGAAGTATGGCTGATAAATAGGTGTTTATACGGATTGACATCTAGTGTACTTTTTTTAAAGCATTTTGAACCGGAGGGGAGTACAATTACTAAAAGGCAGTTTAATTATACTTTAAACCGTTGCATACAGCTTGCAGAAGATTGCTTCTATTCCCAACTTTAAATCATCAAGAAATCATCTATTTACATTGTTCGTTCTGTGTTTTCAGTTAATAAGTTCCATGTCCGTTCGCTATCAGTAAAATTTGTAAAGTAATTTAAACTTATCCGTTGTATATCTTGCATCATTGCCATCTCCATTTAGTATCAGGGGCATCGGATACTCATTTTCACAGAAGATGAAGACGTGTTCAGTTCTTTTTGAGTTAAAATCGGATAGTAATTTATCACTTTGTATGTTAGTAGATATTTTCAGTGTAGGAAGATAATCTAATTTATGGATGATAAATTGGTATTTATTGTCATTAACAATGGACATCAATTAAAAATCTAAAAAGTTTTCGCAAACCTTGTAAAAGCGAGAATTGTGCGGAATTGTCAAATGCTCAATGACATTCAACATCATGATTTTTAGAAAAGTCAAATACACCGAGATAATGATTAACAGTTCGTTTGAAAATAAAGTTTTCGGGTGAAGTGAAACAATTTCATTTATGAAAAATAAAAAACGCAGTTTGTACACAGACATACGAAATGCTTTTACAAATATATAACAAATAATTTTTCTGTTTTCGAAATAATTATGTCGGGTTTTTCAACAAGAAGTTTGTTTTTTCAATTGTGGTAATACCAAACGCATGATAATTTCGACATTTAGGTTTTTGGCGTATTCATGATAGATGTATTTGCAATTGTTTCAATGAATTCAATTTCGCACGAAAATCGCATTAAAATAATTAAAATCCACTATAAAAATGGTGGTTCTGTTAAAGTTACATTTCGTAAAATTCGTGATATTTTCGGACAACATAATCGTCCTTCTAAGACCGCTATTAGGAATTAGTCGTTAGGCTTGATACAAAATGTATGAACACCAACGCGTTTTCGACCGGGTCGTTCAACTTAAAATATTGCAACCGTGAATCACTGTGTTGAAGCAGATCCAAATTTGTCGATTCCTCAACAGTTGGGGCTATTCAAAACCACCACATGGGGAATTTTGCCTAAGAATTTGTCTTTGGAGTCTTACAAGGTTAAACTGTTGCAGGAATTGAAGCCGACCGACGATCCACATCGCCGTAGATTCACTCAATTCATTCAGGGACAACCGGCTGGTTTTTCTGAAAAAATTATTGTTTTATTGTTTACACTTGCCAAGGCATGTCAACAAGCGAAATTGCCACATTTGGGCTTCTGAAGATTCTAGAGTGATTATTCAAAAGCCTTTGCATACTCAAGGTGTCACTGTATGGCGCGCTATTTGGTCTTTTTTTCGAAGATGAAGCTGAAAATGCGGTAACGGTCAATGGATTACGCTATTGCGAGATGTTAACTACTCAATTTTGGCCTATTATTGACGATGTGGATATCACTGGCATGTGGCTTTAATAGGACGGTGAAACATGTCACACAGCCAATGAAACGATTAATTTACTGCAAACCAAATTTGCCTATCGCATAATTTCACGACAATCAGCTGCTAAGTGGCCAGCCAGATCGTGTGATTTAACATTACTGGATTATTTTTGGCAGGGCTATGTTAAGGACAGAGTCTATACGGAGCCAATCGAATTGATTTCAGCTTTAAAGTCAAAATCCGTGATGTGATTGACGAAATAGGACCGCCATTTTACCAAAAAGTTATTAAAAACTTTGATGAGAGAATCAATATCTCTCAGCGTGGGCGTAGTGGACATTTGCCACATATTTTTTTATTCATAATTTATATTTGAAAAAATATTTACTCTTCCAAAAAATATCAGCAGTAGAAAATCTTAAAAATAACGTGGCCGAATTATTTTAAAAAACACATAGAGAATGGACCCTGAAGCAGTACGAAGGGCTGGAAAGAAAGTTTACGTGCGTAAGCAACTCCATTTAAAATTTCACTGATACTAAATGGTACTGCAATGGTACCGATACAGAACGATTGAGTGTAAATAGAGCTTCGTATATAAATTTATACGAAGGCATCCCAATAAGTCTTTAGATAATCAATGAAATTTGATGGATTAATATATTAATAGGAAGGTTACATTATTGGTCTCCTTTTAATACCCTTCGTTTCTCAAAGATTTTTTATTAATCTGTCGGTACTTTATGACTATCTTAATCTCACTGAATTTTCAATGGCATCTACTTCTAACTATCAGCTGTAATGATATCCCACTGGCGACTATGTTTTTCATTAGAGAATCTTTCGTTATAGCAAGCATATGACTGAGGGAATTGCGGTCACATTCAAAATGTGAATGAGATACATGAATAAAAATCATTTCAGTCAGTGGTATTAAATCATATAAAACTTTATTTGTAAAAAGTTGAAGTTGTAAAGTAGAAGCAGTTCTAAATATGTAAATATTTTATTCCTTCAAATTCATAATATCTATTAGTTTATTGCAAAAATACCGCTTAATTTGATAGAAGCAACTAATTTCCTCATTCCTTTTTTTTTTTTTCTTTAGACCAGCACTCTGGGGATGACCCCTACACATGCAATATATTGTGCCAGAACAAGGAAATTAGGTTATGGGGAGGAGGAAAGAGAGAGTAATGTTTGTTGAGATTCGATTTAAATTTTCTTACATTGAAAACTACAGGAAAGACCTCTGGAGGGAGTTTGTTCCACATACGGACTGTTCTGCTAAAAATCGAATTTTCCCTGTAATGCGTAGTGCGGTCAATCAATCACAAATGATTGCGCTCTCAATAAATAATGAGTTAAACTTAAAAACGTGCGATTAACGGAAACATATTCTATTGTAGTAACAATAAACAGTGAAATACAACTCTCATTGGGTCGATGCTCTACAGAATCAATAGAGTTGGATACCGTACTGTCCCCAATGAACCCCTTGACCCTCTCTTGTACGCGGTCGAGCAACTCCGAAATAGACTTTGGGGCGGCGGCCCATATATGAGAGGTGTACGTCATTTTTAGATGCATATAGGTGATATACATAGTACTAGGATCGGATGGAGTGAAGTATCTCTTACAACGTTTACAGAAAAATTTGCTTAGTCCATCGAACATCACACTCAATTTTCTTGCCAAGAACATCAAGAGCTTCTGATTCCGTAATACTTATATCACCCATAGCAACAGATACAACATCATTTCCGAACACAGATCCATCCGTAAGCATGCATCTTGCTGTTATTTATCATTAAAGTACTTCATAATTTAAAAAAAGTACCAAAAAGTAAAGTAAGAGTACTGAAAAAAGTGAAATACTTTTGCTTTCTAATATTTTTACTAGCTGCTGCTTTAAGATCATATACGAACAGTATACTTTCAAAAAAGTTTCTTCTGCTCGTAAAATAAGCGATTATTTTCGCTTGTCTATCACAAATGTGATATTAAATGATTGAAATAAAAAATAAGAATGAGAACTAAAAGCAAAAAAAAAAAAAGAAATTAAAAGGAAGGAAGTATTTAGAAAACAAAAATGCAAGACAAAATGACAAGTGTCCTTTATCGTAATATACGTCAAATATTAAGCTGGCAGCAGATGTGTATGGCAGTGCTGTGTGTCGAAGAAAAACAAAAACATTCGCAGAGGGTTAATGGAACTTTAAAGGATGCACGAAAGCTTGAATAATTCGTTGCATTGAAACAATCAAGTTCAGACAGGCGAACAGGAATGTTTTTTATTGTTTTTATTGTTTTCACGATTTTTCGTTTCTTTTTTAATAATTGAATGTGGGGCAAGCAACATTCCATAGTAAAATAAAAATAAATGGAAATTAAAAGTATATGACCAAACACAAGGCCGTTATCATGGAGAGCAAAAGTAGACAAAATATTGTTTACTTTGTTTTTGTAAACATATTATTTCCGCCGTAGATTAAAAAAAAATATAAAAATAAATCAATATTTCCAATTTTTAAAGGTCATAACTATCTTAACAATTCTTTTATTTATCCTTTATCCCTTGCAATTGTGTTGTATAACATTAAGTTGAGTGAGTGACCTTTATACTGCAAGACTTTTATTGTAAGCAAAAATTGCTGTTTTCTTTTTGTTGTTGTTGTTGCTGTTGCTTTTCGTGCAACAATTGCTCATTTAGTTGAGTTTGGTGGGGCTAATTGAAAATTACTTTGCACAAATCACATGACTATTAAATAAATACGTTCATAAACAAGCCAAACAGTTGCTACTCTCCAGGGAGTACTTTTCAGCACCGCATGTAATGAAGACCAAATATAAGAGTGTTTGTACCAACATGCAACCCCTTTTTATTTTCAACCTCTTGTTTTCTTGCTGTTGTTTGTAAAGAATAAAAGATACAAAAAAAAAAGAAATCCTTGCTGTCAGTTTAAATTTGAAGTGCCATAAGTTGTGTTATTATAAAACCTAAATGCTTTAAGCCATAAGTGAGCGACTGTTGTTATTCATATTAAAAAGAAAAAATTATAATCATGCCATCTTTCTAATTTTCTTTTTAAACTAGCAAACTTGGTCTTTTATGTAGAATATTAAAATCAGTGCTGGGCAAATTTTAATCGATTAAAAAAGAGAAGGCTTGGAACAAGTTTAAAACACTCGCATCTTATATTAAATTGTGTTCCATTCCAAATTAATCATTTTATGTAAAATTGTGTTCCATTCCAAATTAATCATTTAAATAAAAAGAGACAAATTTAAAACAGAAGTACTTTATGTAAAATTGTGTTCCATTCCAAATTAAATGAAGCCTAAAAAGTTTTTACTTAATAAAGTGCTGTTCCTGGTAAGAAAAAGATTAAGTAAAAGTGTAAAAATATTATTAAGTTGCGAATATCGAACGAAATAAAATACATTTTACATTTTTTACAAAATACATTTTAAAAATTACTTTAGTGTTCCGTACCAAAAGATTGTTATCGATACCACATCTGTTCATGTCTCACAGGTCTCTATATCTGGAGTCGTAATTGCTGGGCACTTCACATTTTAACAGAAAATAACAACAAAATGAAGTTAAAAATGAGAGTGTAAAAAATAAAACAAATAATTACAGGGTGTCCCATACAAAACATGATTACTTTAGCCTTCGGATTTAACCGAAACAGTGAGACTTTTACTTTAACGTTAACTATAGCAAAAAAAAAGGTGTCCCCAACAAATGTGTTAGCGCCTCAAATTGATATATAGTTTGTATTACTATGACTAGTACAATAACAATTATTTAAAAAAAAATTCAAAGGGTGTCCCCATAGAGATGTGTGTGTTAAAAGTAAAATAAAATATATAATTAAGAATTAAAGGGTGACCCCATAGAAGGATTTATTTTCATGAATATAATCATATCTCCTAAATATGTACGGGTAGATGCTTGACAGAGGTATTTTTACTAGCATAGTAACAAGTATAAAAAAAATCAAAAAATCAAAGGGTGTCCCAATAGAAGTCTTATTTTATTTTTAAACTGTATTACGACAGCAGTTAAAATTTTTAACAGCAACATTAACACTCTTCACACTAGGCGGAATTATTTGAACTGTCGACAATTTAAATCGAATAACTCAAGATTATTATAACTCCACATAAAAATTTCTGTACTCAATATAAAATTGTATTCAAATAAAAACTCTTTACTGATTATTCGAATAAACAGTTTTCACAATAACAGCAATTTTTTAAGGTAAAACAATTTTTTTTCCATTTGTTTCCTTATAAATACATAAAGGATTTTACAATGACTTACGACACAACAAACATTTCAATTTGCGCACAAGGCAGCCAGATTTTTTGGTAGCAGTGTTTTTCCAGGCTGTCGCAGATGGGCACAAATGTTGTATGCCACAATCATTTCCCTTCGACGAACACACAAAATATGTGCAAAAGAAACATCTTCGTTGAACACATTGTTATGCCATTCATTCGCATCAAAGGATCAGTGAGCAACGATACAGAAAATAACAACGGATTTTGATTAAAACTCCCCTCTAAAAAAAGTTTTTATTTTTTCTTTCAATTATTCCCATCTTTTGTTGGCCATAGAGTTATCAACATTAAATGACTGAATGAATGTCAATGTTTGGTATCATTAAAGTACTGCAGATATTGAAGTAGTGGCCTGTAGTAGCAAAATATATATGACACAAGAAAAGGGGAGGATTGGTTGGCATACACACATACATATACTCACATTTATACTCGTACATTTATAGGAATTTGAGATGGCAGATTATGTTGCCAATTTTTTTTCTGTCTATATATTGTAGGATTATAGCGTATTAAGGATCATAAATGGTATTTTTATATACCCAAAGATAAAGTAACTGATTTTAATGGATTTTAAATGTCCAAAGTATTACAACAAATTTTGTTTTCTATTTCCTTATGCAAAATCAATAATCATTGATTTAAAGTTGAAATTAATAAATAAAAATTAAGAAAACAATTTTTTAAATAATTAATTTTTGTCTTTCAGGTCATCCACATTTTTTCAATCAATTGTCATGTGGTTTGGATATAATTTCAATGGCTGGTGAATGGTTAACAGCCACTGCCAATACTAACATGTTCACCTATGAAATTGCACCAGTTTTCATTTTAATGGAAAATGTTGTCTTATCAAAAATGCGTGAAATTATTGGCTGGCATGGTGGTGATTCAATATTGGCACCTGGCGGTTCAATATCCAATCTATACGCTTTCCTTGCTGCTCGCCACAAAATGTTTCCCCATTACAAAGAACATGGTGCTGCTGGTCTTCCCGGCCAATTGGTTATGTTTACTTCAGATCAGTGTCACTATTCGATTAAATCGTGTGCTGCTGTTTGTGGTCTAGGCACGGACAATTGTGTTGCGGTGCCATCAGATGAACGTGGCCGTATGATAACCTCAGAACTAGAACGTCTTATAGTTCAACGAAAATCCAAGGGTCAAGTGCCATTTTTTGTTAACGCTACATCTGGCACAACAGTTTTGGGTGCTTTTGATAACTTAAATGAAATTGCTGATATTTGCCAGAAATATAACTGCTGGATGCATATTGATGTAAGTACCAGTTGAAGAAGAACTTAAATTCTCTATTAACCGAATCATCACTAATACTGTATTGACGCTACACCGAAATCTAGTTCTTGCAAGATTTCAAGCGAAACTTAAATGATTTTAACTACATTTTTTAAACGACACAAAATCTAATTTGTCACTAAATACAAAGTAAAGAATTGTTATTGTTTACCTAAGAAACCTTAATGGGTAAAGTATTGGAATGTTTTACATGTAACATATCCAAGCTATTAACAACAAAAAAATGAGTTCATTAGAAAAGTGTTTGTGGTACATATAGCTACGTTTATTCCTTTAATTAACGCTTAGTTTATTAAATTCTTTCTTTCTGCAAAATTATTACACAACACTTTTTACCGTCTTAATTAATTTACAGGTTTTATTTAGACGAGCATTTACTTTATATTAAAAAATACACGATGGTAACTTTGCCACTTTAAAGCCTTAAAGATGCTGTATCAACTTTTTTGGCTTCACTCGATCAATCAATTAAACTGAACTACTGCCTAAAAGAGGGAGCTTTTACATTCTACTTTAAGCGGATCTAATTCGTCGCTATTACACAGATATTATTATTATCATATCGCCTGCTTGGCTGTGCGTCTTCTTATTCTGTGTTAGTTGCTTTTTTCTGACTGTTAAACTTACTTCAAAAAATTCTAACGTAGCACGTAATTGTTGCTTTGTGTTCCTAAGATTTTTTAAAAACTTTTTGATTTGCAAAACTTTGGCCGAATTTGAAAGGCGGGGATTGTCTTAGTAATTCCAGTATTAATATGTAAATACTGGCTGGATCAGAACAGGGGGCGAGGTGCCTCCTACTTTATTTTTCGGAGACCAGCACTCGGTGGATGACCCCTACACTTACAATGTATTGTGCCAGAACTAATAAATTAGGTTACGGGAAGCAGGAAAGAGGATCTTCAATTTGAACTTTGAATGTGACAGAAAAGACCTCCGAGGGGAAAAACGAATTGTCCCTGCAATGCGTAGTGTGATTCACTGGCCAATCAACCACAAATGGATGCGCTCTCAACGAAAATCGAGTTAAACGCGAAAACGTGCGAACATCGAGAACAAGTTTCCTAATTTCATTAGAGTACTTACCATTGAAGTGACGATAGAACACTGAAATAAATCCCACATTGCGTTGATGCTCTAGAGAATCAATTGAGTTGGATACCCTACCGTCCCCAATGAGCCTCTTAGCCCTCTTTTGTACGCGGTAGAGTAACTCCAAAATAGACTATTGTGCGCTGATCCATTATAGTAAAAATATTGACACGTAAATATTGGCTAGATTAGGACATTGGGAGTGGTACCTCCTACGCATAGCGAAAAGTTACTATCATTTACCTAGAAAACTGTATTAAGTATAGTTTTGAAATTGCACAAGTAACCATCATAGCCAAATTGGAATAGCACCTGCGATGGAAAGTGAAAATTATAACAATAACATTGTCATTCCTTTCCATCTTTGCTGGCTGTTTGTTCGATATGAACGGCGAGCGCTTTCGATGTTATGACATCATTCTCCAGCCGTGTTCTAAACTGTACTGGCGAGTCAGTGGTCGAGTCGAGTTCGGGTAGTTCTATCATTAAGGTCGTATCTACCCACGTAGGTAGGATGCCCGTCACCTGACATGCCATGCGGGTCTAATTCTCAATATTTCTTCTCCTTATCACTATTCAGGTACGTGTGTTCGTCTGAGAGTGTTTCTCGTTTGTTCGCGTGTATGAGCAGTTTTAGTGGCGTGAAAATTCTGAATGAGGTGGAGGTTCGTTTATAACATCACTGAAAAGTTATTTTTTGTCCTGTAGATCTCCAAGTTTTCAAGAATATCAGTTTGACGGTTATGAACTGTTATTTCTAAAGCTTTTCAATTCCCTAGCACTTATAAGGAGAAATTGATTAAATATTAAAAATACTCTAAAGTCCACAAGAAAATTGTTATACCCCTCTTACGTTAAATCAAAGTTGGAGTATGCCGCTGTGATTTGAAATGGATATTACTCATGTCAATTATCACGCATTGAAAGAGTTCAGCGAATATTTTTAAAGTTTACTCTACTTTTTGTAAGATTTGTGGTGTTTATATCAACATATATGTAGATTAAGAAGGTTATTGCTAGGCCTACAGACGTTCGGATACGAGTATTGGTTTTAAAAACGACATAATAAATAATAATAATATTAACAGTTCGGATTTACTTTAACGGATTCGTTTTATTCCACCTAGAGTTCATATTTTCAGTATTCCATAAAACAAAATATATTTTAAATTATAACAAAATGGCCGCCAGTTAAAAATTGTTACCAATTTTAAGTTATATACCACTATTAAAGCACTCGGCCTCTTCTACAGTTAAAGTTTGCAACTTGCTCTATTTGTCATTTAGATCTTACATTTGAGAGTGAATCTTCATCTCAGTTTCACCCAAAGAAGCCAATTGTATAGCAATTTCATTCATATTAGAAACGCACTTCGTTGGCTTTCATGTCATCATTGAAATTATCGAATTTCTTTTGCAATACCTCCACTTATTCCGGATCTTCGCTAACAACATCGGCGATTTGAGCATGATTTTCTTTGTCGTTAATCCAGCCTTTACAGCTTCGTTCAACTGATTTTAACGTTCTCGAGCCAATGTAAGCAAGATATCGTATTGGGAATTGATTTGAGCTTGTCGCTTAGAAATTGAATGATTGCGCTGTCTAGCTCTGAGGCCGGCTTCGATTTTCTTAATGTAAGCACCTGGTACAAAGCCTTGACGGTCATTTACTTAACTTTCCACCAGTCTTTGTTATTCGAGTTTAAAAGTGTTATACGACTCCTTTTTTCATGGAAACTTCACGAGGACTCTTTGCAGTGTAGTGGTATAATGCAATGACATACTCTTGGCCAGTAATATCCATAATGGGAGTCTCTTGCTGGCAAAAATTTTTAGCTTGTTGTTGCAAGCCCTGGATGGTATTTCCAAAAGCTTTTAAGTCGGAAAAGTGCTTCAGAGGAGTCTTCATCCTTTCCGTAATCATTGCCAGTTGCAATAGGCTCTTTTTCACGCATCCAAGACTCGGCCTCATTGGCATCAGCAAAATATTGATGGGCTTGAAGGAATCTTCTAAACCTTGTTTTTGTTTATTAAATTTATCTCTTACATTGTTCTATAGATCTTGCAAAGCATCCAAACGTATCTTCGCTGGCAAATGGTTGATCCTTCAACATATTTTTCACCAGAACTGATAACATGCAAAAGACGAGCTTCTTGGTGGTTGATTTCAGCCATGACGGCCGGCCGACTTTTATTATTTAATTTAATTTATTTTAAGAATAAAATAAATAAGGAAATATTTTACATAAAAGTTTCTATTAATCGTTTAAGATGGCTCGTAAGAGTCACATGATTTTCTAACTCGTTGCACATAGAAGAAAAACGAGTGAAATATAAACTTTCAAAAATATGCATCTACAGGTATATTTTATGTTACTTCCCCCTGCCCGAAGTCGATATGGAAACCTGATTTTTATTTGTGTTTTACAGCGTAATAATAAAATACGAACTAATAATACGAGCCATCTGACTTTGGCGTCATGAAAATAATATTTATAACTCACAGATATGTACATAATATTTAATTGTTTATCATTACAGGCTGCTTGGGGCGGTGGATTGTTGCTATCACGAAAATATCGTCATCCCAAATTTACAGGAGTTGAACGGTAAGTTGTTGTTCTTATAATAAAAACCATTTGCCTTGATTTCCAGTTAGTTTTCTGTTAAAGTAAAAAATTGATTCCATTAGAACTTTAAGACCGTATTGGTGTATATCGTGGCTGTCTTTAACAATTTGCAGATTCATAAATCATATCCGCTATGCCTGCAAGTAATTGCCATTCAAAACCACATTTCTGTTGTTATAAAAATAAAACAATAGAATTTTATTGCCAAGTAAGAGGAGAAGAGAGCGAGAGCACATATTTTGAAGTTAAAAAATAAACAATTTCTATTTTAAATAATTTACTTAATAATAAATATATTTAGGAAAAAGCTACAACATAAATTAAAAGCACACTTTAAATAAAATTATAATAAATAACTCATTAATCAAATGTTCTTAAACAGACATTCCACTTTACACTTGTCAGTCACTCAATTATTGATTAATTTTTTCTATTTGGAGCTGCTTTCAATATGTGAGATTTTCACAAGAAAACAATTTGAAAAACAATGCAGCTACTTAGTTGATCTTAGTGTAGCCGAATAAATAATTATCAGAGCACTTAAGGTGTGAAATGTTGCGTTATTGGTTAATTTAACGATTGGAATGAAAATAAATAGAACATATAAATCGATATTTGTTAATCGATGTTTGTTTTTGTGCGTTCTATTTATTTATTTTTTTCCAAGGTCACACATATTTAGAAGATTACCACCTTTTAATTGCCAAACTCAATTCACCAAAAATTTCCACCAACTTTTCTATTTTATTAAATAAATTTTGGTTTTCATTAATCCAAAAAAAAAATTTTCGGAAGTAGAAAGTAGTGGAACACTATATGGATTAAAAACTTTCGGTTTCATTTGATAGTTGGTTTATTTGATTGGTGATTGCTTGGATCCATGTTAAATATATTATTGCTAAGGATAGCCAATACTATATCGAACAAGAACTCTTAGGTTGATTGATCGTTAATTAAGTTTACTGTAATAAATTTATATCGCAAATTATAAAATGCATTCACACATAAGGTAGAATAAATTTTCGCTTGTCTATGATAGAACTTATTGTAGCGAAGCCCTATATCGATTGTTTGTTGACCAATCAATTTTTATGTTATCTGAACGCTAACCTATAAATGACCGAAATCGTATTGAATCCATTAAGGGCGAACTTAAACTTTACCTTAAAAATCCTTTTAAACATAGAGGTGCTAATATTTCACTTAGATATTTGAAAAAATATGATCATGTTTTATTTGTATCGGGATTTTCAACAAGAAGTTTATTTTTCAATTGTGGCAACGTGATAGTTTTCACATTTAGCTTTTTGCTGTATTCGTAGTAGATGCATTGGCAATTATAACAATAAATCCAATTTCGCACGAAAATCGCATTAAAACAATTAAAATCCACTATGAATATTGTGGTACTGTTAAAGTTACATTTAGCAAAATTTTTGTATTTTCGGACAGCATAATCGTCCTTCTAAGAAAGTTAAATTTAAGTCTACAGGCTCGATAGAAAGTTTGTGAACACAACGCGTGTTCGACCAGGTCGTTCATCTAAAAACATCGCAGCCGTGTGCCACAACGTTGAAGCAGATCCATATTTGTTTTTTCCTTGACGTTCTCAACATGGCAAATTTTGCGTAAGCAATTAACTTTGAAGCCTTACAAGGTTGAACTGGCATAAGAATTGAAGTCGACCGACCATTTACATCGCCGTAAATTGGCTCAATTCATTCAGGAACAACCAGTTGTCATTTTTTCACATGCAGCCCATTTTCACTTGTCGGCATACGTCAACAAGCAAAATTGTCGCATTTAGGCTTCTGAAAATCCTAGAGTGATTATTGCATGCTTTTGCATGCTAAACGTGTTACTGTATCGTGCGCTGTGTGGTCTGGAGGCGTGATTGGGCCTTTTTTTCCCCAAGAATGAGGCTGGAATGGGGATCACGTAATCGCGAGATGCTAACAACTAAATGTTGGTAGCCTATTATTGATGACGTGGATAGCACTGACATGTGGTTTTAACAAAACGGCGCCATATGGCGCACAGCTAATCAAACGATGAATTCATTGCAAACCAAAATTCCTGATCGCGTAATTTACGGTAATCAGCCGTTAAGTGGTCAGCCAGATCGTATGGCTTTAATACTACTGGATTATTTTTTGTGGTGCTGTGTAAAGGACAGAGCCTATACAGAGCCAATCAAAACAATTTCAGCCTTAAAACTTAAAATCCGTCATGTGATGAACAAAATAGGACCGCCAGCTTACCAAAAAGTGATTATAAACTTTGATGTCAGCATGGTCGTGGCGGACATTTGGCAGATATCATTTTTCAGTCATATTTGACGAACTTTTCTCTTCGCAGTACAATAAAAATTTGAATGATCTTAATTTAAATTTGTTATTTTAGTTTATTTTAGAAAGCAAACTTCTTGTTAAAAAACCCTTTAGCAATTTTTATGACTTCCAATTATTTGTCAATTGACGTGATTGTAAAATAAAAATACATATAGTGGGACAGACTATTAATTTTTATTCATTCACTTGTCTCACTCACTTTAATTAATTATTTTTTTAATTATTCACTTTAGGTCCCATTAATAGCGATTATTTAAGAATCTACGCATTTTTTCAAATAAATTATTTTTTCGCCTAATGCCAAATTATAATTACTTATTTAATTAAAATTATTTAAAACACAGAAATAAAGCTTTATATTGCTTGACTTATACTGTTTCCGTTTTGCTCCTGTCTGAAATTCATCTTTCCAGAAGCACAAGTCTTGATATTAATAAATTATTTAAAGATTGCTATTGACAAAATTTTTTACAATTTCTACTAAATATGAAATCATTCCTTTATATTTCTGACATAACAGTACTCAATACCGCAAAGCACTTTTCTCAAAACACCATTAGCTGAAGGCTCCATCATGGATTAGTGGTTACTCTCCATATTGCCTAATACAAAAAAGCGAAAACAAAAATTACAATGGTTATAGGCTACAGCCTAAAAGCATTTTGTGTGTGTGCGTGTGTGTGTCTTTTTATATAAAATTATACAACACAACACAAGAATGATGGATGTGTTAATCAAATCAATTCATACAACATCTCTTTCAAATTGTAAACCATTTAAGGATTTAAATTAAAACATTCGGCCACAATATGTCAACACAATGAAGATGTGAAGGTATTAAGGAATGAGAAATTTAAGTGCATTTTCTATTAGAAATTCAAACATTTGTTTTTATTGCATTTAAAGCCTCTCAATGATTTTCTAAGAAAAAAAATATTTAAAATATTTCAAAACCTTAAAAGCTTCTCAACTAAAATCGGTATATAATAATACCCACACTCTTTAACATCACCCCTTATTTTCGGTGTGGATGGATGTGTAACATTTCGTTTGCATTTCTTTATGAATGTGCGGGTCCCTTTGTATCTGTGTCTATTTGTTCTATTTGTTTTTGTAGACATTTCAAAATCCATTTTCTTTATTTATTCGTTTCTCTTTTTAACATTGTTTAAATGCAGTTTGTTTGTAACAAGAACAAGAACAACAGCAACATAACTTTAAAAATAACTCTTAATCCTTGTAATCTGCCAGCAGCTTTTCAAACACCTGATGAACTCAAACCATGAATTTCATTGAAATTGTGCTCCTGCTGTGAGGCATTTAACAAAATGACAAATTGCAAAAATTCCCAGGAATGTTATTTTTATAGACATTATTTCATACTTCAAGCGAATGTGCATGTGGATGTGAATGAACTTGTACAAGTAAATGAGGATTAAGAAATAATATTTAGTTCAT
Organism: Trichopoda pennipes; assembly: GCA_030448955.1. NCBI lineage: Eukaryota > Metazoa > Arthropoda > Insecta > Diptera > Tachinidae > Trichopoda > Trichopoda pennipes. The sequence goes on from JASKUP010000050.1 coordinate 933,407, forward strand.
GATTTTTTTTTTCAAATCCTCCACTACCCCTGTTTCAATCATATATAACTTTGTCATTTCGGTAATATTTTTTTTTCTACAATATTCATTTGCTATTACGATAGAAAAGTCGATTTGTTGTTGTCCGTCGGTTGTTGTTACGATGTGCACATGCAAAGCAGCTTCAGATATAGTTTCTGTTATTTAGATATTTTAAACCAACTGATTCGGCGTATAAAGCTCTCGAAGAAAGAATTATTACGGTGTTAATATTTTTACTTTTAGTGATAGAGTTATCAAAATTTTTTAATAGGAAAGCGAAAAGTTAAAATTTTACCGCAAAGTTGAGAGTTTTGTCACATAAATAGAAAATCCACTAAAAATAAATTCGAAAAAATATTCGATATTTCACCAAAATTGTATTTTTCAGCATTAATTCAGTCTTGTCCAGAAAAAATTTTTATTAAAAGGGTGAATATTGCGAAAATATCAATAATTTTCCGGTGCACGGAAATTAAAAGTTTCGCCTACAAAAATAAATATCATAAATTCGATATTTGAACCCTTTATTTATCAATTCGATTCCATTTTAAATTAGCTGAATTTTTTGTATATAAGTTTTACAATTTCCTTTATTAATATTTAATTTCGTATTAAGTTGTTTGGATTTGTTCCGCCAGCGCTCGCCGTTCACACCGAACAAATAGCCAGTAAAGATAGAAAGAGATGACAACAGTATTTAATTTCGCTTATTTAAAATCCTTGATCAAAAATCTCTTTTAAGAAAAATTTTTTTTTGAGCTAACCGATTTAGCAGTTAATACACTCATTTAACAAACATTCAAAATTTAGAAAGACTTTAAGAAATTAAAAGTTTGTAAAAACGAATGTCAACCGATAAATCGGAATTTCTTAATGAAAGACGAAAATTATGTCAAAAACCAATACTTTTCCGAAAACTTATCTCAAGCAGAAGCAAATGCTTTTACAAAAATTTTAAAATGAACCAAAAAGGTACTTTTACTTTTCTTTGCAATATTTCGCCACAACATTCAGTTTCAGTATCAGCAGTGTCAAGAACAGGAAATAAAAATCTATAGACAATTTTTTAATTTTTTATTTAAACCGAAATTAAATTAAAAATTATGGCAACACTAACACCATGATAGTTTTGGAATTTAGTTTTTTGACGTGTTCGTAGTAAATGTATTGACAATTGTTATAATGAATTCAATTTCACACGAAAATCGCATTAAAATAACTAAAATCCATTATGAAAATGGTGGTTCTGTTGAAGTTACATTTCGTTAAATTCGTGATATTTTCGGACAACATAAGCGTCTTTCTGAGACCGCTATTATAAGTTAGAGTGGACAGGCTCAATATAAAATGCGCGAACACCAACACGTGTTCGTCGCCCGGTTCGTTCAACTGAAAACATGGCAGCCACAGTGTTGAAGCAGATCAAAATTTGCCAATTCCTCGACGTTTTAAACATTTGGAGTTGTCCAAAACCACCACATGGCGAATTTTGCGTAAAGATTTAACGATAATTATTTTTATTCAACCTTATATTTCTTAAATAAATATGTATTTATCTTTTTAACGGTCTTTTTAATTAAGAAAATTTTCTGAAGAAGCTTTCCAAGGGAAAGCGAATTATTGAAAAAATATACTGTTAAATTTAATTAAAAAGACCGTTAACAAGATTAATACATATTTAGTAAAGATTTAACTTTGAAGCCTTACAGGGTTCTACTGGTACAGGAATGGTGGCCAACCGACCATACGTATCAACGTACATTCGTTCAATACATTCAGGAACAGCTGGCTGGTTTTTCATTTTATCAGACAAAGCCGATTTTCACTTATCAGGGTCCACAAGCAAAATTGCCGGATTTGGGATAAGCGATTATTGAGAATCCTTTGCACACTCAACGTCTCGCTGTATGGTGCGCTATATGATCTGGAGGCGTGTTGGACCGTTTTTTTCGCAGATGAGGATGGAAATGCGGTAACGGTCAATGGATCATGCTATCGCGAGATGCTAACAACTCAATTTTGGCCTATTGACGACATGGATATAACTGGCATATAGTTATAACAGGACAATGTCACATGTCGCACAACATAACGATCAATTTATTGCAAATCAAATTTCCCGATCGCATTATTTCACGACAATCAGCAGTTAAGTGGAGAGCTAGATCATGTGGTTTTTCGTGGTGCTATGTTAAGGACAGATTCTATACGGAGCCAATCGAATTGATTTCAGCCTTAAAATTCAAAATCCGAGATGTGATTAACGAAACGAAATAGGATCGCCATTTTACCAAAAAATTATTAAAAACTTTGATGAAAGAATCGTCACCGTGGTCATGCTGAACATTAGCCAGATATCATTTTTTATTCATAACTGTCATACAATAAAAATTTTAATCATCTTAAGTTAAATTTTTTGTGTTATTTTGTTTTAGAAAACAAACTTCATGTTGAAAAACCCCTTCATAAGAAATCACCTTAATCACCTTAAGTAGCGCATTGTCATAAATTTTAAAGGTCTTTTAATTTAGTTTCCGTTAATAGAATATTAGAAACTAAAAACTGAGAAACATACAGTTTAAAAAAAGAAAAAAGTCAAATTTTAAGAAATTTCCAGCATTTTTCATCATTCAAAAAAGATGACAAGAAAAATTTTAAATTTCTTTTTATTAACTCATCTTGTTCTAGTGTTATGTATCACCTTCTAAGAGCAAAGACAAAAAATATAAACCATAAGTAGCTCCCAAAGGGATTATTAGCACTTGTATAAAAACAACAACCCCCTTGATTGACAATTGTGTTTAACAGAGAGTAAATGTTATTTTTCCCTCTTTAAATTCAATTGGGACGTGCTCAGATTTATAAAGTACGATGAGGGTGGTGGTGGGCAAGTGTGCGTGGATTACTGTTAATTGTTTGTAATTTGTTTTTGAATAACATTTAATAAAAAGACACACACGCACACATACTGAATTGCATACACAATTGTTATAGATAACAATAGGATAATTTATAGTTTAATTCTTTTATTTAAAAGTTTTATTATTCGTAATTAAATTTGTTAACAATTTGTGGTTTATGTTTTCTTTTTAATTTCAGAGCTGATTCTATTACCTGGAATCCACACAAATTAATGGGAGCTTTATTGCAGTGCTCAACTATACATTTTAAAGAGGATGTAAGTTCATTTTTGGTTAAAAATTATTGTTACTGAACACTTGAATTTCTTGATCATGTGTTTTTGTTGCTTTAAAATAAAAATTGGAGACTGTTCCTGGTCTTTATCTTTCCTCTAGTTCATATATTTATTTCAAAAATGTAAACAATTTTACTTTTTGCCAGACTCATTATTCACATCCCGTCACTCCACCTTCAACTTAAACAATGCGTAACAATACAAAATCAAAAAGGCATCTGCCGTATGGTATGGAAAAAAAATGCAAATGTTCAAGTCACCCTTACAAATGTGGGAGGGGTGGATTGTTACAAAAAGCAATAACTTTCAAAGCGTTGTTACAAAATTTCATTCGTACAATATGTTTCCGTCATTGGTCACAGTTGCGACCGACGGCATTTTGGGTAACAAAATTACATTTTGAAGGAATTTTTTAATTAAAATTTTTTACTTGACTTATTGCCAAATGCATGATAGTGATAAGGACAAAAGAAACCTCCCTCTAAAAATGCCGCAACAGATTGTTGCTACTGCTATGAAAATAAGTTCAATGTTATTTTAGTTATCCACTTTTGATAGATGAATTTATATGAATTGTCTAAACACCAAAACAAACGATGTATTGGTATTAAACGAATTGAATGTGTCGATCATGTCACGTTTGTTTTCTATATTAAAGGTGGGGTTTCCTGTATTTTGCCAACTTTTATTTTACTTTTTTTTGGTAATTGATTTTGTCCTTCTTTTTTGTGGGGGGTCTCTCTGGCAAATTTTTCTGGTTCTCTCCAAGATCTCTTGTTGATCAAAAATGATGTGTTACTTCGGTGAAACTCAAGCTACTTAATGCCATACTAAGTCGCCTATCAACCATGCACAAGAAGCTCTAACTCACTTAGATATGGCTGTTATATTATAACTTGCCTCATTAACTTGGATTTCTTTTTGTTGTATACGCAGGTACCTTCACCATCACAACTGTTGTTCTTTTATATAAATGCAGAATCTGCTGGTGGTCTTACCATTGGGTGCGCCCTAAGACGCATACATACTAGGTGCATATACTCCTTAGTTGCACGATACTACAGGGGGCAGGGCCGTACTCCCAGTCCTTGCTTAAGAGTTGGAGGCTACCCAACTCCTGGTACTTTTGCAAGCGCAACTAGGATATTTATTTGGATGTTAACCTTTTCTTTTCGGTAACACCTCTTCGGAACTTTCTTCAAAGCCACCACGTTGCTCCCCGAGGGGCCTCACCAACAATCCGAACAGGGCCGTAGTCTTGCGGGCAACTGGTTCCCGTGGTACCAGTGTGTATTTATAAAGCACTGGTCGGACTTGGAGAGTCCTATGTTTCTTCCAGTATCGGGCTTCTGCTAGCCCATTCGACTGATGCCGCCTTTTAATCCCGAAGGCACATATCAAGATGGGGAAGAAATCCACCAAGACTGCTTACCCCCGGTGGTTTTTATATAAGCGCAATCAATAACTTATTTACAGCTACACACAATAATTTTTTTCCTTTCTTAATAACAGAAACTCATGTATTTCTATACATTAATACCGCCGATGAGAATTAAACTCAACAAGCAGACCCCTCTTCAAATGCAATCGCTGCTATTTTCGAGCTTTACTTAAGCCAAATTTTCTTTTTATTTTTTTCAAACATGTTAAACATATTAATGAGGAGCAAAAAACTTGTTCAGCTGCTCTCTTTTTTATTTAAGATGCAGATAACATTTTTTATAACAAGATGCGATATTTTAAATTAAAGGGATTTCAAATTTTATATTCGTAAAAGTATTTATCATTAAAGAATGTAAATATGCGCTACGTGTATTCTTTGGCTTAATGAATTACTTCAACTGCAAAGGCATCGCATAAATGGCGCTGTAGTTTATACTATTAAGGAGGATCCAAATAAGTCGATTGGGTTGCGTGAGTAGCACATGGTACTATATTAGACTACTTTAAAACAAATTTTATATAAATTTCTTAGCCTGAGACTTGGTGCAAAAACCAAAGGCAACTGATTATAGTTGGCTCGGTATCCTAGGTCAATAGAATAGCTTTTTGACTGGCATAGAGGTATGGATTTAAATTAATAGAAAGGCCGCCCTTAATACCTTATTCCGCGCCTGTAGGCCAGCAGGTAATGTACTAGCTTGTCAGTCTGGGGGTTGTGGGTTCAAAGACCTTGGTTTTTTTCACTACAAAAATATAAATTGACTGTCGCTGGGGCTGCTCAGTGATGAAGGCATGGTCACTGGTCGCTGTGCTGTCTTATACGACAGTTAATTTCCGTAACTATCCTTTTACTTTCACCACCTGCTTCATCTATTCTCTATCCCTTTCCTAAAGAATGTAGCACGGTACTTGACTAAATAGGCATTGTTGCCTGAAGTACTACTTCTCTTAAAAAAAAAATGCCTCGCTTTGTGCGAAAAATGATTACAGCAGAAACGTTATCGCCAACATCAAAAGGATTCAGAGCCCCTAACTATTGATTGCCTGGAGCCCAACATGCTTATTGTTCATTTGTTTATGCTCCAAATGCCCACAAGCATGTCAGATGATAAAATAACTACAGTGAACTCGCAGAAACGTGAACACCCACTAACATGAACATCCAAAAACATGAACATTTTTTTTCTTACATTGACTACTCTAAAACGTGAACAAAGGCTGAAGGCTCTAAAACGTGAACTTTTTATCGAACGTTAAAATTCAATTTTGTAAGCTTATTTAAACATTTTGGTATTCCCCGCAGAAGAGTCTCGTAGTTTGTTTGTTGTAAACAACTTTTGTTGGAAAACCGAAAACAGTTCATTCTTCGGAGCTTCTAAAAATGGAAAAATCTCTGTACTTATTTAGAAATTAGTATCTTAGAAACCCTTTTGCAACCCATAGTAGCATAGTACATATATTAAAATATGGCAGGAACTTACAAAATGTAGAATCAAAACATGTTTCATAGGTGGAAAATAACGTACTTTATTTTAAATTAAATAAAAGATAAAAGAGACTAAAATACATATATTATAGAAAAAATGCAATCTAAAACGTGAACAAAATCGAAAACGTGAATACAATTGGTAAAAATTAGTTCACGTTTCTGCGAGATCACTGTATAGAAAACATGGTGCGAAGGCATTATTTCTCAGAAAAAAAATTTATATTTTTTATTATTTTTTTGAGGTCACAGAATGTGCTCAAAGCTGGACCTTTAGACGAATTGGTATATTACATTGCAAGGGTGTTTAAAGATTAGACCCAAAATTTACTACAACTCACACAGTCTCGGCACAGACATATCCGAATCATATTCAAATTTTAGCGGCTCAAACTAATTATTTTAAACAACTTTTTTTTTCTGTAATATGATTTTACTATTTTACTTAAATTATAAATTGAACATTAAATATAGATTAAATTTCGTCCAAAGCCACTTTTGCAAGTGCCTTTCAACTAACCGAGAAACAAATTTAATGGTTTTTATTTTTATTTTTTTGTCATTTTCAGGGTCTTCTTATCAGCTGCAATCAAATGTCTGCTGAATATCTTTTTATGACTGACAAACAATACGATATTAGTTACGATACCGGAGACAAAGTCATTCAGTGTGGTCGACACAATGATATTTTCAAATTGTGGCTGCAATGGCGCTCAAAGGGCACCGAAGGTTTTGAACGGCAACAAGATCGTTTAATGGAATTGGCCGAATATCAAGTGAAACGTATTAAAGAACAATCAGATCGATTCCATTTAATATTAGAACCTGAATTAGTTAATGTATCATTTTGGTACATACCAAAAAGATTGAGGGGAGTACCACATGATGCTAAAAAGGAACAAGAATTGGGCAAAGTAAGAATCTCAAATATCTAAAATATTTAATAAAATATATTTTAAATATTTCATAAATAATTTATTGTTAAAGCACAGGGTCTTTATATAAAAATTAAGTCATTTTATTGCAGTCAACAATTTCTCATTTATTGATTGATTTGTTAAATTGCTTATACACTTTTCTTTTCCTGCAGATGCCAGACAATGTTGCGGTGAATTATTGGAAACAAAAATAGAACTTAAAATAATTTTTATATAAAGATGTTGTGCTTGCAAAAAAAAATGATTTATAAATTATTAAAAAGTTTAAATAACTATAATTATTATTTATATTTGAAATATATTAATTTCTTTAATGTTTCTTTTTAGATTTGTCCCATTATTAAGGGACGCATGATGCAAAAAGGTAGTTTAATGGTGGGTTATCAACCAGACGATCGGCGGCCCAATTTCTTCCGCTCAATTATTTCGTCAGCTGCTGTAACCGAAGCTGATGTTGATTTTATGTTAGATGAAATACATCGATTGGGTGACGATTTGTAAATTATTTTTATCTTTGTCATTGTATTAAGTATTTTCGTTGGGCAAAAAATGTTTTATTTTTAAGTTGGCTGCGCATGTACTATCGATGATGAGTAAAGATTGTTCATTCTTATCCGACTGCCCAAATATTCGAGTTATATATGAGAAAATATATATTAAAGAAATCTATATGTAAATTTAAATAAAAATTTCTCAACGTTTGCTGCAATCTTGAAGTGCTCTTAAAGCAAATAGAAAATCAGATCTTTCTTAAAATAAATTTTTGATTTTTTTTAAACAAAATTAAAGACTTTTAAAATTTTAATTTTCAATTCAAAACCCTATGGATTCGTTTTTAAATTTTGTGCTTTCAGAAGTTTCACGCTTTAAGTATAAAAATCAAAAATTTGAACTCCACTATTAGGAGGGCACAAAATTGGAATTCTATTTTTAATAATTTTTTTTCTTTTAAAATTTTTTTTATTATAATTATATTTGATTATACTTGTTTGATTATTATTTTTATTCGACCTGTTTTTTAAAATAAATAATTATTAATCTTAGTAACGGTCTTTTTTAAATAAATTTAACACTATATTTTTTTAATATTTCACTTTCCTGTGGAAAGCTTCTTCAGGAAATTATTTTTTATAAAATCAAAAAATTGTTATAACTTTTGTTTTTAAAAAATTTAAAAAAAGACCGCTACTAAGATTAATAATTATTTTTTATACTTGTTTATTATTTCATAATTAATTTCTTAAACACAAGTTTTTTTTATAAAATTTAATAAATTTTTATTTAATTTTCACTATATCGCCACATCGTTGGGTGGCATCTTCAGAAACGCAAAATTAAAAAGTATGAACAGTTTTTTTTTTAATAACAAATAAATTAAAAACAAATGTTTTAAGCAAATAAAAACTAACAATAAATATATTTTTTTTTTTGATTATTTTTATTATTTACTTTGTATTTTTTGGACAAAAATATCTTTATTTATTTTTTATTTAAAAAAAACTGCTCATACCTTTACATTTCCTTTTTCTAAAGACGCCACTCAATAGCGTGGACGTATTATTGAAAATAAAAATAAAATTTGTTAATTTTGTATAAAAAAAAATTACTTAAAAAATTTAGTTAAAAAATTTTTTTGCTAATACAACTTTGATCCCTTTTTCACAAAAAATTCAATGTTACATTTAACTCACTTTAAGAAAAGTTTTAACAAAACTCTCATCGCTCATTATCATATACAGTGTGTTTTCAACTTAATATTTCATAATACTCAAGTATAAAAATTAAAAACGGAAATACAACAGTGATCACAAAATATTTTTATTTTAAGGCAGAAGTTTCACTATAAAATTTAATATAAAAAATGAAATCAAAATAACAAAAAAAAAACGTTAAGTTAAATATTCAAGAAAAATATATATAACAAAAATTTACAAAAACATTTATCTACGAAACAAACCAAGATATATCTGTAAGATAAAAGCATATCACAATTATTACTCATAATCACGCATACAAATTTCTAGTCAATTTTTAGACTCACTATTCAATGTTAATTAATATTATAGTTTATGGAAAAAAATAATAATAATAATTGTTAATTCGTTATAAATATTAAGTTATAAAATTATAAGTATTTAGCAACATTATTGTTGTATTTGTTTTTTTTTTTTTGTTGAATATATTTGCTCAAGTCTAGTGTGTCAATTAAGCATTTTTATTTGGAAATTCCAAAATAAATAAAATTTTATTAGAAACCATTCATTAATTTAATAAATAGATTACCGTTATATAATATATAAATTAAGAAAATATTTTTAAAAATTTATTTTAAAAATATTCATAAAATTATAGTTTAAATCTTTAAATGTTTAGATTCTTCTGTAAACATTTGAAAGCCTATGGGAATATCACTGTAATGCTTTAAATTAAATATTTTAAAATATTTCCATTGCAAAGCTTCAATTGAAAATGTGCACCGCCTACATTGGGCATCCAAGCCTCCTAAACGGAACTGCCATATTTCTACGAATTTCTTTAAATGTCAAGTTTTATTTCCTTTACCCAACCGCCAATTCCTCTAAAATGTTTTTAAAAAAATTAAAAAGCTTGATATTTTTAAATATATATAAATTGACAACACTTTACACAATTTTGTTTTTTGGAGATAAAAATCTTTATTTTCTTTTTCGCTTAAAATTGCATTGTAAACTTAAGCCATTTTGCGTTTAAAAATTACACAATATAACACGTGTTTTGGGACTCAATTCTGAGAATTGCACGTGAAAGTTGCCCCAAAAATGAGAGCTTCTGCATCATTCCTTTTGTCAAGCTGGTGCATTTTAATGGCCATACCAGTTTTTTTCAATCTGTCATTCGTTTCCTTTATAGTTTTGGGAATCCCAATGGAGTAAACGGATCTTTGTTTGTTTTGTGCAACAACAAAACTTTCAAACTTGTAACTGAACCGTCGAATGAATAAATGCAAATCACTAGCGATGTAATCGATTTCCATATTTTTCACTAAACCTGGGATATCACAGCAGTTATAAAAATACGCTTGGCATTTTCGATATGATGTTGCGCCGACATTTTGCTCTGTGAGTTTTTTGTGCTTCACAAATGACATCAAAAAGTCACAATTTTTTGTGATATTCCCATCTTACCCACAATGTAATCCATTTCTATTTGTCGTACCGGTTGTGGTGCCTTATTTTCAATGTCGATTGTCCAATCTGCCTAATTCACATTGATCGGATTAGCTGAATCGGTAACTGTTGTGGTTCCAGGGTAATTTTAATGTCTTAATAAATAGCTGCAGTTCTACCAACTCTGGAGCGGTTTGATTTCAATCTCTTACGACACAAATCCAGCAAATCAGAACAACCATGTACTAAGTAGATAATAATTTTCACCCTTTTCTTTTTTTTTGCCTTTATGCGGATCGTCTTGGCATGCTTGTACAATCTGCAGGGATCACTAATTATTTCCTCTAATATCCCTTAACTATTTATATATATTGGATAGCTAAGAGAATACAACTTCGGCTTTGATCTAAACTAATCCACATTAGTGCCATGTTTCCTCAGTTTTACTTACTTAGTCAACGGGTGTTCATATCATAGGTAGCAACAATAAATAAAATACCATTGAATACAACAATTTTGATCGAAATCTTATAAGGTTCTTCTACTAAAACAAAATATCCGGCAGCTTCCTCTTGAGTTGTATTAAATTCACTTTTCTTTCAACATTTTTTGTTTAGTTACAATTCTGTTAGGAAAGAGAATATTTATTTTCAGATGATAATGTTTACAGAGTTCTCTCTATTTTTCTCAGCTTGATAAACTTTGTACCTAATGTTTACAGTGCACTCTGCTTACAGTAGAGAATATAGAGAGTATGCAATACTTGGCATTACATTCTGTTGATGTAAACATTCCATTGATAATTAACAGATTAAATTAACAGAATAATAATTTTTTACATGAATTAAGAAATGAAACAATATTCATTGTATTTTTATTTTATTATTTTATTTAATTAAATTATATTGTATATTTTTTCTTCTCTACATAATACTTATTTTTAATGTATTTTAAACCAATACTGGAAGAATACACTGAACGTCAAAAATATTTTTTTGTTTGTTTTTCTTCAAAATATATCTGTATATAAATATATGTATGTAAAGCATAAGTTTCAAATTATTTTATTTAGCATGTAATAGATATTTGGCCAAAATTATAATGGTTAAGAATATTATAATTATGTACCTTCGCAAAGAGACCTGTGCTTGTTAATGAGATAATTAATATTGCTCCATAAAAAAATATTTATTTAATTTTTCTTATTGTTATAATTTAATAATTTTCCCAATTAAAAATAGTGTTGAACTTTTTGTTGTATTTTAACAGCTAATAAAAATTCTTAAAAATAAGACGTTTGAAAAAGCACTCTTATGTGTCAATTATCTGAATAGAGAAAATAATATAAAAATCTTACTATATATTATGTAGGTGTTAAAGAAAATAACGCTGCCAAATAAGCTTTTCAATCAAAAAAAAAAAAAAACAAAATTTATTTTGTTTTCTATGATAAAAAAATATGGCATTTAAAAGCGTTTTAGTTGGGTTAAATTTATTAATAAAATATGTTTAAGTTAATGTTAAAAGTTAAGATATCTTAACTACCTTCAAGCTTTTAAAAAAGTTTTAAATAATTGTTTAAACAAAAGTAAAGTCTAAAATAAATAAATGAAAAAAAATAAGAGCAAATTGTTTTAAGAAGAAAAAACACTAAAAAAAGAGCTAAAAGTTGTTTATATATTTTGTTATTCTTGCCATAAACTAAAATAAAAGCTTTAAAATTGCTTTTGGCACAGAAAATATTTTAAATCCTAAAAGGGTTTCTTTGTTTGATATCAACTCAAATATTTGTTTTTTTCATTTGATTATTATTTTTATTCGACCTCTTTTTTTAAATAAATAATTATTAATCTTAGTAGCGGTCCTTTTTAAATAAATTTAACACTATATTTTTTCAATATTTCGCTTTCCTCTGGAAAGCTTCTTCAGGAAATTAATTTTATAACAACAAAAATTATTAACAATTTGTTTTCAAAAAATTTTTTCAAATTGTTAATAATTTTTGTTGTTATAAAATTAATTTGCTAAAGAAGCTTTCAAGAGGAAAGCGAAATATTGAAAAAATATAGTGTTAAGTTTATTTAAAAAAGACCGCTACTAAGATTAATAATTATTTATTAATTTTTTTTTCTTTAGACATGTGTTTATTATATTTTTAATTAAATTTACAATTGGATTCAATTAAAACTTTAATTCAATTTTAATCTAGAAATAAGTTTAAACTTAAAAAAATGTAAAAAAATATTTCTGTGAATTTGTTAATAAACTTTTATAATTTTTGTTTTTAACTTTTCTGTATACATTCACAAATCAATCATATTAATACTCATGTTAAATCTATGTTGTTACTAAAAAAATTATATAAATTATTCTTTGTTACTCTGTATGTACAAGTGTATTATTCTGAAAAAAATACAAAAAAAAAAATCAAAACAAAAATAAAAATAAAATCGATTAATTGCATTTCAAAATTTATGTTCTAAATACTAAAACAAACAGAAGAAAAATTAGCATAATTATAATCTGTATGTGTTAAAGCATATTATCTATTAAAAGAAATTGTAATCTATATTTAATGAGAATAAAGCAAAAACTAATAAATAACACACATATTTATGAAAATTAACTAAACATGACTTTTACGATGCTCCCGAAGAGCCAACCTCAATAATCAGTCAGAGGACAGCCAGTGAAGTTGTCTAGTTGGCTCCCTGCTAGCCTTTAGGGGACTGGGCTCCCTTTTACCCCGGTGACACATGTAACGACGATGAGATCCCGTCAAGACATATAAATGTGCCTCTGGGAATCTAAACTCAATGATAATAACAGCAACAATATCGGGTGATATTAAAGTATACTATTCTTAGATATGTGAGATATGCACTTAAAAAACATATACAGGGTGTCCGTCGGGAAGGTATACTACTTTGATATGTGCGTATATTCTCTGACGGGATTTACTTTATTTGGGTATGATTTTACGTCAACCCGGCAACTATATAGAAAGAACACTTAAGATGGCAAATAGCCGAAACCGATTTGTTTACAAACCAATTTGTTTCTTTATAATTTTTGATTAAATGTAAGGGAATGGATAATGTATTGATAAATTTTTTATTTACTGTTGCCAATTATGTGTGGAATACAATATCAGATAAATGTCCACCTCTGCCATTCACAAATACCAGCCCTTTTGAGCACATTACATCCTCATACAATTCACGTGGTATTTTGTTAATTCCATCATGAATATTTTGTTTAAGCTGGTTTTGTTTGTTTGCATAAACCAGATATCCCCACAACAAGAAGTCTGGAGCGGTCAAATCAGCCGACCGTGAAGGCCAATCAATATCAACATTTCTTGCAATAAACTGTTGTGAAAAAAAGTCTCGCAATAATTCCATTGTAATCCTGGCTGAATGGCATATGACTCTGTCTTGTTAATGTGACATGTTAATCAAGCCATTTGGCGTTAAAAAATTTTTAATCATGTCACGATATCGTTCCCCATTCACAGTTACATTTTCAAAGAAGTAAGGGCCAATGTGTCCTCCTGACCAAATTGCACACCAGACTGTCACTTTTAATGGATGCAAAGGTGACTGTTGAATAATTTGAGGGTTTCCTATTCCCTAGAACCGACTATTCTGTTTCCATTCAAATAAAAATGTGCCTCTCACTCATTATGATCTTTTCATGAAATTCAGGGTTGCCATAGTTGCTGTAACATCCTTAAAACATGTTGGTTTATGGAATATTTTTCCCATAATAAATTTGCCACGTGTTTACTTTACGACTGTCAAATATGAACTGTCAAGACTAATGTTTATCAAAGGCGTAGATTCGCTTAATTTATTCAGCAACAATCGGCTGGTTTTTCTGAAAAATCATTTTTTCAGACGAAGCCAATTTTCACTTGTCAGGATATGACAACAAGCAAAATTGCCGCATTTTGGCTTCTGAAAATCCTAGAGCGATTATTGAGAAGCCTTAGCATGCTCAATGTATCACTTTATGGTGCGCTACATGGCGTGGAGGCGTGATTGGGTCGTTTTTTTGTGAAGATGAGGCTGGAAATGCGGTAACGGTCAATGAATCACTTGATGCTAACAACTCAATTTTGGCTTGTTATTGACGACGTGGATATCACTAATATGTGGCTTCAATAGGAATGTTCCACATATCACACAGTCAATGAAACGACAAATTTATTGCAAACGAAATTTTCCGATCTTATAATTTCACGATAATCAGCAGTTAAGTAGCCAGTCAGATCGTGTGATTTAACACCACTGGATTTTTTTTTTGTGGGACTATGTTACGGATAGAGTCTATACGGAGCCAATCAAATCGATTTCAGCCTTAAAACCTGAAATCCGTAATGTGATTAACGAAATAGGACCGCCATTTCACCAAAAAGTGATTAAAAACTTTGATGAAAGAATCGACATCTGTCAGCCTGCTTGTGGTAGTGGTGGACATTTGCCAGATATCATTTTTCATTCATAATTGCCGAACTTTTCTCTTCGTAATGCAATAAAAATTTGAATCATCTTAATATAAACTTGTTGTTTGATTTTGTTTTAGAAAACGAACTTCTTGGTGAAAGCCCCTTCACAAAATTATTCTACTTTAACATCGTCCCTTATTGTTGTTGTTATTATCATTCAGTGCAGACGCCTGTTTAGCTTTTTTTGTTTTGTTTGTTCTGTCTTAGCTGTTTTCGCTTTCTGTTGTTTAAGTTTTTTCGTGAAATTTCTTATAAGCAGTTTGTGAAGGATACAATAGGTCATTTCGTTTACTTTTTTACTGATAATTGTTTTCTTTTAAAACTTAAAAAATCTTCGTAACATCATGTTAGTTTCAAAAGTACATAATTTTCAAAATTAAAGAGTGTCCGACACATCAATTGATTTTGCGTTAGTGCTTGTGGGAAATATAAATTTTGGATTTTATTGGTATGCATGATAAGATTTACGTCGGTACCTAGCGTGTACCTCGGGGATCTTATTGGTATATCTAATATGATGATTTTAGTAGTAAAGCAAGATCATTTGAAATTAAAATAAATTTAAGAAAATTTTACTTACTGCAAAATTTATCGCCACTTGCTGTTGGACTTTATTATCAAGCATAATATGTAAAATATTTCTTAGATATTTATTTTTGATATTGATAATTAGTTTTCCTTATTGCGGAAAGCACTAAAAGTTCAAGTTATAAGTTATAATATCTATAAAAATACTCGTTACAAATCTTAAATAATAGAAGCTAAATCAAATCGAATTACCATCATTAGCAGGAAGAAGACAAATTGTCAGGCATATAGATTTTTTGCTTTGGTTTTTATATTCCTTATATTAGGTTGGGTATTCTTTATTACCTATTAAAATAAATAATGGATAAGTACAGCATTAACATGTGTTTTAGAATGCAATAGTGTTGACACTCTTAAGGCCCAACTATAATATGCATATGCAGGCTTTAGCCAACTTAAACAACTGTGCAAATACCTAATAATCATAAGTGGCGAACTATAATGTACTTAACAAAACTTTTCGTCAAGTTTCGTCAAATGTCAATTGCATAAGCAAAGTACGAAACTGATCGCACATTCCGTACGGAAACAGCTGATTTTACATTGTGTTATAGATACATTAGTAAACAAATTCCAATGGAGGGGAAAAAATATTTTATCTGAATTTAAAAGAAAACGTACAGAGAAAAAATAGCTTATCGACACGTTTTATTTTAACGACAATTCAAAGGAACGGGAGTCTTTAAAAATTTTATTTTTTTCCATTTTTTTACACACAATTTGCAATAAAATTTAATTTTGTATTGTTTCTAAATTCAATGATGCACACAGTTGCATTTTTTAAGCAATTTTGGCCCAAATAATACATACAGCGATTTATGTGTAATTTTTCTTTCGTAATTTTCTTAAAACTATTAACAAAAAATTATAAATTTGTATAAGGATAGTTTAAGTATACAAAATATGATTATTAAATGCCTTTTTGCTAATAGATTTCATTTGTTTAGAAGAAAATTATTTTTTTGCAAAAGTACGAATAAATCAAATATGCAACTGTGCATAATAATTTCTATATTCATGTAAGTAAAATATAGCCACGTAAAAGTTCTCAATGATTTGCTTTAGTATTTGACAGACTTTTTGTTCAATTTTTGACATTAGCTTAAGCCAGATTATGCATTTTATAGTTGGGCCCTTAATTACATTCAGAGCAGCTGTTAAAATTAATCGAAGAAATTCATAAGCCAAAGCCAAACACCAGATGTCCAAAAATCCCAAAATACATAATTGCTAACATAACAAAATAATTGTGATGAAAAAACAGCAACAGTTATAAAAATTGAATGGTTGTGAACTTTGCTAAGTAAAGCCATGAAATCCACACGTAACACATTAATAATAACAGACACTTTTATACATTGTCTGTTGCTTTAACATTCAAGCAACAGACATTGTATAACAGTTATCAACACCTCTTGTTTTTAAGAATTCGTTTGTAAGTATTGTGAATTTGTTTTTATTTCTTAAATATTGGACGTTTAGAAATTTGTTTTTATTTTTGCATTAAAGTAAAATTAAATTTGAAATTATAAATTTTAAATTAATATATATTTTTTTTTTAAAAGTTGTGCCAGTTCTTTTCTTAGTATAAAAAAATAAATGATTTTCTGAAAATGAAACATAACAATTTTAATAAGTAGTAACATAATTAGTTTTATATAGTTATTGTACTTTAAAAATAATTATTAAAATTAATAAAATAAGTTTTTTTTTTAAAATTAAATTACGAGTAATTAAAGTTGAATTGCTGTTAGTTTGTTTATTTGTTTGTTTGTATCATATTGCATTAGCCCCCGCTTTTCCCTTTGCCGTTAAGGAAAGTTTTACAAATTTTTAATTTATTTCTTTCAATTTTTTATATTTTAATTAGGCTTATTTAATTTTATAGCGTTTGTTTATATTTTGAAATTGGCAAGCTTTTATTTAACTCTGTTCTGAGCTTCATAATATAATAATAACTTATAAATTGTTTGTATGTAATTGTATATTCACTCTTATTCAGATACTTGCTAATTTTAAATATAAATAAAATGTTAAAAAAAACTGTTATTATAGTTACATAACTTAATATTAATTGTTATACTATTAGTTTATCAATACGAGTATATTTAGTTTATATATATAAGTACAGTGTTCTATTTGTGTTAAAGCAAATATTTGTCTTTTTTATGTTTCTCATTATGAACATTCTCGTTTTATATAATTCACATGTTGTTGTTGTTATTGTTTTTCATTTTAGTATCAGTTAGTAAACTCTGAAAACGTTTTTTTTTTTAATTTTGTTTTTATTATTTATAAATTAATTTTTACAGCTAAATTATTATAAATAATTAATAATTTATTAAGACACAATAAAACAATATTGGAGTAAATTATTTTAAAAATAAATTCCGTTAATTTGAGTTAGAAAAAAAAAATTAGAATAGAAAGACATATACAAAACAAACTTATCAATATTTTACAACTAGTTTTTCCTTTTGCCAAATAGCAAATTGAAGCATGCACTTAATCCATATCAATAGGAAGGCATGCGTCTCATTCATCATCATTCAGCCGACAATTCATCAATGCGACAGCGCACGGCATGTTCAACTACTTCCAGACTTGGATAGTCTAGTTCTTTAACTAAACACAAAGTGGCCGATAGTAAATTAGAGCTCTGTAAAAAAGAAAAATAATAAAGCATGAATGCAACCGATTTTTGTGCTTGAAAAATGCATTTATATTATAACAACAAAAGTAGTTAATACGTTATTCAAAATATTATCCTTCACTAACCACTACTTTTTCCCATCTTTCTGGTGGCATATTGATTCTGCGCTAAAAAACTGATTCGGTTTTGAGGTAAGGCATGAATTACTCTATTTATTGATATTACTCTATTTGATACTCTATTCTGAAGTGAAGCGTATTCCAATAAGGGCATTCTACATTGATCGAAAGAAATAGAAGTAATAATGTCTGGGCAGTAAGGTGGGTGAGCCAAAACTTCCCATTCACTGTTTTCCAAATAAATTTTGTTAAGTAAGATTCCCCCAATAAACATAACCCGGGAAAAGGGATTTTTTAAACATGTGTGCGGCAGCTGAAGACTAAAAACAAGCATCACTTTTTTAAAGCAACAAAGATGTCCGTAGCAAACTTCAATGTATTGCTTACTCCTTTAAAAAATAAATTGAAACAGTTTTCAAACAGGATACATATTGGTGAAAAGGATGCGCTTGGTCGTAACAAAATTGTAAATCAACTTGTGAATTAATAAAGAAATGAAAATTTGTCGTTATTTGGTGCAAGGATGTATTCCAAATGCTGACTTGGACATATAAACTTGAAATTTCTACTGCTCACAAAATAATCCACAAAAGGTGTGAAGCAATTTCAAATGAGCTGCGTGATGCATATTTGTTATTTCATGCATATATGACAAATTGTATGACAAAATTGGTAAGCCAAATTGGTTAGGTATTGATGGAAAATATGTTCATATAGTTTGTCCAAAAAAAAACCGGTCCTCGAATGGAATAATAATTTAATATGTTATATTGTATGTGCCCATGCAGTGGTTAAGGGTATTTAATTCTATATATCCCTAAAATGCTTATGCAAAGTTTTATCTTTTTTTTAAACTTCAAAGCCTTTAAGCAATCAAAACTTACTCGATTTATGGGTCTTCTATGATAATTGGAATAATGATTTAATACGGCTGTTGAAACGGTACTAGCAGAATCGGCAAAACGGCCATCTGGTCGCCTAAATCAATGTAAATAGTATTCCATATTAATAAAATAAACTTCAAATCAAAGCCAATAAATAAATACCTTGGTCTAGGCTTTTCATCATCCCAATCACCATTTTCTCTGCCATTTCTATAGCCATAACGATCTGTATGATCTGTCCTTTCTGCTCCGGCACTGCGTCTTTGACCCATATGATGTAGGGCAGCCGTACTGCCATAAGGATTATGATTACTATGATGCTGTGGATGATGGTCATCCCATTCTGTTAAATCGGTTTGACTGTGACGATAGTGGGCAGGATAAGCAGGGCGATCAGACTGATAGTATTCCTTGTTTAAATATATTTTTATAAAAAGAAAAAGAATAAAAAAAGAAAAGGAATACATAAAACATATTTCGTTTGAACAAAAAATTATACAATTTTTATTAAGTTAAAAAACCAATAAAAAATCAAACCTCAAGAAATAAGAAAAGAAAAACTATTTCGAACCCAGAAAAACTAAATAAAATTTTTGTTTCCTTATAAATTCGAATACCTACCTTCATTGAATGCGTCGAAGCACTGGGTGGTAAAGGTACCCTAAAACCTCCACCATGTGGACTTTCCTGGTCTGTATCAGGTGATCTCTATTACAGTGTGTGTGTATATTTTTTATTCCAGTTATTTTTTATGTTTGGAGTTCAGTTAGCATTGTTAAGCATTTTTTTAATTTGGTTAAGTATGAATATGAACGAAACATTTTTGAGATAATTTTATTTAATTTAAATTGTTTGTGTGCGTTATGAAGAGCAAGACTTAATGAATGTTAAGTGTAGTTATAGTGTATTAAAATATAATCTCAAACTTATGAAGATGTATGATTATAATAGTCCATTACACACAGCAGCGGCATCTTCAAATTTTATACTTAAAATTATTTTAACAATTCCTTAAGAGAGAAGTCCGAAATAACTAAAAGACCAGCTATACTGTATGGCATTGGTGTGAACATTTATTAATACGGTTGAATGACTCGTAAGTTCAAATCCCAGCAACGATTAGAGATTAAAGAAAATAATGAGTAGGCTCGGTTGACGAGTTTTTAAATTAAAAATAAATAGAAAAAAACAGTAAAAATCTTCCAAAGGATCGTTTAGAAAAAAAGTAAAGTAGCCGCCGTATATTTGTTTGCCAAAGGCGCCCAACTGCAATACAATTAGAAGAGATGATTAAGCTATCTGTATTGTAAAAATGTTTAAACCCCACTAGACCTTTAATTAAAAAGGAAATCATTGACGCAAACAACAGCATGCGGTAGTCGTAGCGGAGATTGTTAAGCTGATGGACTAAATAGGCTTGTGTTCCAAGCCTTGCTGAAGCCATAGCCTATTGTGGTCCAGACGGCAATTGGATTTAAAAATATCTTTTTTAAACAATGCATAAAATAAAGGGTAATAAAGAGTGGATGGCTAAGTAAAAGCGCATTTTTAGTTAACATAAGACAATGGGAACAAATCTATTCCGAATCACAAAGTAACAAAAAGAAAAGATAGTGAAAAATTAAATAGTAAAAGAAGATAAAATAATAATGATCGTGCTGGTATTTGCAATCAAGAAACTACCTTCGTTTGAAAAAAGAAAAATGATAAATTTAGAAAGGTTGTAGACATCCTGCCAGGTCTTAACTTACTTATACAATTCTTGCCAGTATCGGACGATGGCGCAGATATGTTTAAGATTTTGCCTAACACCTTCTTACTTTACTTGCATATTTAGGCAACTCAACTAAGTTTCAACGGATTTCGTTAAATTTGCTTTCTTCAGGTGCGTTTCATCTCGAAAATTCCATTGTTTGATTGTTGTTTTTGTTTTCCGTTAAATGATTCTGTTATACTATATTTTCTAAAAATTAGCTAGACCTTTTTAATTTCAAATGACTTTTAAATTGTTTTTGTTTTTTATTTATAGTGCTGTCGATGTTGCATATATACTGCAGACTTTGCCTAACTTTTCTTTGATTCACTTGGTTTTTAGTTAAAATACGAAATTTATTTTATGCATTTCAAAGATTTCTCAACTGATTTCATTTTTTGTGTCTTATTCAGGTGCGTTATCTCGAAAATTTCATTGTCTAATTGTTGTTGTTGTTTTAAGAAATAACTAGTCTTTTTTTTTATTTTAATGTTTTTTCAAATATTTTTTGTTTTCTAGTGCTGTATAACTAACTTCTTCTTCCTTTAAAATCTTACAAGAAAAAAAAATTGTGAATATAATAATAAATTAAAACTATAGTTATTATAATTATTATAATACTAAAAATAATTATATTACAATTATTATAACAAGTAAAAATATAATTCTCAACAATACAAAAAATATTTAAAAAACAACGAGTGCATATATAAAAATTTTAATTTTTCTAAATTATTTTTCTTATTCAATTCAAAGATACTTCATCATACCTTATTTTACAGGGAATGAACTTAAAAGCAGTTCAAGCAAAATATGTTCAAATATATGAAATAACTACGGTACTCTTGGCAAAGTATGTACTCGCTTTTTTGGTTATTTAAAGATGGTACTATATTAGTATGACTCATGCTCAAACACCGTTTGGAAAAAAAAATGAAGTTCGCTCTTCCTTAAGCATGTCCTGTAAACAAAAAAACCTTTCCTAACAAAATATGTGACAACAATTAATCTTTATCCCATAAAACTTTTTCAAACATTGGTTTGTGATTTATTTTTTATGAGAATAAAAACTTTTTCCACAAGACGAGTTTGAGAGAGAAAGAGAGACAAATTAAAAACAATGAAAAGAAAATTTTAAATAATAATGAAAAAATGTATTACTTTTTTTTATAATTAAAAAAAAATTCTTTATAAACCTCAAGATTCTTCATTGAAAGAAGAAAAGAAAACCACAAAAGTTTAATAATGAAAAAAAATATTTATATTATAAATAATAAAGTAAAAAAGTCTTTGTTAAAACTGTAATTTGAAATACAACTGCGGTAAATTAATTTGGATTTGATTTCTTTTCCTTTATCCATATAATTAAAATAAAATTATAAAAAAAAAACATTAAAACGCTAATGACAAATAACGTATGCAAAAATTACACCCTATTATTCCGTGACATGACCTGTTTACATATGACAAATTGGACTAACTAAGAGGTTTGTAGTAAATAATAGGTAAAAATAGCAAAAGCAAAACAAAAAAGAAGGTAACACATGCTGTTTTTTGTATGACTAATCATCACTCAATTAGTACATTAAAGAAGCGAATGGAAAAACTAAAATTTAAGAATAGTTATTTGCTTCACTAAAGGGTATGCCAAAAAAAAACACGATATATTTGAAAATGTGGTAAAAAATTCCTTAACCATTGTTAAGTTCAGAAAAAAACTACAAAAAAATAAATAATAATGTTTTCATTATTGAAATAAGACCAAATCTCAAACCACAGTGTGCAAATTTCGCAAAAAATTTGGTGTTAACCTTATCGACTATAAAGAGAATAAGTAAAAAATATATTTAGAAATGGATTAAAAAATTCGTCGATTCAATGTTTTACAAGCAATGAGCAATTTTTCAGAAGAGCTAAACATCTACCGATTCTTAATTAAAATCTAACCTCAACCCACAGCGAAGAGAGTTTGATGATAAATGGAGTATCAAGAATTAGAAAAAACAAAAACTTATCAAAAATACAAAAACAAAACCCTTTATATCCAAACATGATCACGACTATAACACTAATGATTATGATAATGAGATTATTATGCATAATATTTAATTTTGTGATATAAAATAATAATTTTCCTTCTTACATCATATTGAGGATAGGATAGACGATTTTCTTTTTGTGTTGAATTATATTTTGGCGATGGTGAATTTAATTGTTCCTGTGTGCGATATAGAATAAAAAATTTGGGTTTCCCATAATTTGGCATTAATATTGAGTGCAGGAAATAATTATATGTACAGTCGAACTCAAAAAAGCGAAATTTTTTTTATTAAAAACACACATTTCAACGATATTTATAATTTTTCGCATTTTACTTTAAAAACCAAGTGACAATTTAGCAACAATTTATTTGTATAGAAATTTTTGCTATTTGTTTTAAATTTTGATTTCATCTTTAAACCACATTTAGGAGCGTTTTAATTATTCCACATTTAATTTATTTACTTTAGTTTTAATTTACTCTAGTTATTTTTCGTACTCACAAACTTCTTGGAACTTCAATTGGCCTTTGTGTTTTTCATTTTTACAACAAAAAAATTGTTTTAAGTATTTCTGATATTTTGGGGTTTGTTTATCTAATATACAAAACTTATTTACGAAAATTTGAATAAGCTCTCCATTTTCGTCACCAAATAATTAAGATATCAGAATTCAAACAGATTTTGGAATAGTATGATTTCAAAAACCTGACCTGTAGTCGTTTTTTTTTTTATTTTCTAATCAGCCATAATTTTTCTATTAAAAATTTTCATCAATCATTTAAAACAACAAAAACTTCATCAATTATAATCTTTGTATAAAAATATGTTTCTGCATAAGAGTTCAATCGGTCATAATTTTCCTATAAAAGAAATTTTACCATCATAATTTTTCAATCAAAATAGAATCATAATTCCTCTAGTGGGTTTTTCAAAAAATGTTTGTTTTTCAATTGTGGCAATACCAAGAATTACATTTAGTTTTTTGACGTATTCGTAGTAGATGCATTGGCAATTGTTACAATGAATTCAATTTCGCACGAAAATCGCATTAAAATTAAAATCCTATTGAAATTACATTTCGTAAACTTTGTAATATTTTCCGACAACATAATCAATCGTCCTTCTGAGATCGCTATTAGGAATTTGGTCGTTTGAGTCAACAGGCCCGATACAAAATGTGCTGCAAACATTGCAGTCGTGAGCCACAGTAATGAAGCAAATCCAAATTTGTCAATTCCTCGACGTTATCAACAATTGGAGTTATTCAGAACTACCACGTGGCAAATTTTGCATAAGAATTTGACTTTGAAGCCTTACAAGGTTCAATTGATAGGGAAATTGGAGCCGACCGACCATTCACATCGCTGTAGATTCACTCAATTCATTCAGGAACAACCGACTGGTTTTTCTGAAAACTTATTTTTTCAGACGAAGCTTGTCAGGATATGTCAACAAGCAAAATTACTGCATTTGGGCTTCTAAAAATCCTAGAGCGATTATTGAGAAGGCGAGATTGGGCCGTTTGTTTTTTTTTTTTTTTTTGATGATGAGACTGGAAGTGCGGTAATGGTAAGTGGATCACGCTATCGCGAGAAGCTAACAACTTAATTTTGGCCTATTATTGACTATATATGTTTTTAACAGGACGGTGCCACATGTCACACAGTCAATGAATCGATAAATTTAATGCAAACCAAATTTCCTGATCGCATAATTTCACGACAATCAATAGTTAAGTGACCTGTCAATCTTATAATTTAACACCACTGGATTATTATTTTGTGGCGCTACGTTAAGGACATAGCCTATACGGAGCCGATCGAATCGATTTCAGCCTTAAAACTCAAAATCTGTGGTGGATTTAACGAAATAGAAAAGAATCGATATCTGTCAGCGTGGTCGTGGTGGACATTTGCCAAATATTATTTTTCATTCATAATTGTCGAACTTTTCTCTTCGTAATACAATAAAAATTTGAATTATCTTAAACAAAATTTTTTATTTTATATTGTTTTAGAAAACAAACTTCTTGTTGAAAAACCCTTTATAAAATATATCATTAGTAATACTTTTTCCATAAACAATTTCATATCTTAATTTTTCTTAAAAAAAATTGTCATCAGTTCCAAATTTTCTATAAAAAATATTTCTGTAAAAAAATCTCAATCATAATTTTTCTGTAAAAAATTCTCAATCATAATGTTTTTGTAAAAAAATTATCATTCACAATTTTTCTATAAACAAATTTCATCAGCAATAAATTTTCTGTAAAACAATTTCATCATAAAAAAATTATATCAGTCATATTTATCTGTAAAAAAATTTTTCCTATAAAAGAAATTCACCTGTCATAATTTTTCTATAAAAAATTTTAAGGCATTCTTTTTTTATAAAAATAATTTTTCCTTAATAATAATTATTTTGTAGAAAATTTTTGTCAGTCATAATTTTGATTCGAAAATTTTTAACTCTAGACCAAATTTGTTTTCCAAAATTAATTTATTTTTTCGTTAAAAGAAGAAAAGCAAATATAAATAAATAACATTTTAAATTTTAAAAGTTATTGGTTAAGGCTGTTTATGACTTATTCATAGATTATAAATACGCCTACATAGTTTAATCATTATTTGCCTAATTTAGGTTTACTTGTTGGTTATTCTGCATACAACCGTTAAAATACAAGGTGTGATGTTAATTGAATTAAAAGGCATTTAAATTGCTAACTTTAAAGCGCTATAAGAGTAGCTAACACTTGTTTAGCTGAAATGGGTACTACTATAAAATTCTTTTTAATTTAAAATCTCGCTTAAAAGAAGAAAAGAATATATCGCTATAATTTCTAATTTTCGTTTAGGAGAAATTCGACTGTACGTTACATCAATTTTATTTTAAAAAAATTAAAAAATCTATATTCGGAAATAAAATAT
Organism: Trichopoda pennipes; assembly: GCA_030448955.1. Lineage (NCBI taxonomy): Eukaryota > Metazoa > Arthropoda > Insecta > Diptera > Tachinidae > Trichopoda > Trichopoda pennipes. The sequence goes on from JASKUP010000050.1 coordinate 959,113, forward strand.
ATTTTGCAAAAGCAACAAAAAAAAACTATTAAAATTTCCAAATATTCAAGATTAAAAACACAAAATTAACAAAACAAGTTATCTGAACACAAGATTTAAATTTGTTTGCAAGTAAATAAAATGAAGTTTAATGGAAATTTGCAGAAAAAAAAAATAAAACTAAAAGAACTCATAAAATCAAATACTATTTCTTTTCATATTGGAAATACCTGAGATGGCGTTGAAGCCTTAGATGAACCATTTGGCATATTTGCATCGCTTGCGCTATCTTCTGTTGTGGCAGGACTTGTTTGCTGTTTTCGTTTTATTTTGTACATACGTTGTATTAGTAGGTTGTTTAGGTTGAAAATAGTTAGTATTTTAACAGTTAATGAAACAACATTAAAGTCGAAATTATATATAGAAGAAATGAAGAAAAATAGGTTGTTTTAAAAGGGTTTAGAGTTGTAAAAATTGCAATTTCAATTTTAATTATTTAGAAACAAATATGATTTTATTATTATTTTTATTTTTGAAATTAAAACAGTGTGCATTTTTCTTTTATAACGAAAGGAACACAAAAAATCAAATCAAAAGAGAAAGTGTTTAACATTTATCGTCATTATAAGCCTTTAATTTCACGTCATTATTCAACAACTTGGTAATATTACGAAATTAGATCTTATGGTGGAAATTTATTTACCAAAATGCTATGTTTACGCATTCAAAGTTAATTAATTGCAATAAAACAACATTGAAATTTTAATAATAAATGTTAATATTGATTTCAATATTTATTGTGAGTTTTTGAATTTTCACTGAAATTATGTTATGTTGCTTTGAGATTTTTTTTCTATGAAATTTTAGTAGGTTGTTGATCTTGTTGAGTAGATCATTATTACATCCTAACCATTTTTAATGAAAAACCTCAAAATATATAGCTTTCAATAGGTAAATAATTTTTCGAATCATAAATTAGTTCATGATACTTAAAATCTCTATATTTCCTTGCAGCCGTTGTTGAGGTATATTGTTTTGTAATGCTTTAATTATTATTCAAATGGTTTTTAATAATACAGGCATACCTCGCTTAACGCTATCTCGTTTAGCGCTCTTTCGTTATAACGCTCTTAAAAAAACAATTTTTTTGTCGTTATTTTTTAAAATTTTTTGTCATTTTTCGAAACATAGTCGTCATAAAAAGCAGCAGAAAATATACATAATTTGAATTTTTCCATACGTTTTTTTTTAAATAAAAGTAGGCGAAAAAAATTTCCTAATTCTGGGAATTCCCCTATAAGGATAAATAATTTTTAAAATTTCGTCTCATATTAAATTAGTCATTGGAAATAGTGATATGGTCCGGTACAGACTTAGTAATTGCAATATTGTTATTTCGAATTATAATTTAATTTCTAATTTTAAAATGAAGTACACATTAAATAAAAGATATATTTTTAAATAAAATACCCATCTTATTTGTCATTTTTTACTTCAAGGCAGCAAAAAAAACGGAACGCCATATTTTAATGCAAATAGTGCCTTTTTTAACGCTATTTCGGTTAACGCTCAATCTTCAGGAACGCAACCTGAGTGTTAAACGAGGTATGCCTGTATATTTTATTTTTCCTTGAGTTTAAAAATATTATTTCTAATTTTTGCTAATAAGAAAAACGGAGTTTTAAAAAGTGTTTTAAAAGTTACTAATTTTTTAGCCAGACCGTAAATTTAAGTTATTAAATCTATTTATTTTATGCATTCTTATCTATTCTCTTTTTAAAAACCAAATTATTTAAACGATCATTTAAAAAAGCCTCAAAAATTATTTACTATACCTACCCATCTTGGCCATTTAAAAATATAAATTATTCCATTCACAACGTATTGTATGTATTTTAAATTGTATATGTTGTAAACAAGTAATACAACATGTTAAATATTTTTTCATATGTTTACAGATTTTTATAACATTTTTCTTTACATACTTTTTTAAATTTTATTTGAATTTGATTTATATTTTAAGTTGAATTTTATAATTTTCTTTTCTTGTTAAAAGTTTGATATTTTGTTTATATATTTTTTTTTGATAGTTTAACAACAGAAACTTACAACAACGTGTTGATGGCTAATGTAGTTGTATTAAATGGTTTTTATAGAGGTATAGAATTTTTTGTTGACACCACTTTTTTAACTGGCGTTTATCAAGTGAATAATATTTAGTTTAATTTGTAATTTCGATATGAATACACTGACGTCTTTAGAACGCCCTTTAAATTAAGCAAATTGGGCCTAAAACAGAATTTTCGCTTATCTCATTTTAATAAGCGAATTTTGTTTAGCGATGAAGCTCACTATTTTGAATGAATACTTCAAAAAAAACAAAACTGCTGTATTCATTCAGACAAACTGACTGTTTGGTGCGCGTTATGGGCTGGTGAAATAATGGTCCATACTTCTTTAAAAACAATGCTAGTCAGAACGTTACAGTCAATGGTGACCGCTATAGAGCCATGATTAATGACTTTTTCATTTATCAATTGAACAACTATGGTGTACAGGAGCTGAAGTTTCAATAAGACGACGCAACATGTCAGACACCCTGTGTGTCACAATTGATTGAAGGAAACGTTTGATGGCCGCTTGATTGACCACTTGGAAGACAATATACACCGATATACGGCCAGAAATGTTGGAAAAAGTCATCGCAAATAGGGCCTCTAGATTAGACTATGTTTGACACAGTCACGGCTATCCATATGCCAAAAGTAATATTTAAATTATAATGCCAGAAGACTACCTTTTGAATAAACTAAATTTTATGTCCATTTAAGAAATTCATCTTTATTTCCACAACTCTATAAAAAACTTCTTTTACTTAAAAGTACCTTCAATTTACAATAGTTTGTGAATGGAGTACCTTTTTTTGCAAAACTTACATTTTTGTAAATATAAAAAGTGTCTCTTGATGATCAAAAAAATATGACCATAAATAAATTCTTTAAATTGTTTAATCAATTACCTCTTTTTGTGGGCTGGAACTTCGACGTTGTTGATACTGAGGTGATTGATACTGTTGAGGTTGTGGCGGTTGTTGCTGCTGCTGTTGTCTGTGTTGTTGTTGTTCATATTGTTGCTGTTGATGATGATGCTGCTGTTGTTGTTGTTGCTGTTGTTGCTGCTGAGCTTCATAAGCATCCTCATATGAATCATCTTCAACAGTGACTCCACCGCCTCCACTATTACTACGAGAAGCTTCATCGACTTCTTCTTGTGTCACTTCAACGTTATCTAATTTTTTTAAATTTGGCAAAGCACGCAAGACAATTGCACGATAACTACAACAGTAAAAGTTAGAAATATTGGAATTAAGGTTTTCTTTCTCTCACAGTTTTAATTAAAATTAAAAAGAACTTACTTGGCTCCGGCACGATCACAGCATGGATTCTCTTCCAGCCATAAATATTTGAGATTTGGAAGATTTTGCAAATAAGCAATTTCACTAATGTCTTGTATATTGTTTTTACGTAAATATAGTTCCTGTAATTTCAGGCAGTCTTCAAATGGTTGCAACGTACTTATTTTATTGACACTGAAATTTATAAAAAATAAATATGTAAATAAAGAAAAAGAAAAAGACAATTATTATAACCGTTCGATGAGGAAAACCAAAAAGTGACCAACAAAAATAACACAAACAAAAAAAGCTGCTAATTCATCAATTAAGAAGAATCAGTGGTAAAGTAATTGCCATTGTAGTGTTGTAAATTCAATTTTACACAAAGAATACAATTTTTTTCTTATCTTTTATTTTTGCTTCGTCTTTTTTTTTTTTAATTTAGTTTTGCGTGTGAGTGTGTCTAGAACAGCTTTAAATGCAAAAATTGGGGTCAATAATCTTCTCAGTTGAGAATGAAATTGCTTTTTTAATAGAGTTTATTTTTGTGATGAATTTCTAAAAAGATCGTGACACATGAATTCGATTTAGTTCTTCCAAGAAAAGAAGTTCAATGGTTTTTATAGTTTTTTATTCTGTAAATTATCTGTTATTCTAAACAATTTAAAAGAAAATAAATGCAAAAACAATTTCAATAAGAATTCACAATTACACGGATTTTATGTACGAAAACCGCATGTTTAAAATATGTAAATATCAACTCCATAGAGGGAAGCAAGTTCCAAATACCGCAAAATGGCTAAACAGCCGAAATGTTAAAACAGTGGCTCCGTTGTAGGTACCGTTTACTTGAGAAAATTTTCTTCACAACAGGACTAAATGCGATACGTTCTTCATGAGAAGAGAGAGAGAGAGATGTAATAAATCACTAAAAACACTATTGTAACCTAAGCCCGCTGGATATATTGGAGAGAGCTGTTAATTTCCGCTTTAGAGGTTCACAACTGAAAACGTACTAAACTTTCTTGTACAACTTTCGCGAATTAAGAAAATAAAATCTTAGATTTTTATAATGAATTATTATTCTTTAAATCAAATTCGTAAAAAACTTAAAATTACATTTAAAATTGATTTTTGGGAGTTATTTTTTATACAGGGTGTCCGCCGGGAAGTTATATTACTTTGTTTGCTTATAATTTTTGAGTAAATGAAAGAGAATGGATCTTACATTGATAAATGCTTTACTTAATGTCGGCAATTACGTATGGAATACAATATCAGATAAATGTCCGCCTCTGTTAGCCTCATAAATGCGAGCCGTTTTGAACACATTCTTCATTACATCCTCTAACAGCGTTTATTTATTGTTATTGTTGTTTATTTGTTGTTGAGCGTTTCCCATTTGTTTGCATAAACCTTGGTTTTCAGATATCTTCACAAAAAGAAGTCCGAAGCAGTCATATCAGGCGATCGTGGAGGCCAATCAGCATCACCGAAATAAGGTCTCTCCTGGCTGTATGCGATATAACACCGTTTTGTTGATACCACACTTTAATTGAGGGTTATCCATTCCCCAGAAGCGACTATTCTGTTTACATCCATTCAAATGAAAATATGCCTCGTCACTCATTATGATTTTTCCATGAGAATCGGTGTTGTCATGGGCGAGCTGTAACATCCTATTGGCATATTTATGGCGGCGTAAATAGTCTTGTGGAGAAAGCTCTTGTGTCAACTGAATCTTATATGGAAACAAATGCAAATTCTAGTACAAAATTGTGGCCAAAGTTGTTCTTTGAAGACCAAGCTCCTGAGCACGGCATCGAATTGAGGATTGTTTTAAACATTTTCTTGAGCTGCAGTAATGTTTTCAGCCGATCTTGCAGTACGTTGTGGTTCATGCTGGGGACTATCACCTTTAGACCTGCTTTCTTTGAAATCGTTCACTAGACGATAAATAGAGCATTTTGTTGGCAGGTTTCTTCTTCCAAAAATTTCACGTAACTTTCTCATCGTCTTAGTAATCGATGATTGATTTTAATGAAGTGTTTTATTGATTAAAACACGTTGGTTTATCGAATATTATTTAATAATAAATTTGCCACGCGTTTACTTCACAACTGCCAAATATGAACTGTCAAGACTTACCAAAAAAATAGCGCCAAAAGAAAATAGTATACCTTCCTGGCGGACGCTCTTTATTAGTTAACTTTTCAATGTAGTAATAACCCAAATTTATTTTATGTTTGTATGGCCACTTAAAAAAACTTCATTTTAAAAATTAGAATTCGCAGATCTCTTCGGGTAAATTAAAACGCATTTCATAAATAAAGAGGAAAATATGCTCCAATTGTTTATTCGAGATTGGCTAGCTGAGCTAATAAAAAAATATAAACTGTGATAGTGGAGTATTGCTGATGGTGGTTGTTGCTAAGTAAATCAATAATTGTTAAATTGTAAATATACTCATTCACAATTGCTGCTAGAAACAAAGAATGCCGACGAAGATTGTAGCGAACCAGCTGTTGCATTTCAGTTTACTGGTATCTAACACCTTACAATACAATTAATAACTAACTCAAACGTAACTGAAAAGTTTATAGTTAATTTGAAAACGTTTTTAATACCCAGTAAGTTCGACATTAAAGAAATTCAATAATTTTTTTTTCAAAAAATTCAAATAAAGAATTGATACAACAAATTTTTTTTTTGTATTTTTAAAATCCAGAAAAATTGTGTTTGCAAATTTTAAATCTAAAAAGAATGTATCATTTTATTTATATACACAAGTGCATACTTACGAAGAGATAAATCTTAAGAATATTGTCATTAAACACATTCATTTAATTCAGATAAGATAAAGCACAACCATTAAAAAAAAAACTCAAAATACTTTTAAAAGAATTCAAGTGCTTTGAAATCAACAAGTTTTCAAACAAAATGTGTGATATGCATACAAATGCACGTGCATATACATACATATGTATATATGTACTATATGCAGATATAGTATATCGTCACCTTAAATGCAAACCAACGTATTATCAAAATATTTTAAATTAAGTTTTTTTATTGATTACGATTTCATGTGCAGAAATAATGTGTGTGTAAATTTTAAACGTTTGTTATCAGAAATTGTAGTTATAGCGAGTTATAAAAAAATTTAAAATACCTTATTAATGATACACGATTTTCTTAAACAAAATAAGTTGTCAACAATTATACTGAAGGTTTTTAGCGGGATGTAAAGATGTTGTGAAAAATATATTCAACTCGGCATGGTTTCTTTATTTTCATGGAAAATAACGGAGTTACGTTTTGCGAAATTTTCGCAACAAGTAGTTGTATGATTTCCAATACAGTACCATGCATTAAATTGATTCTTAAAAAAATTAAAAATTGGAAGACATACCGGAACTAGAAATTCATTACCGGTTTCAGCAAACAAATTAACTGTATTTTTAATTGGATCTTTCAAGTATAAGCAAATATATATGAAGATTCTTCTCAGCAATTTTATTCGCATCTAAAATATTCTCGTTAACATCAAGCATCGATGGTATTTTGTCTCGAATTACGCGGTTGAACAACAGTTCCGTTGGGGCTTTCCCAGTTGTTCCATGGGGAGTGACATTGTACATCAGCAAGAATTTTTGAATTTCCTTTTTGTAGTCTGTTCCATTACTATGAGCTATCCGTAGCCGCTTAACGATAGACCGATTCATGTTTTCTACCTCCCCATTTGCCTGTGGCCAGAATGGCGGGGACGTCATGATTTCAATGTTTTTGTCTGAACAGTAGCTTTTGAATTCATCACTAACAAACTGACGCCCATTATCCGTAGTAATTGATTTTGGGTAGCCCAGTCGCACAAATACTTCGTCAAGAAAATCAATTACGGCACTCGATGTTACTTTCTTCAGGAACTTTACTTCTTGATATCTTGAATAATAATCGATAACCACAAAAATAAAATCATGATTGGGTAACGGTCCCAGCAAATCCATTGCCAGACATTGCCAAGGACCCTGTGGAAAAACGCGTCGACTCATTGGTGCTGGATGTGTCGGTTTTGACACTAATAAACAATCCCGACAGTTTTTAACATATTTTTCGACGTCCCGATCAATTAAAGGCCACCATACTTTTGATCGTACGCGCCGCTTCATCACCGTTTCGCCTGGATGACCTTCATGTGCTATCGCTAACACTCTTGTTCTTAACGTAACACTCTGGTTCCCCGTAGCAGGATATTTCCCAAAGTACATAGCTCGAGTCGAAAAGGGAAGAATTTATTCGAAGTATTTAAGCTCCAAGAATCGTTTTTCACATTTTCCACCGCTTCAATCAGTTCTGGATCGGACTGATTATTTTCCACGATTTCAAGAATCGAGAGCGCCCGCGGTATAGATCCTTCTATAATAGAACAAATACTATTTTCTGAATGTTGATCGAAAGACATACAATTTTCAATTTTGCACAGCCTGGACAAGGAATCGGCGATATTATATTTACCAGCCTGATAGATGATTTTAAATTTGAACGATTGAAGGCGTAGAACCCAACGCTCGATTCGGGCAGGCGGCTTTGACGTGGGCTTGAAAATCGCCTCCAAGGGCTTGTGATCCGTGACCAGTTCGAATTCAATGCCTGCCAAATAATAGTAAAAGCGTTCTACTCCCCAAACTAAAGCGAGACTTTCTTTCTCCGTCTGCGAATATCTTCGTTCGGTCCCAGTCAGACTTTTACTTGCAAACGAAATTACTCGAGGAAAATTATTGTCGAATTGCAGTAGAACAGCTCCTAGCGCTACGGGACTTGCATCAGCTATTAATCGAGTGGGACTCTTCGGATTAAAATAAGACAATGTTGGCATCTTGGTTAGTTGTGTCTTGAGCTCTTGAAAAGCAACCTCTTGGCATGTACTCCAGGTGAACTTAGCGTATTTTTTAATCAATTTCCTGAGCGGTTCTGTCAAATTAGCTAAATCCGGTATGAACTTTCCAAGGTATGTTACCATGCCCAAGAAACTCCTTAACTCTTCCTTATTATTTGGTGGTGGAAATTTCATTATAATATTAATTTTTTCAGGATCGGGATTAATTCCCTCGTTAGAAAGGATATGCCCCAAAAACCGTAGTTTTCCTGTTTTCCAAACACATTTTTCATTGTTCAGCAAGACATTCGCTTCTTTAAAAATTGCCAGCACCTTTTCCAAATTTTTGTCGTGTTCAGTCTCGGTGCTACCAAACACAATAACGTCATCCAGATAGTTCACAACACAATTACACGGGGCCAACATGCTTTCCATGGTTCTTTGAAATATTTCTGGCGCTGAATTTACACCAAACAGTAGTCTTTTGTATCTGAATAGCCCTTTAGACGTAATGAAAGTAGTTATTTCACGACTTCCTTCGTCCAGCTCAAGTTGGTGGTAGGCATTTTTGAGGTCGAGTCTTGAAACATGTTTTGCTCCTTGAAGTTTGGTCATAAAGGAGTCGAATGTTAGAAGTGGATAATTCTCCCTCAATATTGCCAAATTTGCACGCCTCATGTCGATGCATAGACGGATATCGCCGTTCCCTTTAAATACAACCACCACTGGAGATATCCAGGGGCTAGGTCCTACCACTGGCTCTATGATATCTTGTTTAATTGCTTCGCTTAATTTTTCTTCGACCTTTTCCTCTACAGCCGATGGTACTCTACGCAGTGGTTTTTGGACTGGCTTCACGGATTTATCAATTGATAGTGAAATTTTAATGCCTTTTATTTTCGGAAATATTTGGCTATCTTGGATTTGATTGATTCCAGGGCCTAATTTAAAAACGTTTAATTTTATGGCGGTATCTCGACCCAGTAAAGATTGACCCCCATTCTCAATAACATAGAATGAGGCGATCCGGTTTGAAGTTAAGTCTAGACCTATTACAGCCTCGAAAACTGCCTTAATCTTGAGCAGATCGTTTCCAGCATACGCACGAAACTGATTCTCAGATTCAGTTCTAATGTTCCAAATAGTGGCATGTTTCCTGCAGAGATACTCCCAATCATTCTCACTCAGCAAGTTAAATTTTGACCCAGAATCAATCAACATCGAAATTTTCAAGCCTCCTACATAGCATCCTATTATTTCATTCATATGTTCGCCTAACTTGTCCGTTACTTGAAAACAATTGTGTTCAGTCCACTCACTCTTCATGGATCCAGTTTCCGGCCTTTTATCATTTGCCACAAAATAAATGTTTGAATGTTCGCCTTTTCGGATCTGCATTTTCAAAATTGGACTGCTTGCGCTTAGTACCCTTCGTCTTACACTTGCGAGCAAAATGGCCAATGAACCCACATTTGTTGCATTTTAAATTTTTAGCGGGGCAGCCAGCACTTGTGCCAGTATGTCCTCGTTGCCCACATCTGCCACATTCAATATTTTGGTTCTTGCTCTCAATTCTGTTGATATTTAGAGATGCATTCGGCAATTTCATTGTTTCAGACTGATTGTTTATTTGTTGATGGTATAAATTATATAATATTTCGAATTTCTTTAGTCTAAAAAAAAAAATTACTACTCAACATTTAAGCCCAAAAGTAATATCTGTTATACCTGCATATTGTTTAAATCCAGAAATATATCGGAAACAATATGTTATCGGATTAGTTCCTCAAAACTTATAAACTTTCAATAGCATACTATTTTTTAAAGCTTCTTTTATATCAAGAGGGATACAATTATATTTTTATGATGAAGGTGTAGAGAAAAAGATGTTAGATTTTTACTGCGGTTAGATTTAAAATTTTAAAATTACTAAGATGAGCTTATGTCCATCTTATTATGCATATACAGTCAACAGTTTGTGTTGCGTTTAAGGGCAATAGCAAACTATAAACAAATGAAACTCCAAGCCCACAACTTCATAATTTACCATGACGCCATCTTTGGATATTTTATATATTTAAAATTAAAAAACTATTTATTTCTAAAATTGTGGAGGTTAAGTAGAAAGATAAAAAAATAAATCACATTCACCTAATATCTAATGTTTCCTGTGTGTTAAAATATAATTTGTATATAATTTTCGTTTCTTGATAAATTTATAAAAAATAAGAAAAAAAAACTATAAGAACTTAAGCTGATCTAAAATATTTATTTATTTGACTATAATATCATCTCTTATCAAAATTATTTATTTTACTTTTTATTTTATTCTCTTTTAGAAAAAAAAATTAAAATGGTGTTACACATAACATAACGTTATGTTATGTTTAACGTTAATTAAAAAAATCACACATCTTATCTCAAATAGTTTCTATTTTATATCATTTTTTTTTCTTTGCCTTTTGCGTTTTAGGCGACGATATAGAACTGTTTTCTTATTGAAAGTAAAAGTTTTTAATACACACAGTGGTACAAAGAATCCATAAAATACATTTATTATTAAATCCATTATATGGAAAGAGTATTTTTATAGAGGTATAGAATTTTAAATTGGCAACAATTATTCAACTGATGACCCTTTTATCGACTGTCAATTGATTTATACATAGTTGATTTGGCATTTTAGCATGAATAGACCGACACCTGAACAACACTTACTGGGTTCAAAAAGAGATTGCGGTTGATCTCTATTTTCATAAACAAATTTTATTTACTTATGAAGGTCACATTTCTTTAAATGGATACATCAATACAACAAAACTGCAATATTTGGAGGGATGATAATCCTCGAGTTACATCCAAATAACTGTCTGTTTGATGAGCGTTATCGACTGATGTAATCACTGGTTACAGTTAATGGTGCCCGCTATAGAACTATGATTATTAACTTTTTCGTTCATTAATCGAACACCAACGATGTACAGGAGCAGTGGTATCAACTAGACGGCATATCTTGTTACACAGCTCCTGCCACAATTGACTTGTTAAAGGAATCGTTTCTTTACCACATAGTTTCACGTTTAGGATCCGTAAAATAACCTCCAAGATCATGTGGTTTAATACCTCCGCTGAATAAAAAAAATTTCAAAACAATTTAAAAAATTAATTTTTAAGTTATTCCTCTATAAAAAAATACCCTATATATACATATAATAAAAGTGCTTATTGAGATAAGATAATTCATGTTAGTACAAGTATAATTCTTTCTATAAAAAATACTCATGTTAGTGAAACCAGTACTTGGTGCATGTGTGTCACACTTATTTCACTATTAAATAAAGTATAAATAAAACGAATATGAATATGAAATTCCCACAGAAGACAACGTTAATACGTGGTTAGAAGATTAGGTATAGAACATGTTATAAGCTATAACGTTTTGATTACGACAATGATCGCCCAGTTAAAAAACAGAAAATGAAAAATTAATATTAGCTTTCTTAAAGCTACCTATTCAATAGTTTTTTTAACTCATAGTATTTAATACATCACCAGAAAGATGGGAAAATATTGAGGGAAAACAATAACAAATATTTTCGTTGATACCCCAATTAGAAGTTTCAACATTTTTAAATGTTGTCCGTTGTTATTAATTTACAAATTTTTTACTTAAGTACTCCACTGTTATTTTTCTTTTTCCACACATGGTAATTTAATTCATGGAGTTATGCCTATTTTAAAGAATTTAGTTTCAACTATTTACAGGGTTGATTTAGATGAGTTCCAACTCCCTCATGTGTGTCTACTTCCATATTAATCTACAAGCAATAAATGCCGACAGAGTCAAATAAACAACCTTGTTAAAATAAATTAAAACTATGTTCCTCTGTCTGTATGTCAATAAGTAAAACAGACAAACAATCAAAAAAAAAATTGAAATAACACAAATAAAGAAATATGTTTTTTCTCAACCTGAGAGGATGATACCCCATGATCTAATTTAAAAAACAAACAAAAAACAAATTATGTTTTGTAAACTCTCTCTACTTTTACATGATTGGGCTGCATTAGACTATTATTGCATTTGTGACAACTTAACTTCCTATTAGACAGTAATTGATTTATTAAATTGACATGATAGTCTTAAGTGATGACTTATGATATTTCATATCGAATTTTTCAGGTGCAAAATAAATTGTGTCATTAGTTCTAATATTTAGGTTAGATTTGAGCTTAGAATAAAAATATTGCAACAAAACCCTTTAAACATCTGCAACAGCAAAGCTTAAAGCTTTTCATATTGCTCTTGCTGCCCTTAAAAGGTTTTTAATTGTTTTTGTGTAAAAAAAAAATAAAAAGATTAAAAAGCTAGCACATGTTGGTAAAAGCACCTGCATAATTGCACAACAGATGCGCTACTTAAGGCACCGACACAGTTAAACAAGAAAATTATGATGCAAAAATCGACTGAGCCTTGGCGAGGAAAGTAATACCGTAATATTTAAAGCAGCTGTACCTAGCCGTGTAAGCCATAACCAGACAGTGGATCATACCACTTTGGATGAATTGCAGTGTCATTCTCGCCCTAGAAGGCCTTCAGATGCGTATATTCTCCAGCCACTCCTAGTCCTTCACTCCTTGCTGAAGAGCTGGAGACCATCTAACTCCTGGTCCAGAACGCATAAAGCTTAATAAAATTTAAGAACACAATCGCTATCATGCTCATTGGACCTGGAACATTCATTGTGTTGATATGTGCGTATATTTCATTGTGTTCATTGTGAATGATCCGTCCCATACGATACTCCTGAAGGGTCAACCTCAATAATCAGTCAGAGAACACCTAAAACGTTAAAAAGACAAATAGCTGAAATCTGGGGCTTTACTGATTCCCGTGGAAATAACGTGGAATTGTGAATGAATGAAGTTAAATTTTTTTTTAAAGAGAAGTAGCACTTCAGGCAACAATGCCTACTTAGTCAAGTATAGTGCTACATTCTTTAGGAAAGGGAGAAGAGATGCGACAGGTGATGAAAGTAGAAGGATAGTAACGGAAACTAACTGTCGTATAAGGCAGCTCAGGGACCAGTGACTATGCCTTCATCACTTAGCAGCCCCACCGACAGTCAATTTTAATTTGTAGTAAAAACAACCCAAGGTCTTTGTTGGGAATCGAACCCACAACCCCCAGTCATGTAGCTAGCACACTATGTATAGCCTACAGGGCACCAATGACCTAATTGATACGATTAAAAAATATTTTCAGTTTTATCTTGTTATGCCTACATTTGTATTTCTGCATTCTAAATTATACTATTTCAATTTGTACACCTCTAGTTACATTAACGCGCCAATCCCTAAAATACTAGTTTATGTACTTAAGGTCTCACAATAAATCTTTTGGCCATCACATGTTTTTTTGTGTTATAAATGTTTTGCAGCAAACTGTGTATCAGTTGTTTGTGGGCATTGCGGTTTTTCTTCTAAAAATGTTAAGCCACTTTTAAAGTTCTATGGAAAAATATATATCAAAACTAATTTTCCAAAAAAAAGAACTTTTTACAATCTATTATTTTCTGTTAAATAAAATAGATTATAAATCTAATTAATTGAAAAGCTTGCTATGAATATTGCTTTAGTACAATTTCAATCCAAGCAGTAAAAACTTATTGGTACTTTTTAGAAATATTGTACCAGCTCTGATACAATGTTCCTCTCAATATAGTTGCGGTGTTGTAAAGATCAAGAATTCGGCTTGCATTCGCCTTATAAACATGCCTTACAAATTTGTTTTAATGAAATTATTTAAAAATAAATATTAGGAAAAAGAAACATTCAAAGTCGACTATTGAAAAAACTAAAAAATGTATTTCCTTAAATGGTTTTAACATGAAAGAAAAGTTCTCAAGAAAACAAGAAAACTTGTATGTTAAAATATTCATACAAAGCAAGCTTTGTGGGAAGAGAAACAAAAGAAAAATGTTATTAAAAAGGCAGGGTATTAATTAATTAATTAATTTTTGTTGGCTCCACTTTTATTAGGACTTTTGTAAAGTTTCATGTCTACAAAAATATGGGATATAACTTCAGCACAAAACCAAGTTCATTGACCAGGAACTAGGATATTTAAATTTTTATTTATGGCATCGAGAAATATATATTAAAACGCCAACAAATAGAAGCACACACATACACATATGTATACACACAAGCGAACACACACACAATTTGCTTTTTACTTGAGAACAAATATCGGTTTTTTTAGTATAAGGAAAGAGTTTTGTAAAACAACTGATTCATAACGACCTTGACTATAAAATTATAAACTTTTATTATTCAAATTCTAATATTTGTTTGTTTTGATTTTAACCGAAAAGTTGTTTTGCTAAATTTTTCTTTTCGCCTTATTTGGAGGTAAATCCTACGCTCATTTGTTTATATACAAAAAAAACACTAATAATTTATTTCTAATTAATTTTTGTGCGGTGTTTTACTTAATACTAATGACATCAGTTTTGTAGAAGATTCTAGAGCCACTTTACATATGTAGTGAATTTATTTATTTATATCTTTTATTAATAGAATTTTGTTTTAACTTATGTTAAGATTTATGTGAGCTATTCCATATGCAAACATCAGACTTTTTCTAGTTTTATTTATTAATTTTTAACGAACGTGAGTTATGCGATTTAAATGGTTCGCATGTATATTAATTTGTAACAGCTGCTCAATTGAAACATTTAATTGCTTTGTCTTTGGCTTTGGCTTGAGCTACCAAGAATAAAAATTTAAATAAATAACAAATTATGATTGACAAATATTAACAAAGAAAACACCAAGAAGCTTAAAATTCTTATTGTGTAAAATAAATACGCATTCGTTAACAATATACTATTCATGTATTTGTTATTCTGCATGAAACTAAATATATAAAACGAAATTAATTTAATGAAATATGTTATTGAAAAAGATTTAGATTAACACCAAAGTAGAGCGTGATTTCTATTCGTCGTTATAAGCTATTTGAATTTTAGAATAAATTGAACTCAATTTTATAATTTAGTTTAGATAATTCTTACCTTAACGCCAACACTTCAACGCCACGCATTCGTTTTATGATTGAAACATCACTGAGATCACTTCCCCTGAAAATAGCAGAAAAATAAAATAAAGTAAAATAAATTACAGTAAAATAACACACACGCTTTTTTTCATACAGTAATGTAAAATAGAATAAAATTGAACGATGTGGAATTCTACATTCTTTTTTTTTTTTTTTTTTTTTTTGTTAAAAGAGAAGTAGCACTTCAGGCAACAATGCCTATTAAGTCAAGTACCGTGCTACCTTCTTTAGGAAAGGGATAGAGAAGAGATGAAACAGGTGGTGAAAGCAGAAGGATAGTCGGAAATTAACTGCCGTATAAAGACAGCAACAGCGACCAGTGACTATGCCTTCATCGCTGAGCAGCTCCACCGACAGTCAATTTTTATCTTTTGTAGTGAAAAAAACCAAGGTCTTCGTTGGGAATCGAACCCACAACCCCCATATTTACAAGCTAGTACACTACCTCCTAGCCTACACGGGTGATGCTAAACTTTCAAGCGCAAAATGCTTAAAAAGAAATCACAAATAGAGCTTAATGTGACATAAAAAGGCCTAAGTTGGCATCACTGATTTTTTGGAAGACAAATTTGCTTTCCCAGATAAAATTGACTAATTCGTACTTTTTTAAAATTTCACCAGTATCTTGCCAAAAGTATATTATTTTTTATTTATTTTGGTTTAAGGCCATTCAATTTTCAAAATCTTTGCATTCTTATGTTTGTTGTATTAGTAGTACCTTCTACTTAAGGTAAGTTAACTCGCTTAAAATGAGAGGAAAAAATCGAAATAGCTGTTTTCAAATTGGCTTACGAATACTTTCTACCTAAACCAGCTTTAAATTTATGAATTTTAGAACATTTAATTTTGTAAACTTTAAATATCATATATGGCACATTGACATATTTAACCAATTATTTATTTCAAAATTTATGTTATTAAAGCTAATTCTTATTGAAGAATTTTCGCCATTTTGCGGACTTTACTTTTCTGTTGCATTTTTTATCATTAACTTTTATCTTAACTTTTCTACCAAAAGACTAGGTGCTATTTTTAATTCTTTGGGTCAAAAAATATTTCTTCCACAAATATTTATTATTATCCGAAAAACAGTCATTCAATTGTCATTCATTGTCTTAAGATATGCTAAAACTTGTTCGTGTGCACGAATAAAAGATGTGGTGAACACAATGAGTATTGTCCGGTTAGAGGATTAATCCCAAAGATTTTTCGGTAATATTACCAAGAGGCATTTCCGAAAGAAGACGATTGAGACGTCGCTGCTCGCTGTATGCAAAATGTTCAATTACCTTTGCTTTTGTGTATTCGTATCGATCGGTTAGTGGCATGAAAGCGATGACGACACCCAATTGCGAAATAACATTGGGGTCTATAGCAGCCAAAATCGTTGGAGTCTTTTGCTTATCAGCTGCAGTACACCAAAAGTCTATCGTCGTAAACCATGCCTCGATGTTTGTATTGGTAATTTGAGGCATCGGCAATCTAGTATAAGCGACGAAAATATTTTGGGCAAAAGATGGGTATTGTGGAGAAGTAGGGGTTCCATCAGTTGCCATTAATGTACCACTATCGTTCGTGTTTTTCATTGTGAAAATATGGCGGCTTTATATTATAAAATTTCAATATGGCAGCGAACACATTGCTTAAGATAAAAAGCGTTAAATAATTTATGCAATAAAATTTTATTCATCGTACTTTCCTTTGGAATCTACTTTTTCAACTAGCAGACATTTTTGAAGCTGTCAAGTGATTTATGTTTAGTTTTATTTTGCATTTTAACATGAATAGGCTGACGTCTGAAAAATGCTTCGAAATTATGCAAATTGGGCCCAAAACAAATTACTGCTGATACTGATTTTCATAAACGAATTTTGCTCACTTTTGTTTAAATGGGTACGATAATAAACCAAACTACTGTAATTAGAATGATGATAATTCTCAAGTGTATGTTAGGACACCGTTATATTTAGAAAAACTGACTGTTTGATGTGCTATATGGGCTCGTGGAATCATTAGTCCGCATTTCTTGAAAAAATATGCTGGTCAGAACGCTATAGTCAATGATGATCGTTATAGAGCATTACATTTTCGTTCATCTATTAAACAACCATGATGTACAGCAGATGTGGTTTTAACAAGGCGGAGTCATATGTCACACTGCTCTGGTCACAATTGATTTATTGAAGGAAACGTTTGTTAGTTTCACTTTTGGGACCCGTAATTTGCCTTTCAAGTTCGTGCGAGTTAACCCCGCTAAACTATTTTCTTTGGGGACATATGAAGCCACTAATCTACGCCCATAAACACAAAAACGATTGACCACTTGGAGGATAACATTCACCGCATTATTACCGATATATGGCCACAAATATTGAAAATAATTTGAGAATTAGACTTCAAGATAAGACTATGTGCTAACCAGCCGTGGCGGTTATATGCCAAAAATCATATTCAAATTATATTGCCAGAATAAAATAAATTTTATCTTTATTTTATTTTAAAGTTCTATGCATCTATAAAAAAAAGAACCTTTACATAGCTTAAAAAATGTTCTTCCTTCTTAGCTTAAAGAGTAAGTTTATTTCTGTGTCTTCGTTTTCTTGGTCGATCTTTAAATAATGTTTTCTTGTCAGTTTCAAATTTTTTTTATAATTTAATGATATACCAAGTTACTAAATTTATTTCGATAATACAAATAATAAAATGTAAAATTATTTTCACTTGCTTTTTTCTCTTTGACTTTTCTATGTTTCACCTTTGCTTAAATCGCGGTTTTTATTTTTAATTTTTTATGCTTGGAAAAGTAAGTTTAAGTGGCAAAGTGCTTTTCAGTCAACCATAAAAATTTTTGCTTGAAAAAATTTGTATTAAAAACGAAATAATATAATTTGTAATTGTGTTATGTACTTATTAAAAGTTAATAAACGAATTTATTGTTACAATAGTTATTTATTTTCAATTTGTTATATTGAAAACACATTTTGTTGTTGAAAGTTTATCAAATATAAAAAAAAGAAATTACATAATCCATAATAAAAAAAAAATTCAGCAATTAAAGGCATTTTGTTTGTGAACGCGCAGCAATGGGCTTTTTCATCAGTATGGAAACTGTCGAAATACATTATTTCTCTAAATAGTTAACAAAGTTAAATGACCTTAAATGAAAAACAGTTTAAGAAAATATTTTGTTTGTAATCTGTATATTTTGGTAAACTTTTAAATTTTATTTATATCTCTACTGTTAAAGTATTAGATACAGCACAAAATAAGCCTACCTTTTACAGGAGATTTTAATTTTTTCAGTAAATCAAAACCTTAAAATTAATTTATATCACATTTTCTGCCATGTACACAATTCTCGGTTCACACTAAGCTGCATTTGGATGTCAAGCTGATTTTTAATTCCTGGGACCACTGTTTGATGTGAGAGGTAATGATAATTGCAATAATTCAATATTTAATTGTCCGCTTTGCAATTAATTTTACGAAGGTGTCTTTTAATATAAATAAAGGGTTTTTCAACAAGAAGTTTTTTTTCTAAAGCAAATAATTTAGATCAAGATGATTCAAATTTTTATTGTATTACGAAGTGAAAAGTTCGACAATTATAAATGAAGAATATTATCTGGCAAATGTCCACCATGACCACGCTGACAGATGTCGATTCTTTTATCAAAGTTATTAATCACTTTTTGTCAAAACGGCAGTCCTATTTCGTTAATCACATCACGGATTTTCAGTTTTAAGGCTGAAATCGATTTAATCGGCTCCGTATAGACTCTGTCCTTAACATAGCCCCACAACAAATATTCCAATGGTGTTAAATCACACGATCTGGCTGGTCACTTAACTGCTGGTTATAGCGAAATTTTGTAATCGGGAAAATTGGCTTGCAATAAATTGATCGTTTCATTGGCTGTGTGACATGTAGCATTTTCCTGTTAACACCGCGCCAGTTATCAACTACTTCCTTAATAATAGGCCAAAATTGAGTTTTCCTCATCATCGAACATTTCCTCATCTTCGAAAAAAATCACGCCTCCAGACCGCAAAGCGCACACGTTGAGCATGTAAAGGCTTCCCAATTTTATCGCTCTAGGATTTTCAGAAGCCCAAATGCGGCAATTTTGCTTGTTGACACACCCTGACAGGTGAAAATGGGATTCGTCTGAAAAAAATATTCTTTCAGAAAAACCAACCGGCTGTTCCTGAATGAACTGAGCGAATCTATGGCAATGTAAATGATCGGTCAGCTTTAATTCCTGCACTAGTTGAACCTTGTAAGGCTTCAAAGTCAAATCCTTACGCAAAATTCGTCATGTGGTGGTTTTGGATCACCCCAATTGTTGAGAACGTCAAGCGATTGACAAATTTGGATCTGCTTCAACACTGTGGCTCACCGCTGTGATGCTTTCAGCTGAACGACCCGATCGAATACGCGTTGGTGTTCGCACATTTTGTATCGAGCCGACTCATATTAAACAACCAAATTCTTAATAGCGGTCTAAGAAGGACGATTATGTTGTCCGAAAATATCAGGATTTTTACGAAATTTAACTTTAACAGAATCACCATTTTCATAGGAGATTTTAATGATTTTAATGCGATTTTCGTGCGAAATAGAATTCATTGTAACAATTGCCAACGTCTATGTACCACGTTGTTGAAAAAATAACCCTCTTGTTGAAAACAAACTTCTTGTTGAAAACCCCCACATATGAGAGAGAATGCGAAAAAATTATTTTTTTATTATTATTTTGACCATTTTGCTTCTTTATTATTAATCATTTTGAAAATTTATAGGAAATGATCTTAAAAAAGCAAAAAAAGATATTTATTGAAAACGATTAAAGAAATTCTTATGTGCCGATAATGGTACAGGTGGCCTTTATATAAACAATTTAACAGGGAACGTGGAACAAACTTTCATAAGAGAAAAAATGCATAACATCCTCTTTCTCCCAATGAATTTTGTTTTAAAAATGTCGACTATTTTTGAATACAACGGTACAAGTATGTATGTAAATTCTTAATTTACACCTTTTCCACGCAAATATTCTTATTAGGGATGGCAAAGGAAAATCCCGTACACTAAATTGTTTAGGTTGGTTCTACGCCTTAATGTTAATTAATTTCTTCTTCTTCCTTTTCACTGGACCACTGTTCTAGTATGTTCACAATATCTTGTTGATATTAAATTAATTATATAATTATTTGATAATTTTTATAGTTTTTTTTAAACGATCTTTTTTTATTTATCTTTAATAAATATCTTTTTTTCTTTTTAACGATCTTTTTTATATATTTTTTTTTTTGATATTTCGCTTTCCTTTGGAAAGCTTCTTCAGGCAAAAATTTTTATTTTTGAAAGCAAAAAATTTTTTCAATAGTTAATAATTTTTTGTTTTCAAAAATAAAAATTTTTTCCTGAAGAAGCTTTCCAAAGGAAAGCGAAATATCGAAAAGAAAAAAATATATAAAAAAGATCGTTAAAAAGAAAAAAAAGATATTTATTAAAATTAATTATATACTTAAAAATACTTGTAAAAAATACACTATTTGGGAAAAATAAAAACCTAGAAATTTCAAAATAACAAAACCGCTCGGCAAATATTGTGCAAATTCTTAAACATTAAAAACAATCTACTCACTCAGAAATCTGAGGTTTTTAACAAAATAGAAATGTACATTAAAATGATTAGGAACAAAGTTGGAAAGGTTCCTAAGAGTATAATATCGGATAATGGGGCTGAGTATAAATCAAAGAAAACGATAGATTTTCTTCAAAACTGTAGCATTATATCTCAGTTAACTATTTCGTACAGCCCGCAGCAGAGCGGTATGACTGAAAGGAAAAACAGATATCTTGTTGAGATGTTTCTTTATAGAAGCTGGTTTACCTAATACATATTGGGGTGAAACCATTATGTGTTCTAATTATTCAGAAACCCAACATCGCTAATTTTCAAATATTTAATTAAAAACATAAAAACAGTTGCGGTTAAAAAATTTTTAAATGGTTTTTTAACAAATAAAAACTATGATTTTATTTGTCACTCACTGCACCAATATCACAGTTTGAATGTAGATATTTATACAATTTAAAAAGATAATATGCAACGAAGCGTTACTTATTGCACTGGGAATAATGGACAACAAAGATCATTATTAACATCGTTATAGAAGATTAAAAAAAAATTTAAATAAACTAACAAAAAACGGCTGGTTGTATAATCAAATTGGTTTCAAATTACATGATCCAAAGAAACTCGCATGTCGATTTTTAAAGAGCAAAATAAAAATAACAAAAAAGAACACAAAATGACAATGAGAACAATGGAAACAATTTTTAATACAAAAGACAAACTTACCAACAATTGAGTTTTTTAATGGAGCTCAAATCCGATTGTTTGGATCTAGCAATGACCATTTCTTCTGTAAGGCGTGTCATTATGTTGATGATAATGATGATGAGGATGTTTATGATATATTTGTTGTTGTTGTTGTTCTTTTCAATTCTTTGTTGTTTTTGTAATGACGACAAAGTGGGCAAAACACAATTAATAAATGACGTTTTAACATTAGCCAACCCTAATTTTTTTATATTGTTTTATTTATTAAAAAAATTTGATGTTATTGTTATTGTATGTTAACTATATTCAACTGTTGTAAACAAAATACTTTAAATGTTGCATTAAAGATAGCTACAGCTTTTTTTTAATATTATTTTACAGATACAATGAACTTCTCGGTATGTTTTTCTTGTTTACACACTGCATTTAGAATTGTGACTGTTTATGTGCCGCTTTATAAATTCTATGGAAGCTATTTTTTTGTATTAAAATCATTTCATTAACCACTAGCACTCTTAACAATTGTAGTACGTTTTCATTTTAACTTTACATGCCATATTAAGTTGAGTGGAGGTCATAGAGACAACACCAACGCCAACAGGTTTTTCTTGTTCTTTAGACTTAACGACAGCTAAAGCAACAATAATAAAATAGTTTTGATAACAAAAGATATTGAACCGAATCAAAGTGACTGTTTATTAATTTGCTAAGATATTTTTTTAATTTTAATAACAATTATATTCGATTAAAATCTAAATCTCTTTCTCTCTCTCTCTCACTCTCTAGGCACTGGCATGTAAATCAACTCAGCTATTGTGATTCTATGCGATTCAATGTAATAAAATTTTGTTATAGTTTTCAAAAGCGGAGTGTTAATGTTGTTAAAAATTAATCATTATTTTTAACAGTAGGTATGTATGTTATATGTAAATATGTATGACTAGCGGTTAATATTATAATTATAAAAAACAATTATTTATTTCAAAAACCAACATAAAAGGTTTCACATAGAAAAGACTTTGTAGGAACTGAGGAAATAACAAGTTATTTGTAGAGTTGTACCTGCAATTGGTACTTTTTTTATTTAATCACAAAGTTAAGCTAATATTGAATGAAGCAGGCTGCGTAGCACTGCTACACACACTTGGTCGTTGTATGTACAACATTTACTCTACTCTTATTTAAACTTGTATCTCATGGATGACTAATCACGTTTTTGTTTTTTTTTTTATTTTTGTATGTTGTTAGTGTTGGTGTTTTTCTTTTTTATACATACTTTGTATATTTTGAATTTAACCCATTGTAAATGGTTAAATTTTAAGATAGACGAAGTTGCAATCATAACAGCATTTATACGAAGATCAATTTAATGGTTTAAAATGGTTTACATGTTGTTTCTATTCTTTTTTGAAAGTATCAAATTGGCTTAAATTCCATCAATTAAGGAGGCTAATAACCAGAAAATGCGTTACATGAAGGATTTACCATTCGCGGAGAAACTGACTGAGATGCTTGCCAGCTCTTCTGATGTTGTTAAATTAAATAGTAGGAGGACGGAAGAAGAGGGTTGGGGCTGTTGTACGAACGGCCAAGGGAAATTTGGATAAGATGAACTGTATTACAGAGAGAGATTTAGAGCGATAGTTTTGGCTAAGGGGATTGATTCCTCATTGGCGAAAAAAATTCTAAATATCTCGTCAAGAACTTCGCCAACGCTTCTACTTCGGCTTAATATCAGCATTAAAAAACCAAAAGAAAAAAGTGAAAATAAAAAAATTTATTACTTTAATAAATTTTAAAAATTATTCAAACTAGCAATATAAAGATCATTATTCTTATCGCGAACTTCGAGAGAATTAATTCAGGAGAATATTGTTTTTATTTATTGAACAACGCTTCCAAATTAAATAAATTGGAACGAAATTATCACTGATACTGATTTTTTTGTTTTGCGATAAGCTCACTTTTGTTTGAATATGTGCATCAGTAGACAAAACTATTATAATTAGAATGATGATAATCCTCAAGTGTATGTTAAGACACCGTTAAGTTTAGAAATATTGACTGTTTGGTGTGCTATATGGACTGGTGGAATCATAAGTCCGTATTTCTTGAAAAAATATGCTGGTCAGAATGTTATAGTCAATGGTGATCGTTATACAGCATTACTAACTTCATTTATTGCACAACCAAGATGTTCAGGAGCTGTGGGGGCAACATGTCATACCGCTAGCGCCACAAATGATTTATTCAAGGAAACGTTTGTTAACCGCATAGTTTCACTTTTCGGACTCATGAATTGTCCTTCAAGATCGTACGTTTAAACGCCGCTAAACTATTTTTTGTGGGAATATGTGAAACCGCTAATTTACGCCCATAAGCCACTTGAAGGACAACATTCGCCGCGTTATTGCCGATATATGGCCACAAACATTAAAATAAATTAATATAAAGAAATTCTTTGCAGGTTCCAACATTTCAGGCTTAATAAAGCAGCAGTATAAAGAGAAGAGAACACTGAAGATGGCTCATAACCGAAACCCGTCGGTTTACAAACGAAATTTGACGCGGGATGACGTAAAATCATACCCAATTAAATCAAACCCCGTCAGACAATATACGCACATATAAAGCAGCTTTCAAATATCTTTTAGAAATATTGGCCGAGAACAGCTTGCAGGCTAAACAGGCAGAAAGCTTGCAGCATGTCTACGCTTTTTTGCAAAAGACAGCCATCAAAAAGGTGTTGTACCGCAAATGGAAATTGGGTAGCACAATCTACGTCCATTGATTACATTGTGTTTCCGTTTTTATTCCCATTTAAAATGTTTGTGAGAAAAGTCACAAAGAAAAGAAGAAGAAAAACCCACGGGAACAAAATTCGGCGATGCTATATTTCTTCGAATGTAAAAGTTTTTTCACAAAGAAATAATTCAGGATTGCAAATCTTGCTTTTGGTTTTTGTTTTTTAATGTTTGAAGCTACAATTTGGTATTCAGACACCACAGATGTTAACATAAAAATCGGTTGGTAATGGGTTAAGTTTTACTCTCAGAGGAGATTAATGGCAGAGCGTAAGAACTATAACAGAGATGAAAAAGAAGGAAAAAATGCGGCAATAGTAAAATTTATGAAATCAGTGACGGTTTTAAACTTTTCTTTAATTATAAATTAAACATACATTCATACATACATAATATATGCATATGTGTGTATGTATGTATATAAATAGATGCATAAGCGTGAAAGGTTAACAAATTTTGTAAGCGGACTTTTAACAAATTCCAATATTTTCATTTTTATTTAGTCTTAACAATTTTCTTGGTGTTTTTGTTGTTGTTTACCGCGAGCTGAATATGTTAAATATATCTTACAATAACAATAACCTTTAAACGAGGCACAAAAGCCAACAAACAACACAATTTATTTAACTTAAAAATTTCAGATCGATTTTTCACTTTATGTTACAATAGTTTTCGATGAGATTTGCATCTCATTAACGTTTCGGCAAAATTTTTTCCTTATTTTAGCACAAAAATGGTTTTTAACAATCAGAAATCTTATAATTCCGTTATTTTTACAAAAATTTGACGGATAATTTTGTTGAGAAAAATTTAAGTGTTTTTATTTTGAGTTTAAAATGAACACACTTCAATTACATACTTTTCCTTGTATTCTTTTTTTTTAATTCTTTTCTTCATTCACTTCTATAATCGGCTGTTGTGTATTTTTGGGCGAGGAAAACCATATGATTTTCCCTTTAATCATTTAACCACTTAATTAAAAAAATACATTATTATTACACACCGCATTTAACATGCATACACTTTTTCCGTTAACGTGTTGTATACGCGTCGCGTGAGCACTGAGACTAAACATAAAAACCAAAAAACAGATAAAATTCCAATACAGCTTTATTGGCTTGGAGAGTAAAATTTAATTTCTTCACAGAACTGTATTATTTATTTAAAAGATTTTTCTATTCTCTTTAGGGAAAATGATTAAACATAAATCCCCAATTTTTTACGCTATGATTAGTGTTGCCGCTTAGTTGGGTGTTTTAATTGTTAGTTACTCAACTATTTCTTAATAAAAGAATACTGGCTAAACCCATATTAAAAATAAAAAAACCATTTTTAAATATAAAAGATCTAATAACAAAAATTTAATATTGAAATATTAAGAAGAAGAAATAATAAATTGATATAATTTTTTTCTCAGACCACAACTCAGGGAATGAACCCTGCAAATGCAATGCATTGAGCCAGAACTAGGAAATTACGTTATGGTGGGGGGAGGTAAGAGGGAGTAGTGTTTGTGGAGATTCAATGTGAACTTTCCTACATTAAAAGTGACAGGAAAGGCCTCTGAAATTACGTTATGAGGGGAGAAAAGAGAGAATAGTGTTTGTGGAGATTCAATGTGAACTTTCCTACATTGAAAGTGACAGGAAAGGCCTCTGAAGGGAATTTATTCCATTTATTTGGGTATGATTTTACGTCAACCCGCGTCAAATTTGGTTCTTTCCACATACAAACTGTTCTGCTAAGAAACGAATGCGTAGTCCGATTCACTGGAAAATAAACCACAAATGGATGAGCTTTCAACAAAAATCGAGTTAAACGCGAAAATATGCGAATGACGGGAACAAGTTCCCTAATTTCATTAGAGTACTTACCACTAAAGTAGCGATAAAACAGCGAAATACACCCACATTGCGTCGATGCTCTAGAGAATCAATAGTGTTGGATACCGTAGTGTACCCAATCAGCCTCTTGGCCCTCTTCAAAATAGACTTTGGGGTGCCGGCGCATACATTAGGTTGTATTCCATTTTTGGATGGATATAGCTGGTATAAATAGTACGAAGATCGGATGGAGTGAAGTATCTCCTTCACCGTTTTAGAAAACCGAGGCACTTGAAAGCTTCTTTAGAAGCTTGAAAAATGTGTTTACTCCATCGAAGATCACACTGAATTTTTCATGCCAAGAATAGTTATATCACCCATAGGTAACAGATGCAGTACCATTTACGAACACAGATCTATGCGTACAAATGCAACATTCCGTCTTATGGGCATTAAAATCGATTCTATTCACACGACCCCATTCCGAGATTGTCGCAAGCTCATGATTTATGTTCTGCCTTTTGGAACTCACCTCTAACTGGTTCGATCTATTACCAAATGAATACGAATAACAAATGGTGCTGTCATCAGCGAAAGAGTATATAGGGTTAAAACTTTGACAAAGAAGCATTGCGGTACGTCTGAATTAACTCGAACTCCTCTGATCAAATCCCATCTATAACAACTCGTATCGTACGATTCCTGAGAAAACTCGATATAAATCTGGAGAAATTATCACCGACACCAAAAACAGCAAGTTTGGATAGAAGTACATCATGCCACATTCCAACAAACGCCTTGGAAGTATCTAGAGCCACCAGCTTACGCTCTCTGAAGTGATGTATGGAGTTGCATTATTGTTTCGATAGGAAAGCCAGTAAGTCACCCGTAAAGCGCCCCCCCCCCCCACGGAAACCACACTGTTGGTCGCTAAGTAAGCGACCTCACAAGATGGAAATTAAATCAAAAGAACAAATTGCAATTGGGCGGCAGGAGAGACGATTTTCTTTTTGTTATGTTTGTTCTTGAGATAGGGAAATAACAAAAACTAAACGAAAAACAAATATAGGTTCAATATTTTTTTTTATTTTTTAAATTACATACAATTCTCATTTAATAGACTTAGTTTAAAACATAAATGGCTTGATTTTTTTGGTGTAAATAAATGTTTGTTTTAAAATAAAAATTTATATCTTGTATATGTTTTCGAAAGGGAAAAGCAAACAAAGAGTTAGTGATAGAGATTGATTTAGATGAATTTGTAGGGGATTTTGCACTGAAAAACATTTTTGCGTTACAATTATTATAACGTAATATACTAAATTGTCAAATTTTAATAAACAAATACAAAAACAATTAAAAAAAATACGGTAAATGAAACAAACGACTTTTACAGAGGACTCACAACATTTTTTTTAAAAAATGTGAGAAAAAACTAAATAACTTAGAAACAGCTTAACTTAAAAAAGTTTAATGTGACCCAAAAATTTTAAATATAGTTTTGTGTATTTGGGTAAGTTTTGTTACTTTTACCATGTAAAATAGAATTGCAATTCCGGCAACACTGGAAAAACTATAAACTCTCACTCGCTGTAGAGTTTGCTTAACATTTCACTGACAATATTGTGAGACAAGTTTTTTTGCATTGTTATGAAAGTGTCTAAAAAGAAAATTCAAAACAGAAACAGTCAAGGCGAGTTACATATGTGCAGGCAGTAAATATATATTAAGTTTCCCATTAGATAGCGAAATATGAAATTAAAAAATACAAATTTTTTAAGTACAGCATCTTTATAGAAAAATTAAATAAAAATTATTTTTAATTTCAAAATTTCGCCAGATGTCACAGGTGGCATCTTCAGAAAAGAAAAATATATAAAATTTTTTGGGTTGTTCGTTATATTTTTCCCTTGCTGAATATGCCACCCAATAGTGCGGCGAAATATTAATAATAAAAATAAAATTTATTTAATTTTTATATAAAGACCTTGTACTTGACTAAATTATATATTTTTGCTTTTTGAAACTGAAGAAATATTTCAAAATTATTTTTACGTAAAAAAAGGGGAAAACTTTCTGATTTAAAGAGCCTTCGAGTAGATCTTAAATAAGTTATTTAAATGTTGTTATTGCTTTTCTAAGTATTTTAAATCAAATGGTTGTGGAAAAATAGTATTCCATTTGCTAACATCGCAATCACATTTACTATTCGGTTTTTCGTCGTCATAGTGATTTGCCAAGGTGATTAACATGATGCAATGAAGCGTCAAAGTATTTTCGATAATCATGTTTTCAATTGAAACTCTATCAAAATCAAATTCAATAAAAGGAAATATACAAAAATTTCTAATATTTGGCATTTCATATTTTGTATTATTATAATATAATTTTATTTGATAACAAAAATAAAACAAAACCACCAAGAATATTTATGTAAATGGCTTTGCCACGAAAGGCTGCATCATCTTTAAATTTAAAACAGGAAGAAGAAAAAGGAAAAATGAATCCGTAAGTAATAAACTAAACAACGATCACGCACAATTGTAAATTATTTATGGAACAAATATAATAAATAGAACCACTTCTAAAAGTTGTGAAAGTTTATACTCCAATTGCTCGAAGGCATCGGCAAACGTAATATATAGAAATAAACGATCTGCTTGCTTTGCTAATAAACAATCTGGTGCAAGACAGCCCTCTGTTATACCGGCTACTACTGACGTAACTCAAAGAGTTTTATCAGCACGACGGCTAAGAATGAAAACCTATCAAAATCAATTGGCTGATGCTCAGCAAACGATTAGTGTAAGTTGTCAAGATCCCTTTTATAATATTTAATCATTTAATGAATTCATGATTTTAAAGGAATTAGCTCATGAAAACCGTATGTTGCGTACCCTACATAAACGCCAAGATTCCGCCTTATCTAAATATGAATCAACTAATGCAGAGCTTCCCCAATTATTGCACTCGCATGCTGAAGAATTACGAGTATGGCAAACAAAATATCGTAATTTACAGGCAACAAACAAGGAACTTGAACAAAAACTTAAGCAAAAGGAAACTATTATTTTGAACTTAAGTGATCAGAATAAACATTTTATACAATTAAACAAAGACAAGTAAGTTTTAAATAAATAATTTAATAGATTTTTTTTTTAAAGTTATTAAATTAAAAATAATGAAATTTTAATATGTTTACATAACCGCCTGATTAAAAATGGGTCTCATCATTTTAGATGATTTTGTTGAAAAAACCTTGTTTTTCACACAGTCAATTCACAATTGTTCGACGCAAACATTGTTCGGTCGGCTTTATTTCTTCATGCTGCACAAAATGCCTAATTATTGCGAACGCCGACAACTTGATACTCCAGCCTCATTCTCAACACTTTGCTGTACAGCGGCTATGTTTGTATCACTGGGGCCATTGTTTTGGCCTATTGTTAGCAATAATACCGTTAGCCACACAGCGGTTTCTGAAGGTGTCTGGATTACGAAAAATTTTACTCGAATTTTACCAAGTGATGCAGTGAAATTTTCACCATCTTAATAGAAAATTTTCATAAAACAAATTCTTTGCTTCAGTGTAGAGTGTCATGCTTAAGATTTCCCATATTTTTATTAAACATGTCTCGAAGGGTAACAGCTCATTTCTTAACATTTAATCATTTGACAGACAATTTATTTCCTAAGTTCAAATTTGGCCTTTAAATTAATTAACTTAACTAGGTCGTTATAAAACATTAAATAAATTAATTTTGATTTTCAATATTTCACCACACCTTTAGGTGGCAGCGAAATGTGGCGAAATTTTTTATAAAGGCACGGTGTTTAAAAATGTATTTATTTATTTTTATTATCTATTATAATCCAAATTATAATAAATTTTATGGACTAAGCAACCAGTAACTAAGACTATCAGCTTTTAAATATCATTTATTAAAAACATATCTATTTTTTATTAATTTTGTAGAAGTCTTGAAGACCGCCAACGTTTAACTGAAAAATTGCAAATGCTAGAAGCACGTTTACAAGAAAAGGATAACGATATTAAATTGATGGCTCGTAAAATGCAATTGCAGGCCAAACAGTCTAAACAACAGCTACAGGCGGAACAGAAGAAACACAAGGAAACGTTATTGAAATTGGAAAGAGCACGTTTAGAGTTGTCTGGTTATCGTAAACTAGAAGAATTACAGGTACATTAAGTTTAAACAAATTATTGTTATCTTTCAAATTAATTATATTTTCTAAAAGAAGTTAAGCCTAAAGAGAAAAAAGTATTAAAAAAAAATATTTATTTCAATCAAATTTATTTAAAAGTCACACGAAGACTTCAGCAGACTCGCGAGACGCAATAAAGTTTCCAATAATGACAACACTAAAGTAGAAAAAGAAATAGATAAATATAAAACAACAAATATGCATGAAGCAGCAGAAACTACAGACGACACAGAAGCCCCAAATAGTCAAAGATCAAATCACAGCAATACCACAGTTGAACGCACCACTCGTTCTCTAAAGAATTCCACAACTAAAACTCACTTAACAGTTTCCTCTTCAACAATTGTGATACAACAACAAGTTTCAAAGCAAGCAACGCCACGCAACAAGTCAATAGCTGCCTTACGACGGGTCGATCAAGGTGACGGTGATGGTGCCTTCAATGTGCACGATGCATGCAAAAATAGTAATTCTTTAAGGGCACAACTTATGCAAAGACAGCATTCAAACTTATCATCCATGACACAAACTCGACCAGATAATTTTGATGATTATGAAGATGATGTTGATTTTGACAATGATGATGCGGATGTGGATGAGCTTGAAGAAAATAGAGAAAGTCGAGAAAATGAAATGGATAACCCTTACGATGACAATAATGTTGATGGTGATTATGTTAGCAATATTGATAGCACCAATGATGAAATAGACAATGACGAATATAGTGATGATTATTATAAAGAAAGTCTACAAATTGATGTACGTAATTATCACACTTTTAATATTTAAATTAGTAGAACTACTTTGGAAAAATTTTTATTTTTTTTTTAGTGTCATGCGCCTGGAGACAAACTTCGCATGAAAGAAGAAATATCTTCCATACGAAAAAAACTATCGGATGGCTTTAAAGAACGCGAAAATTTTTTGGATAATTTTTGCCGTCAGGCAGATGAGACTGCAAAAAAACGTAACAATGTGGTCGCAGAACGCAGTGTTCCTAGTGGTTGCAAAAATAAACTTTTGTCCGCTCTTAAAGCTATTGATGATAAAAAAAATCAGGATTAACTTAATTTTTAATTGATTTTCTATTTTGTTATCAAAAATTATTGTAAATACATAAATATATTTTACATACGTATATAAAACAATTTAAAAAAGAAAAACCTGCTAAACCGCTAAATCGATGTTTATTGTTTTTGTTTACTTTTCATTTTACTAAGGGCTCTAGAAACCTTCTTGCGCAGTTCCTTTTGGCGTTTTAATTTTGAAAGTTCTTCAGCCTTTTTCTGCAATTTAAATTTCTTAACGCGTATCTTGGTGTCATGTCTATCTTTATTGCGTTTCTCCTGGTAATTTGTTTCAAGCATATTCATAAGCTTAGCCACCTTCTGTTCATGCGGTGATCTAATGACAGCAATACGTTCTTCTTTTTCCTTGGGATTTAAAGGACCTAATTTGGGCTTATCTTTATATGGCAGAGCTCTCTGCAGGGCTTTTGGTATAACTAAGGGTTTGAAAACTTTGTGCTTGCGTTTGATTTCAGTGTACAGGCTATCTGACTGAGCTTCGTTTTTGATTTGACGTTCGCGTTTTAATTGGCCCAAAGTTTTCATGCCTTGCCAATCAAGTTTTTGTTCCGGTGGCAGCAATAGTGTTGTAACGGGGGCATAGAAGCGATGAACATCCACTTTAAACCATGTCCTGCAAAACACAATATCACTTAACAGTATTTTGTCTTCAAATGTTGCCCGAAAGGAGCCTTCAGGAGTATGATGTGCTTTTTTAATTTGTCCTCTTATGCCAGAAACAGTTTTAATTTTGGCACCTTCAAATTTAGCAACTTCCAAATTTGTATTGAACATGCCCTTTATAAATGCCGACTTTTTGTATATTTTAAATGGATATCCCACTAATTTAAGTTTTTTCATTATTTGGCATGATTTGTCGAGTTCAGTAACACATCCAGTTGCGGCAATTCGAAATCCTATTCTTTTTAATTCTTCCTGATCATGACGCACAGACTGCAAAGCCAAGAAACCTGTATTTTGGGGAGTAATGGGTCCCCAAAAGGTCATACTGCACGTTACATGTTCAGGTGTATACTTTAGAAACCGATGGCGAAAATTATCTTCCACTTTAGCATATACGGCTACCGTCTGAAAACGTCTCCAACCCAATGATATTATAATGGGATCACCCGACTTAAGAATCTTTTTATACCATCTATGTTTTTTTACTTTACAATTAACATAACCGATATTTTCTTCTGACATATTGAGGCCACCAATTAAAACAGGATACATCGGATCAAAGTTAGTAATGAATTCCGCTGGAAAGTCTTTAAAACCCAAACGTACATATAAACCAGAGCGATATCCTTCAATCTGTATGCGTAAATCATTATCTAAATTTTCAAATTCGCTTTTATTTATTTGCGATTGCTTTTGCGCCTCTGCCTTAAGACTTTCGTAGTAATCATGGTCGCCTGTAATACGACCGTCATCACCATCCTTTTCTCCTTTATTATCGTATTCAGCATCAAACTTAGCTTTAAGCTTTAATTTTTTCGCCATAATTTCGGATTTTGTTAGATTTTCTTCCTCAACACGAGTAATTTTTCGTTTTTGAGGTTCGGT
Source organism: Trichopoda pennipes (assembly GCA_030448955.1). Classification (NCBI taxonomy): domain Eukaryota; kingdom Metazoa; phylum Arthropoda; class Insecta; order Diptera; family Tachinidae; genus Trichopoda; species Trichopoda pennipes. The sequence goes on from JASKUP010000050.1 coordinate 992,328, forward strand.
AAATTCTTTACTATCACATTTAGTGCTATCATCTGCATTGTCTTTGGGCTTACCACTTTGCCTTTCACCCGTCTCTAAATCTTCAAAGTCCCCATAGACTTCGCTATCAGCATCGCTCATGTCGTCTAAACGTAAAAGGTTCTCCGCATCTTCAGATGCTTTCCACTTTCCCGTAACAAAGCAGTTTTTTATTAATGCTTTATTGCATTCCTCTAACCAATTCCTGGTTGTTTCTAAACAAAATATAAAAATTAAGTTCTTTACCAAAAAACAAAAAGCTGTTTATATACAATGGCCAACAAAAATTCACACACTACACACACACACACATTGTGAGAGCGTTTTTCATGGTTATAGATTTTTATCGTCTACTGTATGTTAAAAAATAATCAAATCAATTTCTTACCAAAACTATCTTGGAAGAAGCAGAATTCTTCCTTGTCTCTTATGTCTTTATCTTTTTGCAATTGTGTTTGTTTTTTAGCAGCCACTTTAAAAAGACCGCCTATTTCTTCTTCGTCTGAATTTTCAGATTCCTGTTGATCTATATTTTTATCCCTTTTATGCTCAGCCTGAAGGTAACAACCATAGACAAGACGCATTAAGTTTTTAGATTCAGAATGTCGCTGTAAGAAAGCTTCTCTGGCTTTTTCGGCAAGATTTTCTTTCCAGCTCATATTATTTGCTACAATTTCATCTTGATAAATGTCATCAATTTTATTTTCATCATCACTTTCATTAGTTGCAGAATTATCTTCAGATTTGTTAATCTTTTCAAAATCTTCATACTCGTCATCATCTGAGGAGTCTTGTTCAGAGTCGGTGTCCTGGTGTGTTTCATCTTCATCGCGCCAATCATCTGCATCAAACTCATCTTCCTTTTCATCGTCTGATTCGTCGTTATTATCATCAACACCAGAATCATCCTAAAAATATAGTAGTTCCAGTAGTCTATTCGTTTTAACAACAACAACAAAATTTCTATTACCTCCTCTACTTGTTCATCACTTTCATTTATATCGTCTTCTATAAAATCTTTTGACTTAATTGCCCGACCATCAGAAAACAATCTGAATTCTTGTTCATCGATTTGTTCATCGACGGTTTTTTTCTTCTCTTTTAGTTTTCCTACCAATTGTTCTTGCTCTGTCACATCTGCACTTTTCTCTTTATGACTATGAGATCCCTGTAATTCTATATAAACAGCATCTTTGTCATAAACAATACCACCAACACCCGACATCGGAGCATAAAGTAAACGTTCCTTTTCCAGCAAAGAACGTTTCTTTTCAGTGCCAGGTAGTGGGCAGGGATCTGGTATAACGCTTAACTCATTAATACGAGCATCACCTAATCCAGCAATATGCACCATATGTTCCTGTTTTAAAGGTACACCACGAACATAGCCATACAATACCACATCTCTATCACATTTAGGATTACGTCGTATACTTTCTGTATTTGTAACGTCTTCTACACGATCAACTATAATATAGCTATGCGCAACTCTCCATTGTAATGGCCTAAATTTCATAACCGATATAAAGCGGCCCAAATTTTTTACTTCATTTCGTAAGTATTCACCATGAAGCAAACCAGACAAATAGAACAATTTAGCTCCATCATAAACTTCAGTCCAAAAACGATGTTTCAGTTCTTTTTTTCGCTTTCTTAAAGCTTTGGGATTTTTAATCATGTCCAAATGTGTAAGAACACCCATTATCTTTGGCATTCCATGAACTTGACAAATATTGAGAAATTCAAAAATTTCCATTTCAAAGCCGTAACTTGCATCACACAGTAGCAACACTAAATCGGCACACTTAGCCACATCTATCATGGAGTTAATATCATTATTACATTCCAAGAGTGTAATACGTCTCTTTTTGGATGTTACAATTGTAATGGGTCCCTTAATATCGTTGACATTAGTTTTCGTAAATATTTTAATTAAATTATTTATTAACGTAGTTTTGCCCACCTTTGGTGGCCCAACAACAGCAATTAATACTGGCGGTGGCTCATCAGGAGTTTGATCTACGACTGGTATATGCTGTTTTTTTGCTGTAATATCTTCCTTTCGGCGGAAATTTCTTTCAGCTCTTTGAGCGGAATTAATTGCAAATGCTTTGGGATTTCTTTGACGAGCTGTCAAGTTGGGTTCCTTTTGCCCTGATTCTCGTTTTGCTTTCAGTTTCTTTTTATCAGCCTTGACGCCTGATTGACGAGCGCGGTGAGATTTCTTTTTGTCAGTACCTTCATCTTCCGGCATTGTATTAAACTTTTAGTAATTCTCTTTTTAATTTTATTAAAAACTGCACGTGCCTGCTGTCGTTGTAAATAACAACAAGTAAATAAAAGTGTTGTATTTGCTTTGGCGTTTTAATCGGTGCTGCCAAATTTTTTGTGGTCACAACAAGAGCATTGTGTTTACATAATAAAGGAATTTTTGATTTGTGTTTGATAACCTAGTTTTGCTTCACACAACATAAAAACGTTTGGAATTGCATAAAACAAAATAAATATTCCGGAAAAAATAGGGTCAACACTTGTCAATTATTAAATCAAAAATTTTATACTCATTACGTTAAATGTCAATCTTGTTTATATATCCTTACTGGAATACATATTTTTCATAAAATTAAATAGATTTAACGAAATGAATTACAGAAAAAATTCTTTCCTATTACTTTTAAGAATTTCCAATATATTAAATACGGCCATCACCAGTACCAGCAACTAGGGTTTGCAATACCGGACCGAATTTCTAAAACCGGTATTTCGGTATTTGATTTTATTGATACCGGGATCCCGGTATTAATACCGGTATAGTTAAAGAAATTAATCGAGGACAAAAAAAGCTGTTAATATAAAAATAAATTCAATTAATTAAAAGAAAGTCCAAACATTTTAAATTTTTTCTTCAATCAGCTCGACGCACTTTTCTGCAGGCAAGGATCCATGCACACGAATTAATCCTAAGTTCCAAAATTTCTTGTTACTAGAATGAACATTTACATTTAAGTAATGCCGATTCTTTACCGATGTCCATTCATCAAATGTCAGACTAAATCTCTGACCCGAAAGCATTTGTGACGCTAATTCTTTAATTATATGGTCACGAATTTTTCCACTATACTTCATAACTAATTTTTTTATCGAATTTACAGATTTTGGTATATTTTCGTATCCTCTGGCAGCTAAACCTTTCCTGATATCAATCGAAGAGCGAAAAATGTTAAAGGATAAACCATCACATGCCGTCATTCGAGCTAAAACTGCAGCCAAAAAATTGTCCATATCAGAAACAAAAAATGATGATATTTTTGCACTTGTACTCTTTTTTAGTTTAGAGGTTGATGGTTCTGGCCCACTTCTAATACTCAAAGTATTGGAGCTAGGAACATCCCTTTTTTTTAAATTAATTTGATGCAATGTCTTCAGATGGGTATGTATACCACTTGTACTACCTCCCTGAGCTTTAATTATTTTATTGCATTTCTTACACTTTCCAATTTGTCCTTTTTTTCACGAAGGAAATAAAACCACACTGAATTTTCATCAGCCGATTTCTCTTCACAGTCATAATTTTCCATAGTCTAAAGAAAACAAGCGATGATAAAATTATCCATAAAATAAATACATAACAATATTTAATTTTAATACTTACTTATTAATATTTAAATCTGTTTTAAAACTTAAAATAAATCGTAGTGATGATTTATTTTAAGTTTTAAATATCCAACAAACAAATAACACAATTTCACAATAACTTTGGGGAATCACAAAAAACTTGTATGCAATAACAGCTGACAGCTATGTGTAGTGCTGCCAACTAAAATAAAAGGTATCTTAACCCCATCTGTTGGCATCATTTGAAGTTTTATTGAAGTTATTATAAGTTTTATATTATTGAATCATTTAGAAATTTTTAACTTTGTTAGAATTTAATTTTATTGTAATACCGGAAACCGGTATTGAAGTTTCGCGTAATACCGGTATTGCACGGTATTGAAAATGTCCGGTATCCCGGGATCCCGGTATTCGGTATCCCGGTATTGCAAACCCTACCAGCAACGTCATGGTACTTAAACTCCAAGGCCTGAATTCGTATAGACTTTTGATGCCATACTATAAAAATAATGAAACCAATTTATTATACTTTTTCCACTATGTTTCCTTATTACCAAGTTTTTCAAAGCAATTAAAGTGTATTCTACTTGATTTGTCAGTTTATAAGTATTTATAGTAAACCAAGGTGAATAAACTACCAGATCATGATGAATTCATTGAATTTTTCCTACATTGTAGCTCTGTAAAATATTTTTTAAACGCACCCTGATATTCTGTTCAACATCGAATATCAATAATTTTACCGTCACTACCGCCGTGTAATTAAATCACCTTGTAGTGAACTTTATACTTTGTTCACATGGCCAGAAAATATCGAGGTTCGCTCTCCCATTCGCGGTTCGTGACCGACACTTGATAGAAACAACATGATTGGTCATACAAAAATATGAGAGCAAATGCTGTAGGTTCATTTGAAATCTTGTTGTGAACCACGATAAAATGCTGTCTTCTCTAATTTTAAAAAGAATGTTTCGTTTGTTTATCTGTACTATTTGTCAAAAACTGTAAAAACAAGTATAAAATAAACATCCGTACATATAAAATTGTGTCTCAAAATACCTGCAAAGTTAAAATATTTTAGAATATTAAAAAATGAATATATAAAAACAATTTTTTTTCTGAGAATATTGTTAAAATATCGTAAACTATCTCGGTAATCTTTTTTACTTTTGGCGAGAAATCATCTTGACGGGCAACATTGCTAGTACAAATTTTAATTAATCTCTTACATTTTCATAAGTGTTTACTGATTAAATTAGACTTAAAACATAACATTTTATCCTGTTTAAAACATTTGTCAGGGACATAATTTGAATTTTTTTTCGTAACACCTTTCTAGTCACATTTCGTTTTTAATAAGTGATTTTTGCCAATTGTTTCTTTTATTTTAAATGTTAAACTATCAAATTAAAAATTTGGCTTCTGAAGATGAAGAATATTTAATCTTAAAAAAAAAAGTATTTATAAATATTATGTTGTTACAAATATTAAATTTGTCATAACCTATATCTTCTAAATGATTGTATAAGAAAATTTGCTTTCATTTTAAAGAAATAGGAAGAACACTGACAAAGATCATATTGAACCAGAAAGTACATTTAATTTTACTAGTACGCCAATTTTACTGTTCTTTTTACTATTAGGAATAATTCATAATAAAGGTAAGCTTAGTTAAAAAACAATATAATTTGAATAAAATACTTGTAAAAATGCTTTGACAATTAAATATACTTATATTCACGCTTTAAAACGGGAATAGCTTCATAATTATAATCAATTTTGACATTCGATTTTCTAACTTAAGATAAAAAGCTATTTCATTTTGTAATATAAACAATTATAAAAAAAACGCTGATGGTATAAATGTACATTGGCCGTGAAGAAAGCTGTCAAAAGTCTAGCAGTTTTAATGACATGCCGCCATGTTGAAATGTATGCTATAATAGCTCTTTTACATTTCTTTCTTTCCGGTTAGTAGTCATGGTAAGGATTGTTTCTAATTTCCGAAGGCAGTGTTTTATTTAAAATGTAGAGAAAATGTTTAAAGTTTTAGTTGAAAGTAAGATAAAATTAAATTTTGAATATCTTAAATTTGCAATAATTCGAATGAAGAAAGTTCTTCTAAATTTCCGCAAACATGTGCAACATAAATAAATATGTGAAAAAAAAAATTGGTTGGGCAAACTTAATTTATAGTTAAATGCCACGAGTGGACAACGTGTTTGATGAAGTGCTTTACAAAAAAACTACAATTTGGAATTAGACTCAACATTTTAAATGCCGAATAAGAATCGTATTTTACAAAAAGTAATAGTTTTTTGTTCTTTGTAGCCTTTTCAAAGATTTGTTCAAACTGGTCGCATTGCGAAATGCTCGGCTGGTCCGTTAAAGGGACGTCTTGTCGCTATTGTCGATGTGATTGATCAAAACAGGGTAAGTATTACAGCAACAAATTTGCCGTTTTGTTATGTTTACTGCAGAGCAATTGTAATGTTTGTTTATTTATCATGATGATTATGGCTTCTTGATAGGAAGTGCCAACTGATACATACATGTAGCTATCTAACTACTCACTGAGAAAATTAAACAAACATTTGACAGATTTAAAATTATCTTATTTAAAAGTGCTATTTGACATTAATAAATTCGCCTTTAATTTTTAGGTACTTGTTGATGGCCCCTTGACAGGTGTTCCCCGACAAGAATACAGACTGAATAATGTACATCTTACAAAGTATCGCATTAAGTTTCCATATACAGCTCCAACACGCATTGTTCGCAAGGCATGGCAAGATAGTGATATGAAGTCCCAATGGAAAGCTGGTCCGTGGTCCACCAAGGCTCAAAATATTTTCAAGGTAATTTTTCATTGCCACAAATATTTTTCTATGTTTAAGTAAGTGATGATATGATAGTTCTTGATAGGAATTGCCGGCTGATACATACATGAAGCTAAATTTTTTTTTCTGAATATTAACCAAATACTTTTTGTTAACTTTTGGTACTTTTTAGTTAACTAATTAATTTTTTATTTTTCTTTTAGCGATCTCGCTTAAATGATTTTGACCGTTTCAAATTACGTTATGCTAAGCGTCAACGCAATAAGCTGCTCACCATTGCCTTCAACGCCCTAAAGAAGCGCACAAAGGAAGATGGTACCGTTCGCAAAATCAAAAAAGATAAACGCGAAAGAATACGTGAACTAAAAGCTCAGGGCATTAAAAAGGGAGCTGCTAAAAAGTAAATTTAACCACTTTACTTTTTGTTTTAAAAATAGTTGAGTAGTGTTTCTTTAAAATCAGCAAAAATATAAATTTGAAAAAAGAAATTACTATTTTTAAGTATTTCATTTAATGTCAACTTAATTGGAGCATAGTTTTTTAGAGGTATCAATTACAAAAATTTTTAAATTTGATGTGATAAATCCGTTACTGCAGTGGAAAAGTCGCACACGCAAGCTTGATTTAAAGTTTAGAATAATAAAAAGGTAAAAGGTGGTTTTAATCAACATTAGAACAAATTAGTATTAAAATAAAACAATTTCACAGCGATAGTTTGAAATTGTTAGATTATCAGCATAATCTACTGCAGCATTGAATAAAATGTCCAATTTTAAAAAAGCCTTTAATCGGTTTAATTCATTTTTATAAATTCTACAAACAGCAAATTTGATATCAAAAAGGAGTTTTTGAAAAAGGTACAGTAAACTCGCAGAAACGTGAACACCCACTAACATGAACATCCAAAAACATGAAAATTTTTTTTCTTACTATTCTAAAACAACGTGAACTTTTTATCGAACGTTAAAATTCAATTTTGTAAGCTTATTTAAACATTTTGGGATTCCCCGCAGAAGAATCTCGTAGTTTGTTTTTTGTAAACAACTTCTGTTGCAGGATAAGTGGTTATGGTATTACCGCTACAGTTCTACTGGAAGCATCTCTCTGTGCTGACTATGCATATACATAAATAATATAAACAAGTGATCTTTAAAAATATTTTTATTGAAAATATGTCTAATAAAAAACCAAAAGTGTTAACTCTTCAAGAAAAGTCAGATATTTTAGAGCTTTTATGAAAAGGTTCACCTGTAACTGCTTTGCCGAAAAAATATAATGTCGTCAAATCCACGATTTGTTCAATAAGAAACACAAAAGATGCAATTTCGAAATGTGTTAATAATACATTTTCCAGTCCTGGAAAACGGAAAACACTGCATTCTTCAGAGCTTCCAAAAATGGAAAGATCTCTGTACTGATTTCGAAATTAGTATCTTCGAAACCCTTTTGCAACCCATAGTAGCATAGTACATATATTAAAATATGGCAGGAACTTACAAAAAGTAGAATCAAAACCTGTCCCATAGGTGAAAAATAACGTACTTTATTTTAAATTAAATAAAAGATAAAAAGAACTGTTATATAAAAAATGCAATCTAAAACGTGAACAAAATTGAAAACGTGAACACCCTCGGTAAAAATTAGTTCACGTTTCTGCGAGATCACTGTATTTGCCCTGCAGCTTGTAAGATTAACGTATAGTATTTAATTTTAAAATCGGATGAAAAAGCATCAAAAAAGACGTGTTAAAACAAATATGTAGTCGGTATCGAAAAGTAAATTTTCGCCTTAAAGTTCGTTTGTAACAAGTTGCGTTGCACTACATACTTCCGGTTTCTGAGCGATGCGAAATAAAAAGCAATTTTCCAGTATAAAGTCGTCTGCAATTATAGCATGTTATGATTTAAATTGGATTTCAGTCTAACAAATATGGAGTAATAATATGCCAGAACAGGGTTGTTATTCTATTAAAAAAAATAGACAACAATTAATTTAAAAATTTTAATTTATTTCTTTAAGTGTTTAGTTAAACACAATTTATAGAAAAACTTAATATGATACAAACAATATATATTATATAAATTAATAAATTATAATTTACATTCCCATTTTGATGAACAACATTTAAACGATATGTCTTTTATGAAACTGTTAATTATTCGTTCGTACACGGCTTTAAATGTACACAAAACATTTATCATCTGAAAACCAATTCAATACTCGATACCATTATTTCGATGAAAACGACTGTTGTAGGTTCGTACCTTTACTTTGTTTATCTTTACAATAAATTAATTGCCAATTGTTTGGATGATTATAGCCCAAAAATATAGGCAAATGTAAAAACAATGTCAAATGATCAACAGTTATAGAATTTGAGATTTTAATCCAATCACGTAGCCATTCAATTATTTCTTCTGTGCTCAAATTAATAGGATTTAATCCACGAATATAACAGGCATTGTACAAAGATTCAAGGGGCATATTGTGAACATCTCCCTCGCGACGAATTGCCTTATCCATATAATGAATTAGGAAAGCGCGCTCATAAAGGCTGTGACGTTTAAACCAGTAACTATGGATGCCATGTAATTTATTAAGCAGTTTCTGAATTGAAGATAAGTTTTAAATTAAATTATTATATTAAACAATTCACTATAAATGTAAAAAATTTGTGATAAGATAATTTAAAAAAGCTTTTATAAGAATATCTGGTATGTGTCAAACAAATTGTTTATCGGAAATTAAAAATAAAAAAGGAATGGTGCCTAAAATTTCTTTTATTTTTAACTTTTAGGAAAAAATATATTTTTTATTCAGTATTTTTTGAGAGTAATAACTTTGAATTAGTTAACTCTTCAATAAGTTTGAATTATTTTGACTCAATATAAGTTAATTTTGAACAAAATATTTAAAACTTAATTTAAAACAATTATTGCACAGACATCATTTACCGGATTTTCTTATAAGAACCTTTGTCTTTGAAATACTTACTCCACTGCAAAAGAGCGTTTTTAAAAAACTTACGATATGCTTGCTGGGTAAAGTAATTAAAGTTAAAGGTGGCTCTGCAAAAATATCTCTAATATCTAATATTTGCTCCACGGTTGGGTGGGTACCACTTCCTAGCTGACCTAAAACACTTCGAAACATTTCATATTTGGGATGTTTTTTTGTTGACTTTAATTGGGATTGCAATTCACGAAAAACTGGTCGGTTGTATGTCAAACGTTCGTGAAAATAGAATTGTTTAAATTCAGCTTTCTGCTGTAGCGTCCAAAAATGTGATGTTAAAAAAGTACGAGGGTACATTAAACTGCAAATAAAGTATAAAATATCTGAAATTTATATATTTCCAGTTTTAAAGCATAAAAAACTTACACCAGTGGAAATATGGCATAACCCACTACTGGCAACGATGAAAAAATTAAAGTTGGAGCTATCTTTATCATATCTTTAGGCATTTTCATATATAGCTCCAATTCCTGTCTGTTAAGTGATGCCAGGCCATCCTTAGAAGTATTTGTTATCCGATATACTTTTAAAAATCTTTTCATGTCCAAAAAGAAAGCTTTAATTCCATCGAAAAACACTCGATACCCTTTAACAACGGATGGAAATTTTATCTCCAAAACTTTATCATAGTTTTTTACATAGTCGAAAAATCGTGTAAACATGTAACCACGAACATTCTCGCGTACTTGTTGGGTAGATATCCTTGCTTTTGTAATGGGTTTCTGATTTTTTTGTAGTTTCGTTTCACTAGATGGTAAAGTTTTTTTATTATATTGAAAACTTTTAGCATTTGTAGGTTTGTTTTCAACTTTGTTTGGTAGTGGTATAGAAGATGTTGGTGGCTTCTTTGTGGCAGAATCACTAAAAACGATTTTATTTCTTTACATTCTTTTCAATATACATTACGGCCGATTTAGAAATATTCGTATGTTATGCTTTGTGAATGAAGAATTCAGTTTGAAATATGGCAAAAGAGTAATTTGGTGATAGTAGATGGTAGGAGTTGTTGACAAGTTACATTATTTCATTTATGCACCTTAAAAGGTACGAATTTTGTCCCAAAAATTTAAGTAATTTGTGAACAGCCCCTTACTATTAAAATTTTAAATATGTAGTATGAATACAGTTTTTTGTTTTCGTATTTGGATGCGTTTTTACAAAAACAAAATAGTAAGGAAATGAAATATTTAAACTGAAACCTCTAAACTGACACGTTAAATATATTTTTCTTTAAAACATAAAATTTAAATTTCGGGATTTAAGTTAGATGGATGTTTCAAAAGGTTAATTAATTATTAGACACAAGAGGATTTTATTCTTTTATACTCAATGCATTAGCTCTTTCTTCCATATACTTCAGATTTTTCATTAATTCTTAGTTACAGCAAAGGCTAAAAGCAAGCGAATTTAAATTTCGTCCTGCTGATAAACTGTGCTTTAGTTGCAGCAAGTTTTTATTTCACACAAAGTTTTCATCTAACAGCCTCTAATGATATGGAATAAATTTCATGTGTTTACACAAGAGTTAAGAGGATATTAGATAAATCGATGTTTTACATAAATAAAACCTTTGGAAATAATAGCCATTTGGCTAATTTGTCACAAATGTTGTGTTTTACTTAACATGAACATATTGGTTCTTTGTAAACCTTTTCTTATGAAATTTAAGTGTTTATTAGACGGAAAAAATTATTCTTATTTTTAAATTACTTACGTTGAAGTTACGTATTGCCTTATTAATGTACTACTAAAGCAGCTTTGTTGGAACAATGTTTCTTGGTAAACAAAGGCCGGTAAGCGCTTTAAACGAAGCACCAAGGCCATAATTATATTATTTTTAATAATAAGATTGATTTTTACTTTTAACAATAACTGTAAAGGATTGCACTTGGCAATGCACCGCAAGCACAGCTTCCTTTTTTATTTTTAAATGCAAAGCTGTAGTATTTATATTCTCTGGTTCCGGTGCAATTTGCAAAAAATAAAAACAACAACATACTAATAAACGTAATAATAAAAATAATAAAAACATATGGGCTTAACAACGCTGCCATGTAATTTGTTAATAACATAACGTTAACAGACTTTTTAGTTTGTTTGACGTTTTTAGTCACAGTGTACATTTTTAGCTGTAAATAAAGGCGAATACGTAACAGGTAAATGCATTCGCTTTGAAAGTCTTCTTTAATTAACAAATTTACAACAAATTTTTGTGTTGTAAATGTTTGACAGTTGAACAAAATTTTGGAAAAGTGGAGTACTTTTAGAGCTTATGCAGTCAGTTAGTATTTATACGCTTTGGTTATAAATTTAAAATAATTAAAACAAAACGTTCTCCCAAATTGCCATTTAAATTCATAACAAAGTGATGAAAGCTAATGGTTTTAGCCTACTTATTATCTTGGATTTTAATCGTTCTTTGGTGATATCAGCAATTCTTTACAGCCGTGATCTGCTTAAGTGAAACTTTTTCAATTCAAAAAAAAAAGTACACAGAGTAATAATATATCATATATGTCTGTACATTGGAAAAAATATGTCAAGTACAAAAACGAATATTTCATTATACAAAAGTTCATTTTGAAACAAGAGCAAATAATAAAGAATTTTACTGCGCCATAAAGTTTTGTAGTAAAAACATTGTCAAGAACTTTCCAACACGATACTTTAAAACTAATTTCAAAAAATTCCTAAATTATGGCAACACTATTAATAGCTATTTAAAAGGTAAAACTCTACGAGAAATCACAAGTATCGTTAATCATAGAAAATTAGATGTCTTGTAAAAACAAAGGGGTTAACTGTGGCCGAGATTTTTTTCGTCGTGTACTATCTAATTAATTATCTATGTCGTTAATAAAAGCAAATCATGACATCATTACGCGCTACAAAAAAGACAACAGAATTACAAATAAAGAACGTGCATCTGTAGAAAGAATGCTTTGCCTGAGAAGTTTGAAGTTCGCGAAGTAAAATATGACCCATTTATCTACGCTCCAAGCCTTGTCGTAATGAGGCACTCAGCTATGCAATTTAGAAAAGAAACCATGTGGTAGAGTCAAAAATAGAAAGGATCACTTGGATTTTGTGCGATAGCACATATTACAGATTCTTTTTACGGATAAAAGAATATTTGATTTGTTTGGGGCGTAAATATAATGGAGAATTTTTGAACAAAAACACTAAGAAAACAGTAACGCATGGAGGCTTATGAGTGATGGTGTGGGGCTGCATGGCAGATTAGGGTATCGAAAGTCTTCACCGATAAAATGTACCGTAGACAAGAACATATATCTTCACATTTTAAAAACAAGTGTTAAGGAAAGTGCGCGCGAGTTGGGCATTGCTGATAATTTTAGGTTTTATCGAGTTGCTTTACAACTACCCTAAGGATATTAAAAGTCCTGCAAAAAAGCCCATATATAAATGTTATTGAGCATTTATAGGACAAACTTGGACGTCGTATGCAGAACAGATTGTGCAGTAATAAAAGCAGCATTTACACAAGCAATAAAGCCAAGGAACGTCTGATATGGAATCTATCTCAAGAAAATTAAAAGTTGTAGATAATCAAAGAGAAATTGCAACAAAATTATTAATTGATGCATAAGCAATCGAAGTTAAAGATGGCCCGACTGTTAGTGTAATCATAGTTTTAAGATTTTTCGAGGTTTTTTTTTATTATTTTTGTTGTTATAAGGCTGAAGTACCTAGTTTACGATTTGTCACATTTACTAATATACAGAAAAAATATTTTAATGAAATATTTTGCAAAACTTTAAGTATTATTTATTTAAAAGCTGTTTAACTTTTCGCTAAATAGTTGTCCGACTTTCGATGTGAGCCATTGTATATAATAATGAAAAAAATAATTTTTTTCGGAATGAAATATATTAAATATCCTATATTTGTGGACCCTGAAGATAAACTACTAATCTACTACTACTAAAACTGCATGATCAAGTAGATCGGCAAATAGAGATTTTACTTTTAAATAGTTTATATAATCATCAGTCAATTCATTTGTTTATTAAAATCAATTTTTATAAATTTTTTGTAAGTTACGGAAAATTTATTTTATACAAGTATTTACTGACACTATTCGTGTGTCTTTACTGACGGACGATTAAATTTTATTATGTACTTCCCTCCGGTCTAAATGGTCTTCCGTAAAATTTTTAAATCGATTTCTGAAAAATAGTCAAACTTGACTGAAATAAAGACATACGTTTAAGTATTACATATTTTAAAGCTGGTGAACTTTTCTGTAATTAGTTGCCCGCCCTACTTTCGATGTGTTGCGGAGTTTATTTGAAATTTTTGTATGAATTGAAAAATGTGAATTATTATCGAGAGAATGCGAAAATTTCTTTACCAGCAAAATAAAAAGCATTAGCAGTTATTAATTGTGAATTTTTCTGGTCAAGTGTACGAGAAACCAAGCTTTAAATTTAATTTTTTTAATATTCATTTAATTATAAAATTATAATTATTATTATAAAGGAACAAATGCTTCGAGTATCGAGACCATCAGTCTGCTTTTCTTTTACAATTATCTAAAGTAACCTAAGAAATATTCTGCGTTGTTAATCAATTATTAATGACTTTGAGTTAAAATTTATATTCCGAATATCTCTTCTTAAATTGAAATACAAATTAATAAATAAAATGGTTCGAGTAGAAGTATAACTTGACATTTGAAATTTCATATAATCTTTTTTAGTGTGAAATAAATGGTTCGAGTAGAAGTATAATTTGAAATCTGAAATTTTATATAAACTTTTTAGTATGATATCGAGAAAGTAAAATATTGAACATTTGTTCCACAATGGTTTATTTGCCGGAATCCATATTGCGCTTGTGCCGTTCTCAATGTTAAGAGCACATAAGAAATCTGAGAATAAGTTAAATAATTCCATGGACTTTCTGCAATCTCTTACCTCGTCAAGAAAAACCAAAGAATTTTTTCAACAGTTTAGTTCCAGACATTTGCCTTAAATAAACGTTTTGACCGCTTCAATTCGCTATATTTAAGGCAGATTAATTTTTGTTTAAAAGGTTTTTTTTATACTTTGTACAAGAAAAAGAAAGAAGTAAAAAATGGTAGACAAGTAAATTGCGGGAAACAAGAACGAGCATCATTTAACATTGAAATAACGACGAAACTGCATACGTAGCAGTTAAATAAATAGTTGAATAAAAATATAAAAATCAAGAAAAGTGCGTAAAAATTATATGTTTATAATAATTTTAGATTTAAAAAAGTGTTAAAAATTAAAAACAAAAATCTTTTGCTAAGTTAATACAAAGAGAATAAATGTATTGATAAAAAATAATCACATCATTTTAGGCGTTTTTAAAATAAAATAAAAATGTCTAAATAGAAAATAAAAACAAGTTTAAAAAAGCCTTGAAAAGAAAAGATATGCACATACATAAGAGTATGTATGTTGAAAATGTATATAACCAACATATTATTTACACACACTAAAATTCTAAACATACAACTCTTACTCAAAGTCATTTGATGTTGTAACTAAAAATTATATTCATGAACTTGCATTTACATAGCTGCATACATACATGTATACATACATATGTATGTTTGTATAAAGTCAACAGTGCAATACTGTTTGCAGTTAGAAATTAATACAGGCAGGCATACATATACACAAACAGTCGCAAGAGTGTTTATAGGCATCTAGAGGTATGCATTCGTGACGGTATTAGGTTTTCAGTGTCATACTTATGTACATATGTATGTATGTATGTGTGTATAACTATTTTGAAAGTAACAACATCTTGAAATTATAAGTAGCTTTTTACACTTTGGTGCGTTCATTATTCTTTTATTTATTGTTATTCCTTTATTCATGTTTACGTTCTTTTATTTTTATTTTTCTTTTATATTTATTTTGCTTTTTGTATTTAATGCAAATATTTTCTCATATTCTCATGTTATATTAAATATAAACAAACGTGCACTAAACAACATGATACCTTTGGTTTCACTGCTTATCTTCAATAGAAAAGAAATAACCTACTCATATTCATATGTACATACATACGAGTATATGAACCAGCAATATTCTATAATTATGTGTACCTCCTTTCCCTCACTAATCCAAACTTGTACTTGTAATAATAATCACAAATTTTTATATATTAACAAAATTATAATTTATATTTGCTTCTTTTCTATTATTAACCTTGAAATTTGGTTCCATACTTTAGTTGGTGCATTTTTTATATATTATTTCTTTAAATTTAAATATTATAAATCTTTAGTTATTCTGTTACTAGTCTAGGAAATACAAACGAGTGCTAAGCTTATTTGGCCAGCAGTCATTAATTTATTTAATAATATTCAAATACTCAAATATATCATCCACCATTTTCTTTAATAAATCAGCAAAGCGCGAATTTTGAGCGCCTCATTTTTGATTTAAAATATTTTTATAATTTTATTACTATTCGTTGTTAAAAATTGTTGCGGTTAAAAAAAATAAGACTAGATTTGTACATTTATATACATATGACATATGTATACATAGGTCCAATTCAGGCCTTTAATTTTCTTATGTACAGTGGCTCACATCGAAAGTCGGGCAACTAATTACATCAAAGTTCAGCAGCTTTAAAATAAATAATAATTAAAGTTATACAAATTATACTTTATATAATAATTATAGTTATTTGACCTTTTTAATATTTTTTAGTAGTTAATTATTAAGCACTAGGTCATTATTATTTATTAAAAAATTTTTAAAAACTTTATTTTTTATTATGTTTTCAATATTTCGCCAAACCATTGGTTGGCATCATCAGGATAAACAAAAAAACAAAAAAATGGTGCTAACCAATGGTTTGGCGAAATATTGAAAAATATAATAAAAAAAAAAGTTTTTAAAATTTTTTTATTAAATAATAATGACCTAGTGCTTAATAATTAACTACTAAAAAATATACTTTGATATATTTTTTTAAAGAGAAGTAGCACTTCAGGCTATAAAGCCTATTTAGTCACAACAGTGCTACATTCTTCAGTAAAGGGATAGAGAAGAGATGAGACAGCTGGTGAAAGTAGAAGGATAGTTACATAGCCTTCAAGCTCTTATTTTGTAGTGAAAACAATCACCCGTAGGTTGATAGGGTAGGTAAGTACACTACCTACTTTCATTTTCTAGAAGACTTATGTTATCGGAAATTAACTGTCGTATACGACAGCACAGCGGCCAGTGACCATGCCTTCATCACTGAGCAGCCCCACCAAAAGTTAATTTTTATTTTTTGTAGTGAAAACAGCCAAGGTCTTTGTTGGGAATCGAACCCACAACCACCAGCCTGGTAAGCTAGTACACTACCGACTAGTCTACAGGGGCACCTACTTTGATATAAATATCTATGACTTAGAATATTTTTTCCTTTTTAAAAACTATTTCATTAAAATATTTATTCTGCATATAAGTAAATATAACAAAACAAAGACTACTACTTGATAACATTTTTAATTTTCTAAAGCTTTTAATCTTCTTAGAATAGATTCCATTAGTTTTTCGCAAACATCAGGTCTTAAGCTGGGCTTATTACTGCGAAACCTGCTTTGTATGCGATGTCCAAGTTTGTCCCATAAGTGCTCGATTACGCTTATATCTGGGCTTTGTACAGGTGCTTTGATAAACTTAGAGCAGTTATAAAGCAACCACTTATTTATAACTTAAATTTATCAGCAATATTTAACTTCCATACACTTTCCTTAACATTGGTTTTTAAAATGTCAAGATACATGTTGTTGTTTATGAGACTTTCTATAAAGTGAAGGTTTCCGACAGCTGAAGCTGCCATGAATCCTGACACCATCACTTATATAAGCATGAAGGCTATGCCTCAATTTTGTTAGAGTTTTCGGGCAAAAATTCTTTATTCTGTTTACAGCACACGTAATGTTGGGCATCGGTACCAATTAATTAAATTTGTCTTCAGCACCTGACAGATGTTAAAATGTTGATAAGAAAAGCCACATAAATTTTACATGGCGCCAAAATAAGAAACATTTTTAAATGTGCTACGCGATCCTTTTTATTTTTGGCACTGAGACTATCACACCGTTTCTTTCTAGCCACTCGGCCATGCAATTTGTTTTTTCTGAAAACTCTTCTTATTGTTCTCACATGTACTTCCTTTCCAAAATTAATGTTAACCATTGTGACAAGTTGTATAGCAAAGACTAATGGATCATTTTGTACTTCGTGAACTCTTTCGGGCAAAGCTTTCTTTTTATAAGTGCGCGTGGTTTATTTGCAATTCTATTGTTTTTTATGTAGCGCGTAATGATGCCGTGTATAGTTGATTTGCTGTTAATAAAGATACTAGCGGTTTTTCCTTGAGTTTTACCTTTTAAATAGTTATTATTAACCATTTTTCGCTCTTCCAAAGTAGACTGCTTGATTGTACGCGGCATTGCAAAAAAATTTTTAAAAATATTTTCACATTATGAAAAAAAATTTTTAACTGACTGCTACCGCTTATAATATAAAAATAATAATAAATGAACCAATGTAACGCTAATTGAAATGAGTTTTTTATTTTGCCCGTCTTTTAGTGTGACCATAATTTTAGAATTTTTTTAAAATTAGTTTTAAACTACAGTGTTGGAAAATTCTTGTCAATGTTTTTACTACAAAATTTCAAAAGTAAAGATTTTCATAAAATAATAAGCTATAATATCTAAAGAAGTTTATAAAAATCTACCAATGCTTTGCCCGACTTTCAATGTGACCCACTATACTTGTTGTAAACAAAGGCTGTCTGTCTGCCTGGTTTTAAAAATAATGGCTAACGGTTTTAAAAATAAGTTCTTACATGTAAAAATCATGTTTCGAAAGGCACCTCTATCACTTAGTTTAATTTAAAATTTAAAATTAAAATTTAAACACATAGACATGAGAATCATGTCTCCTGCCCTTATAACGGTCGTATGTAATACATACCTGGTGTAACGGTTTTACTAATACATACAGCCCTAAAAGTAAAAATCACCTCCCAATATTTAATAAATTAAATTTTTAAAATAAAAAATATAAAAATTGAGTTCAAAATTATTGTTGCTGAAAAGGAACTTTTTAAATTTAAATATTTTTGATTTTATTGATTTGAGTATCATTCGAGTCAAAGCAAAATATTCTTTATAACAAAACTTTTTGAATGCAGAAACTTTACAATTATTTTAAGGCCTTCAAAACGCAAGATTTCAGAACGCCTGTAAAATACGCCTTTTCAACATTAAGGTTTGTTATCCCCAAAAAATAAGATCCTGATCATAAAACTAAGGTTAGGAAGTAAATTGGCTTAAAAAATTCCCTTTTTTCCAACAACGGCAGTTTTATTGATACCAATATAAAGTATAACTATGGGAATTAATAATGGAGTATAATGTTGGGCAAATGTCCTATTCTAGCACTTCGACAGACGTACGCTCTTTTTACATAATTTTGAAACACATTTTGCAACAAAGCTTCAATGAAGTGCGGAAATTCGTTTTTCAGAGCGTCAGCTGTTTTTGGGTTGTTCACGCAAATTACGAGGTGGCCAATTTAAAAATTAGGCGGCTGAGAATTTTTTAACGCAATTAGTGAATATTTCGGATTGCTATGTGGTTTATGGCGCCATCTTGCTGAAACCGCAGGTCAATTATGGTTACGAAAAATTGGTTACCATAGTTTGGTAGCGCAGGAATTTGACGGCAACGTCATTTTCTTGATCGTTTTCGAAAAAATACTGTCCACTGACACCGCCTGACCACGAACCGCACCCTAAACTTTCTTTGAACGTTTTGGATGTTCCAGGCTCAGTCTCAACACTTTGCTGTACAGCTGCGGCTATGTTTACATCACTACGATTGTCGGTAACAATACCGTGAGCCTCTCGAATTTGGCGATTAAATTACGCAAAGTAATCTCAGAAGCAGCCTGATTACGAAGAAGAGCTGCTCAAATTTTATGAAGCGATGCAGTGATATTTTTACCATTTTACTAGTAAATTTTCACAATTAAAATTCTTTGCTCAAGAGTGTAATGTTCCATGCTTAACATTTTCTCACATTTTACTAAAAAGAATGTCAAATGATGAATCAATTCTTGATATTTAATCTTCTGACAGAAAATTTACTTCCTAACCTCAAATTTTCCAACCAATTACTTGCCGATTTTATTGTCAGGGTTTATTTAGATAAATACTGTTTCATTAATATTTTGCGAATCTTTTGTATAGTGGTGAAGTTACATTTCATTAAGCATGACACTATGGTAAAGAAACTCATTAGGATTCCAATGAAAAACTTTGTTGAATTACATTTACTGAATTTACTAAATTAATCCTGCCACTGTAGTGATACCTATGATAAGATACAGTCTTTGATAATAGTCTTAAATTTATATCTTTGCAATCCTTAGTTTCTTGAAACACAGGTTATCGTAAAAATGTATCATTCATCTTAGGCCAATTGAGATTACAAAGAAAAACCACACATTCTCAGTAATCCTTTTCTGTTTTTTACGCCTAAAAATACGATATTCTCATTTAATTACTTGGAAGAATAAACCAGTTTTAATATTTGCTCATGTTACTTCTAAAAACTATAAATATGAAACCAACTCCTGGTATTCAGTTGCAAAGTTTCCTTTTTTTTTTGCTGTAACGCATACACAAATAGGTAAATATGTGTATAATCTATGTTTGGACAAGAAATGTTTGAAAAGTGCACCAACAACATTAACAGGTTTTAGTTAGGCACTTTTTTGTGTCGTCTCTTTTTTTACATTTTCTATTGCTTTAATGAATATATTTTACTAACAAAATATCTGCATATTTGCTGTATAAACATAGAAATTTACATTTATGTGTGTGTGTATGTGTGCTTGTTTGTTTTACTTTCATACATGCATGCACACATATGTGCATACAGTTTAGAGTATAGACGTAAGAGTATCAGTATAGTTGACAAGTGCATGGGTACTTATAACGGTACAACAGTACGTATGAGCAACACAAGAGATCGCTTTGCCTTTAATTCATCATAGCGGTTTGTTTACGGCTTCTTTAATAAATCATATTTGTTGTGTACGAGAACATGCATATACATACGTAAATATATGTATGAATACTTTGTATGAGGAGAGTGTGTGTATATGTATGTGCGTGAGTAATAATGCCTAAATATAAATAAATATATTTCCTTCCTTCTTTGTTGATTATTTGACTTTAATATTTCTTTTTTAAAACTATTTCACATACATATACTTTCATAGAAAACTTTTTTTTTCTTTTTTTACTTTGAAGAAAAATACAATTTTCATAAACAGTGTTCGCTTGTTAAGCTTATTTTTTATTCATTTTATTTAGAATACAGCAAAAAAAATAGTAATGAATTAGTGAGAATTTTCGTTTGCAATATTTTCTCAGTGGTTACGCCTTTTTTTTGTTCAACAAAGGAATTGATTGCTTTTCGTAATATTTGTGACAAGTTGTCATTGTTTTTAAAATTGCACGAAAATATGTATTTTTGTATTATTGTGTTTTTCTTGTTGATTTATCAAACTATTTGATGAGTTGTTATAGAAGGCACATTTATAAAATAAATAAAATTATTCTTTTTAAGGCTTCGATTTTATGAGGGTGGGTCAATAAGACTGACTGGTGCTGCTGTCTCAAATCACACTGTATTGTGGTGGATCCGTGCTTCGTCCACGGTGCTTAAATTCGCTCATGTTAACTGGTTTCACCACAACTCCAGGAAACCAAACAAAAGTACCAACCAGAACGAAATTAACTTTTTTCCATTTTATTCTCAAAACCCATGGTGATCTGCTATCAGCGGCTGTCAAACACAAACTAAAGGCAGCGTGTACAAATTTTGACGGAAATAAACTGACAGTTGCCTGTTGACAATGCGAGTGTTACAATTTCATTTAAAAGGCTGAAAATTAAAAAAAGTTACGCATTTATTGACCCACCCTCGTATAACTTGTTTTTAAAATAAGATAGATTAGCACGACTCGTAATAATATTTACTGTTCAAATAAGTAATACTTGAAATTTATAATTTATTTGTATGTATGTATTTTAATTCTTTTTAAGGTTTTCATTTAAAATTTAATATTCAGTTATTGCTGAAAAGCAACACAAACTGTGACATGGCATTCCTTACAACTTTAAGTTTTTTTTTAAATAACAAAATCGAGTATTAAATATAAATATAAAATAAATAGTTAAACGATTTATTTAAATGTCTTTAATGTTTGGAATCATTTTCAATTTTATCAATTTTATTTCGTGCTTGATTCCTTCAAATAAATTTTTCATGATATTCTCACAAAATATTTATTACAAAAATATATATCAAAAAATTAACATTTTATGATATTCTCATAAAACATTTATTCAAATATTTATTTTTTAATAAATATTTTATGAGAATATTATGAAATATTTATTTAAAGGAATGAAGTACGAATTAAAATTGCTTAAATTTAATTGTTTTTATTATCTTTCAAGGGAAATTTACATGCAATTCGTCCTTAATTTTTCAACCTTTATATAGATATGTTAAAGCATATTGAATCACGGCCCTGGTTTCTTACAAATTTTTTTTCAACAAAAAATATTTTTTGAAAAATATTATATTAGTCGGAAAAAGTACTAAGTCAATTTTTTTAATTATTCAGGAAAGACATAAAACTGTCTAAGTTTTTTTTAGCAGACTTTTTGAAAACCTATAAAGGCAGTTTTTTTCTTTAGTCCATTCCCTAAAATTACCAGTAGTCGTAGGATAAAATTGATGTTGAAAAAAATATAAGCTTTTTTTAAGTACATTTCCTCTTTGGAAATCATTATTTTAGTAGGGACTTATTTTTCTTAAATATGTGTTTTCTTATTTCTGGAATTTAATTTAAGAAATTGATCCTTATGAAGCATAATTCGTTGCAGCGATGTTCTCTGTAACCAAAAAAGCTCAAGAATGTAGTTCTTTTATTGGATTTGATTAACAAATTGGTTAACAATAAATAAGAATAAGAATTATTAGTTTAAAGAAAAAGAAATAAATAATAATAAAAAGGTATATTTTTGCAATATAGGGAACATCTAATTGCTTAAAATTATACGATTATGTTAAATTTAATAGTATATTCATTTTAGGCGGAAGCTTTCTATGTTAAAAAATAGGTACAGAATATTTAGAAAAATAAATTATAGATGAGGTGGATCATCATAAAAACCGTGATGGTCTTTTGGTAAAGTCAGTTTTAAAAATTGTAGGTCATCATATTTTCTCGCCGTTATTTTCAAATGTCTGGCATACTCGAATGTTTGTGTTCTCTACTCCAAAACAGTACTGGTACGTTCGACATTTTTCAGATTCATCGGAAAGTTATCGATTTCGAGTTCTTTTAGTTGAAACAATTTTTATTAAGCTATTAGCATAAGCCTTTTTTCGAACCATGACATTTTTCAAAATTCCGTAAATATTTTTCATCTTTCATCATGTGTGATCTGCACCTTATAGTAACATTTCCTTTACATTTGCATTTTTTTCCTAACACAGGTCGGTCTGTTTTCTTATTATCTGTTGCATACTTTTTGTCTTCCCATATAACCTTTACCTCTTTCTCTCCGGTTTTTCTTTCTTGACCCGAACCAAGCGGGGTTTTCACCTCTTGCATTTTTTCGATGTCGACGATAACTCATACTAATCATCGGAATTACTGTTAAATCCATAGGGAACCAGACTTTTAACTCCATCATCCGACTCAGTTCCACAATCCATGGCAAATATCTAACCAAATTTATAATTAACAATGGTTTCCCATACAAAATAAGTAGTTAGCTTCGGCGTCCAAAAACTGTAGAATTATGGTATTTTGCAATATTTTAATTTTTTTTTAATTCACAAACCCGCATGTAATTCAAATTGAAAACAACCAAAATTCTCATTGCGTGCAAAAGCATTTAAAAGTATAATCACCTTGATATAATGAATTATATAAAATGTAAAGTAGATATTTAAAATTGCAGCTATTGCCAAATTGCTGTAATTCTTTATAATCTCACTTAAAACGAAAAGACTTTATTAAAAACAAAAAATGTATGCCTTTTAACTGGACTTGACATATTTTCTTTTGGACTTAGCCTACCACTGTATTCTAAAAAATAACAAAATAATGGTATTATTATTTTTATTTTTTATTATTATTTTTTCGATATTTCGCCACACCGTTGGTATTTTGAATTATACTAGCAAGTTATATCAAAATCTCATTTTCGACGAAAAGTGAACTAAGGTAACGAATAATTGTTCTAACAGCTCTGCTGTTATGCAGAGTTGAGGAAAAAAATTTCGTTATTAAGCTGACAATCTTTTCGCCGAGCTTGGCTAGTATGGTTCCAGAGTGAAGATCTAATTGCCATGGGAATGACAAATATTTATTATTGTTTTGGTTGGTTAATAAATGTTGTGAAAATCCGTAAGAGCTAGATTATCTAGAGATTACGTATGATTAACTAATTTATGATTAAAAATCTGGCAATATTGTATATCGTTCCTTAAGCTTTTGTAATTTCTATTTCCTGAACAAACAATCAATTAAATTATCGAACAATGAAATTATTATGTATACATGCGTACGAGTATCAATGAGAATAATAAAAACATAATATAGAATATATTGTTTTAACAGCAATTTTATTCTACAAATTAGTTTTTATATACAAAAGGTATTAAGTACAAAAGTTATTTACACATGTGTCCAATATACTAATTTACATATTAGTTGTATTGTTTCCAGTCTATTACCCATCACACATAAATGTTTGAAGTTATACTTTTTCAAAACTTGGTATAATTTTTAATGCAAAATAATTTGGTGTTAATTTAAGAAGATATATCATGAATAAATCGGTTCTTTGTTTTTGTTTTTGTTTCTTCATTTTAATTGAATTGTTTAATACTGTAAACAAATATGCTGAAATAAATATTTAAAAAAATGTCTAGTGTTAAAACAATAAAATGAAATAGTTGAGTTTAAAACTAATTAGGAAGATTATCTAGCATAAACTAATTGGTTAACCGCGTTACGAATAGTAATATTGACTAAAAGCTTAAACTAAGTGATCGATAGAACAGAAAAGGTGAATTCTTATATCTCTCAAAAAATATTAATTTTTCAATTTCCATTTTGTCTCCTTAAAACTATGCCCCTCTAGTTATAATACATTTACTTTTTTACAATCCTCAAATCAGTTTCATTATCCATTATTTGATGTGGGCTTGAGATTTCTCAACGATTTGGTTTCTATCTTTTTATTGATTATGATATTCACGTGCTTCATGCCCAAAATTCGCGAAAAAATTTCCTCTGCCTCTTCTCTAATATTTCATCGATTTTTAATGTTTCAAGCACATTTTCTGAGTCTTATGTGGAAATCTTGTACTACTTGTAAACATTCTTCTGACTTAAAGTACAGTCACCATATGCCACTCTCAACATTTCTATTGCTTTGAGCACAAAATTTGATGGAATTCGTGTTTAGCAGTAAATCGCTAAACAGACAAAACTGTTATGTCTCTCACAAAAGAACTAAACTAAACACCACCGAACTCAACTCGAGACAAGTATACCAATATTATTATTGCTAATCAATCCCCTTTTTTATTGTACAGACCTCGTATATATTTTTATAAATACAAATAATTTCCGAGCACTATTGACTTTTAATTTCGATGCTGTAAATGTTTAGCGATAAATTGTAAATAAATTAAATTTTTCAAACTCATAAAATATTTTTTTTTGGTTTAATTGTGGGTGCTTAACAGGCATGAAAGAATTTCAGGTCAAGATATTTTATTATTATTTTTCATCGTTTATTTATTAAACCATAAGTTTAATTTTAAAAGAGTGTTAATTTAAGAATTAAACTTGTGTGCTTACTGGGCGGATACAGATGTATACTTGACTCATACATGTACATCTGTTGTGTAAGTGAATTTTCATGTTTATACACTAAACATGCAGGGAATAATGAGCAAAGGATTGAATGAACAAGCAAAGGCTAAGACTTACATTAAAACAGAAAAAAAGCAACAAAACAAAAACAAAATATGAAAATAAAACTAAAATTCATATTCTATCATGTGGAAATGTGCTTGTAAAACATTCATATGGACGAAGGATCAAAGCACCTAATTAAATCAAGGATGATGTGTTAAAAATTAGAAATCGTATTATCAAAAATTTTCTTTATACTGAATGAATAAAATAGCATTTTCAAAGATATAAAAAATAAAATTTTTTAAGAAATAAAAAGATTTTTTTACATGGAATCATGGCGTGACAATATACGCAAGCATTTTAGTTTAGGAATTATACGTTACAAAAATTATGTCCTTTTAGATTAGTCTCAGATTTAGTTTGAAATTGATAAAGCCTATAAGAATTTCACAGTTTTTTAAAAGAAATTACATTAATCAAATGGTTTCTCAAAGGCTGCTGTATTTTTTGTATTAGAGATTTTTGGCATTTTTTTTGTGTTTTAGCTTTGTTGACAGAATACAATTTCCGTTTAATCATTTGGGCTTGAGATTTATGATGCTCGAGATTTTTATGCAAAACCTTTTTTCAACGTTACTAAGTTGCTCTGAAAGGCGATAATTTAACACATTTAAAATATTTTTATTACAAAATATTTTATCACTTCATCACTACAATGAAATGGTACAAGTGATGATGTGTGTAAAAATTATAAATACTCGTTACGGAAAAATAGCTGCTAAAAATGTTTTGGCTCATATGCCAAGAATAAATAGTTAAAGTCAATTTATGAACTTAAGCAATTTTGAAAAATATTTAATGTATAGTTACACATGGATTAGAGTTTAACAATGAAAACGCAATAAAACTTAAATTAAAATGTAGTACGAATGCACATGATTGGTACAAAATATGTTTAAAAGTTAATTACCCATAAATAATAGTAATTTAAATTGTATTTAAAGCTGTGGCTGCAAAGTAAGTGTAGCTAAGTTAAAAGTTAGTTGAAGTTTATATATCAAGCGATATAAAAACCTTCAATTAAACCTTAAGGAATTTTATTTTTATTGCACTATTCTCTCTTTAATTTGTAATTTATGTTTAGAAATTAAAATATTTAAGGATTAAATGAGTTAATAAAAGAGTTTATATCGGTTATGTTCTTGTAATTTCAATACATTTAGCTTTGAATGTCCTCGTGAAAAGTTTTAAATGAAATATAGATAAAAAACTTAACAATATTGCCATTTTCCTTCCTAACTGGCTGATTTGTATTCGATGGCGAGCGCTTTTGATGCGAATGCATCATTCTCAAGCCGCGGTTTAGTTAGTGGAAACACCCTCAGACACTATCTCAGAACAACGACAGAAACAACTGGCAAATTCAATTCCAGCGGGGTATACAGACTTACCTGTACCTGCAAACGAACCTATATAGGGCAAACTGGACGAACACTAAAAACAAGGTTTACAGAACACATACGATCATACAAACGGAAAAGAGAAGATTCAAACTTTGCATTACACCTTGACACTCACGGACATACACCAAGGGAAATAGATGAATGTATGACATTATTACATCCTTACAAAAAAGGACGAAGACTAGACATTCTTGAAAATATGGAAATCTACAAGACAAAAACATAAAACAACGACATTATAAACGAACAGGTAAACACGACCTCAGACACAATTATCACACCATTAAAACTACTTATGCAGACGGACACATGTACCTACATAATAGTAAAAGACGATGGTATCGGTAAGTTCGCTTTGCATATAAATGTTAGATGGCCGGTATTCTGCTTACCTGAATATATACGGACCTAATAACAGAACTACTTGAACGCCAACACTGACTCACCAGTACAAACTAAACCGCGGCTTGAGAATGATGCATTCGCATCGAAAGCGCTCGCCATCGAATACAAATCAGCCAGTTAGGACGGAAAATGGCAATATTATTTCATCTACTGGCGGAGGACAACCAAACAACATAATACCAAAAAACTTAACATTAATCAGCTTTACTGACGCTTCAAGGGTTTCGTACTTTTCATGGACCAGTTTTAAAATTTTCACAAAAGTTAAAAATTAAATAATATCGTCTTTTAGACCATTAAACCCAGATTCCTTAATTTACACAAAGGTTTTTTCCTCTATAATAAACCTATACAAAAATAAAGTAAAAAATGACGGGGCATTCCTATAGAAAACCGGATTTTGATGTGTATTATCGTATTTTTCGAACCGTTTTTGGCAGCTATTTTAAATTTCAGCAATAGTCCGGCTTAGGTGTATGTATTTGTTTCGAATACTTAAGTGTCTAATTTTATAAAGAAAAAAAATTATTTAAAAAGTTGTGTGTTCATTTTTTAAGAAAAGAAAATAATCTTTAAATTCATTTAAAGAGTGGTCCATAAATTATAAGAAACCTCTTGAGTATGAGTCCAAATTGCTATAGTTGGACTATAGTTAATATGCTTGTATGTATGTATGTATGTATGCATGTATGTATGTATATATATATATATATATATATATATATATATATATATATATGTGTATGTATGTATATTTGAATGTATGTATGTATGTATGTGCGCATATAGGTATGTATGTATGTATGTATGCATGTGTGGATGGATGCACGTAAGTATGTATGTATGCATGTATGCTTAGCTATGTATGCAAAAAAATTCAGATAGTTACCGGACTGCAAGGCTAAACAACTTCGTTTCAGTATCCCCTACTACCTCTAGTACTACCGCAAAACTGTTTCCTCGTAGGGGAGAGTAGCCTTAAAACCACAACTATTTTTGGTTTCTCCTACGGCTCTTATCCTCTTATCCTGGCCATCCAAGTTCTAAAAGGACAACCTTAACTTACATACATACTGCCAGTAATCTAGTGATTGCAACATGTTGTCTAAACATTTATTTCTTCCTAAAACAACATTTGTCAGGATCGCTCGTTCGATAGAAAACATGGAGCCACAAAAAATATTCGGGATCTTTAATATGCTGACGACAAGGCGGAAAAAAAGAACACCTATCAAGTCCGAAACGAGATACGATCGAAAACATTCAAGCCCAGTAGGAAATTGCGTGAGATAAAAGTTTACGTAACCATGTTGCCTGTCATACCACACTTTTTTATTAGGTATCAGCCCTTAAGTCCATCTACAATTGACACTTGATGTTCATTTCATTTGCCACTCAGCCATGCTGTTTTTTCTAGCGTTCGCTATATCGTTACGATTTGCAAAAAGTCGATGTGTCTCAAACTGCGATTTCTTCTGCTTTGCCAATATATCAATTGGCATTATCGTTACAATAACTAAAGCAGTTTCATTATTTTCAGTTTGTTCTGAGCAAGGTAGTTTGTGCTCCTGCATAGAGATGCATAGGTGCATAGATAGTATTTTCCGTTTTCGGTACTTGGGATCTCGCGTGTTCGGTATTATCCGGCACAAAGCTGTACATAGTCCTTAGTCCTTACATAATCGAGATGTTATTACACAGTCGCCAACTGGACAATTTTATGGCTGGTTAGAGGAAGACTCATTATCCTAAGCCATGCCATAATCAATTAAATACACTCCCTGAATTTGCCTTAGATTCATCGAGAGTTTTCGCCACAATCACAAGCGCTATATCATCTGCAAAACCGACAATTTGTACTCTGTTAGGAAGATTTAGTATCAAGATGCTATCCTACATCACATTCCATAATACTGATTCGAGTATCAAACCATGTGGTACTCCCCCTATTACTTATGTTTCCTCACTCCTTCATTGGTTTCGTAGATGAGTTCTCTCTTACGAAGATGGTCCACAAGGTTCGCTGAAGTATTTAGCTGCAGGAAGACATTAACAATTTTCTTTCAGTTGGCTGCATTAAACGCGTTTTATATATCCAAAGTAACAAGCACATAATACTCTTTGGAGACTTTTTAACTAACATTGCTTTAAATTGCTTTTTTTCGCATTTACTGTTGATTTCCTACTCGGAAAACCATATTGCATTTTGATAGGTCCAATTACAAACACTTCCAGTAATTTATAGTATCTATCATACAAAGAGCTCTATACCATGGCGGATCTTCTAGGACCTTCTTAACCTTGGGTAGGAGCACAAGTTTTTGTTTTTTCTAAATTGAATGAAAACTTCCCTGTTTAAGACATGTTTATTAATAACAGAAGGTGAATTTTACAACTTCTCTTAGAATAAGATTCAGGAGGCTATCAGGTCCAGGCGCTTTCTTATCTTCTTTTTACAGTGAATTCCATAGTGCTTCAGCCTGCTCTAGGAGAAGATGTGTCACTATCCTATTTAAGATTGTAGCACCTTGTATGTATGTATATATGAACGTATGCATGTATGTGTGTATATATATTTGTACGCATGGACTTATGTATGTATGTATGTTCGTATCAATGTATATATGTATGCATGCATGTATGTATGAAAGTATGTAGGTATTCACTTAGATATGTGAGCATGAATACGTAAAAATGTATGTATGTATGCTTGTATGTTTATATACTTATTTCTTAGTCTGTTGCCAATCAATAAAATAACCATTAATTTAACAAATCAAAACCATACAAAATAACAAAAACAGAAAAACAAACAAAAACTTTCTAAAAATATATTAAATAAAAGCAATCACACAAAAATTGTACAAACAATTTTAATTTAATGTATGATTTATTTTTCTTTCTTCTTCTTTTTTTCTATTTTTATCGCAAACAGTTAAATGAAGAGAAAATTGGTTGGATGGAAAACCGCATGCAAAAAACACAAGTATAAATAAAAACCTAAAGAGAAAGAAAAACAATACAAAAACGTCATACATACAATGTTGGCCACAAAAGTTTTTATTCCAATTATTGCTCAATTTTATTTAAATTTATATAAATTCTCAACCTGATGTCTGTCGATATTTCTTGCTCTCTGTCTCCCTCTCATTTTAAAATAATAATAATAAGACAAAAACAAAAAAATCCTTTCAAATGCAATTTTCAACTAATAATTATTTTAACACGTTTAGTAAGTAACAACAACAACAACAAAAACAACAACTGCAACAACTATATATAACATTATTTAGAATAATAAATTTATGCAACAACATCATTAATATTTTACAAATTTTAAAACTGCCTACATTTAAAACAGCTAAAAAAAGACAAAGAACAAACAAAATTTCTCCTTAGAAATAATAAATTTGCTCATCACTTGCGAAACTATTCACCCACCAGTTAAATATTGTAAACGTAACTAACAACGATACTCGTATATTGTCATCAACTCCATAGTTTGTCAGCGGTGTAAAATAAATCCTTATTAGAATCAATATCATTATAATTGGTTATATATTGGTCTACTATAAAAAATAAAAGAAGAAAAAAAAACAAATAATAACAACAACAATGGCCATTAATATTTTGGATTATGATCATTATGCCATCAGTGCCATAGTAACGGTCAGTATGCAAATATTTTTCTTTCTTATCAATTCAATACTTCACATGGATAAATTAACGGATTTTGCTGGAGGTGTGAATTTCATCATAATATCGCTGTTGACTTTTTTTCTTGGACAAATAGATCGTCCATCAAAGGTAAGTAGATAAACCATCTAATATTTCATAATAATCATAATGACATTGCTACAGTGTGATGTACTTTTCTTGTAGTGTATTTGAAAACGAATTGAATTAACATGTGTTCGTTCGTACGTACAGTTAGAAATACAATTTTCGTTTAATAAGCATTATAAAAGAATAATAATCTCATAATTTATTCTAATCACACACTTAAGAATATCTTTTCAGTTGTATCAGGATATTTATTTTCTTTTTTATTGTAATTTTTGCATTAAGTGCAGATTGTGCCACACAAGGATTTATGTAGTGCACACTTGTGTACTCAATTCAAAAATATATTGTTTTCCTATGTATTTAGATAGACATACACGCCTCTATGTACCCCTATGTAGGTGTGTATGTATATCTGCATTTGAGTAATTTCATGTTCATGGCTAAGAAATATTGTATTTTTCATTTATTTGCTAAAAGTAGACTAAGCAAAATAATGAAATATTAGGGCCAGTGAGAATATAGAATTTAATTAGAAATTGAATGGAAAAGATTTTAGCAGACTTTTACTATATTGAAAGTACTCATATTTTAAAAATTACGTTATAGAATAATAATAATAAATCAATTCTATTGAAAAAACTTTTTGGTTTTGCCGCAAACTTTAACGTCACCTCAACTGACTGCCGGTTGAGAAAGTTCTTAAGTGGCTAAAGAAAATTATTTTTTATTATGCCCTACAAAATGCTTTTATGGGGAGAAACATCACACTTTTATTGTCCTGACTTAGTACATACAAACATACAATATGCATAAACGAAGTTGGCTTTGCAAATGCACTATACGTTTTTAATTAAATCTCAATCTCCGGCTTCTAAAATTTGTTCATGTCACTGCTCAGCTAAAATATATTTTCGCATTTCCTCTATACGAAAGAAATCTGAGTCCACTGATGATCTATATGAGCAGTAGTGAAATGGCCATATGTGTCTGTTGGGAAGGTATGATACTATGTTTTGCTGCCATTTTGGTAAACACTAGTCTTGACAGTTCATATTTAGCCGTCGTGAAGTAGACACATTGCAAATTTATTATGGAAAAATATTCGATAAACCAACGTGTTTTAATCGTTAAAACATTTAAGCAAAATCAATCATCGATTACTGTGACCCTGAGAAAGTTAGGTGAAATTTTTGGCCGAAACAACGTGCCAACAAAACGCACTACTTATTATGTAGTGAATGATTTCATAGAAAGAGGGTCTGTAGATGATGGGCCCAATCATGGACCACAACGTAATGCAAGATGGGCTGAAAACATTACTGCTGCTCAAAAAAGTGTTAAAAACAATTCATCAACCTCAATTCGATGCCGTGCCCAGGAGCTTGTTCTTCAAAGAACAAATTTGGCCACAATTTTCCACAAGGATTTGCATTTGTTTTCATATAAGCTCCAGTTGACACAAGAGCTTCTTCCACAACACCACTTACGCAGCCGTAAATATGCCAATAGGATGTTACAGCTCGCCTATGACAACTCCGATTTTCATGAAAAAATCATAATGAGTTATGAAGCACATTTTCATTTGAATGGATGTGTGAATAAACAGAATAGTCGATTCTGGGGAATGGGAAACCCTCAAATTTTTCAACAGTCACCTTTGTTTGCTTCCATTAAAAGTGGCAGTCTGGTGTGCAATTTAGTCAGGAGGAATCAGTGGACCTTACTTCTTTCGAAATGAAAACGGCGTAACCGTAACTGTGAATCATATCCTGATATGATTGAAAACTTTTTAACGCCCCATCTGCATGCTTTGGGCTTGATTAAGATGTGGTATCAACAAGACGGTGCCACATCGCATACAGCTAGGATTACAATGGAATTACTACGAGATCTCTTTCCGCAACAATGGTGATGTTGATTGGCCTCCACGGTCGCCTGACTGCCTTGACTGTTCTGGACTTTTTTTTTTGTGGGAATATCTGAAAATCAAGGTTTATGCAAACAAACTATAAACGCTTGAGCAACTCAAACAAGATATTAGTGATGAAATTAATGAAATACTGAGTGAAATGTGTGAGAATGTAACGAAAAAATGTGCTCAAAAGGGTTCACATTTGTGAGGCTAACAGAGGCGAACATTTATCTGATATTGCATATCATACATATTTGCTGACATTAAATAAAACATTTATCAATATACGATCCATTCTCTAGCATTTAATCAAAAATTAGTGTAGCTTCCCGGCGGACACCCTGTACTTTATGTGAATATCATATTTATATTTAAAGGAAAGCACAATTAACTTAGATTAACATAAAAATGATTACAAATAATAAATTTATTATTAAAATAATTATTGTACAAAATTTTCAAATAAATTTTAAAAACCTTCTCTTTTTCGATTTATAAAAAGAACAAAAGAGAAAAGTGGCTTAAGGTTAACTTGCATTGAAAACTAAGAGAATATAATTTTGTGCCAAAATAACACTTGTTAAAATTTTTTGGGATGGAGAAAAAAAGCAAAATCTCAAATGGTAAATGCCGTAGTATAGTTAAGTTTTTGGATAATGCAAACAGCGGCTTATCCATTGTAAATACATTCGTTCACCTTGATTACTGATTACAAAAGACTTAAATGTATTTATATTTATTAAGTGAACATTTAAAAATTCGTTAATAAAATGCATATTATACTGTCTTACAGAGATTATTGATATTGAGAAAAAAGAAAGTGAAGTTTATCGAGTTTTATATAGATATTCTTAATCCCGTAAAGGAGTGAGTAATGAAAAAAGTATTTTATTATGTAAATTATTTGCCGGTTTATTAACATGCAAAAATTGCTTTTACATGAGATGGTTTTGATGTATGTAAAAGCGCGGTATTCTGTTTAGCGTTTCGAGCGGAATACGGCCAAAACTTCTTATACAAAAAAATAATCAAAAATAATGTTGCTGACGCTGTACTATCTTCATTTTGTGAAAAGTCACCAATTGTTTCTGACTTCATGTTTATAACAGCAAAATTTATATGGCAACATTTCTTTCCGAACTGCGAAACAATAAAATCTGCACTTATATCGCGTGGAATTGATTGAAAACGCAACAGATATACAGGATGCATACACAAAGGATGCATACACAAAAGCAATAAAAACGACAATTTCTTTCTAAATCATAGTGTTGGCAACGCTTGCTAGTTGTCAAGTTGTTCCGAAGAAAATAAGTAAAGTTGCTAAACAACTACCTTAAATATTGACCTAGTGACGTAGCTTGTAGCCCCAAAAATAAGAACTTCTGCATCATTCATGTTATCAATAATAGTAATAATTTTATCGACATACGTAGTTTTTTGGTCAAGGTGGATTTATCTCAACGCTTCCAAGTGTTAATTGGCTTCAAAAGAAGGTTTCTATTGATCCTGATTTTCACCTCCCCGGGGGCACATTGATATGTTTGGACGGAATCTCACCGTAATTACATGTGTCAACGGGGGTAAAAGGGAGCACAGTCCCTTAATAGACTAGCAGGAGCCAACTGAACAATTCCACTATATTTCCACGGGAATCAGTAAAGCCCCAGAGTACAGCTATTTGTCTTTTCAGCCTTTCAGCTGTTCTCTGACTGGTTATTGAGGTTGGCCCTTCGGGAGCATCGTGGTGGTTGTGGCTTCGAGGCCTTCGTTTGAGTTGTGTGCGTCGAATCATTAACAATGAACACAATGAATGCTCCAGGTCTAGTAAGCATGATTGCGGCTATGTTCTTAAATTTTATTAAACTTCATGCGTTTTGGACCAGAAGTTGGACAGTCTCCAACTCTTCAGCAAGGTGTGAAGTTGAAATTGCAACTAGGAGTGACTGAAGGATATACGTATCTGAAGGGCTTCTAGGACGAGGATGACGCTACATTTCATCCACAGTGGTATGATCCTTCTTCTGGTTATGGCTTACACTGCTAGGTACAGACGTTAATCTTATCACGCATCCCGATTTTCATAAGCGAATTTTGTTTTGCGATGAAACTCACTCAATAAACAAAACTGCCGAATTTTAGGTAATAGTAATCTTCAAGTGTTCATGAAGACACCGTTACATTCAGAAAAAGTGAGTGTTTGGTGTGCTTTATGGGTTGGTGGTCCGAACTTCTTTAAAAACTATGCTGATCAGAACGTTACATTAAAAGGTAACGGCTATAGAGCCGTAATCATGGCTTTTCGTTCATCAATTGATCAGCCATCAAGTGTAGGAGCTGTAGTTTCTACAAGACGGCGGAATATGTCACACGGATCTTGTCGCAACTGATTTTTTGAAGGAAGGAAGTTTTACGTTTCGGAGCCTTATATTGAACTCCAAGATCATGCTATTTAAGGCCGCTAGACCATTTTCTGTGGGGATATGGAAGGCCGCTAGTTTACGGCGATGGACCGATTGATCACTTGGAAGACAACATTCACCGCGTTATTGCTTATATACATATTTACATTATAATACATTTTAATTAACCTAAAGTTCATGTCAGTTTGAAAAATTAATATTTGTTTTAATCTATTTAAAAGTTCAATACCTCTAAAAACACCCTTTATACATATAAATCCATACATATTTTGATTTATTTAAATATAAATATTTAAAAAATTAATATTCTGTAAAAAATCGTTCAACATCTTGTTAAACAAATTAATTCTTTGACTTGGAAACAAAGTAAATGTGTAAAAGACATGAAAGTCTACAACAAGTTTTTAACAAGTAAAACATTATAAAAACCACACATTGAGTTTTTGTAATAATTTATTCTATTATTATGTCAAAAACAGATGACTACACGAAAGTGAAAAAATACATAAAAAATCATATTTATCTAGTTAACACACATATACACACAAAAGGATTTTTATTTTTTAAAAATAAAAACAATGGCTTGTTATAAAAAGAACAAAATGTTGACGTCTACAAATGAATCTGTACAAAAGTAAAAAATTAACAGCTGGGTTTCGCACGTACTTTATTAGATCTTCTCAGCTCCAAATAAAAAAGGAATAAAAAAGCAAAATATCAATGGAAATCTAAAATTAAAATCTATATATTTTGCTTATATTTTTCTCCATAAATAAAAATAATTTTTTTTTAATAAATAAGAACACAATGGCAGTTTGTCACTATGCAAGCATGT
Organism: Trichopoda pennipes; assembly: GCA_030448955.1. Taxonomy (NCBI): domain Eukaryota; kingdom Metazoa; phylum Arthropoda; class Insecta; order Diptera; family Tachinidae; genus Trichopoda; species Trichopoda pennipes. Next base: position 1,028,683 of record JASKUP010000050.1, read on the forward strand.
GTTTATTGCATCATATTTAATAAAAAATAGTATGTGCACAAGATATCACGTTTCATATTATTCATGTTAATGCTGTTTACAATTTTATTTTTAATAATTTTTATTTTTAAAAATCCTAGAGTATTTGTTATGGAACTGAAAAACAATTTCTCTCGCTATGACGTACTTGTATTTAATGGAAAGTCAATTTACATTGCATTTCTTTTTTTAAATTATTAATTTCAAAAAAATCGTCATTTCCTGACATAAATAACAAGTTTATCAATTCACTCGAAGTCTAAGATATTTGCACTTGTAACAGACCTGGTCTTTCAATATTGCTGCAATAACACATTTTACGTCATAATTGTTCCGGTTAATACGAACGTTCAAATATGCACCTCGGGTCATTACAATAAGGAACTCTTTTTTTATTTTGAACTACTTGGCTATTTTTCAGGCGGTTCATTACTAACAGTAATTTGGTTAAATAAGTTGAAAAATAAAAACAAATTACGTCAAGTGTACAGCCAATAACGTAACTAAAGGTATTTTCAATAAGAAGTTTATTTTCTAAAACAAAATAAAAAATAATGAACGAATATTCGGGTAAAGGCATAAACCCAAAACTTCAGAGATCGTTTTTCAGCTTGGGGGAGAATATAGTTCCCCAATGTACTAAAGGAAAGACTAACAATGTAGTCGATTAAGAAACGATAAAATTAGTACTCAGATGGAAATACTTAAAGGTGAAGGAAACAATATCATTACAATCGAAATAGGAGCGCCCAGGGTGATTCTGTTAAAGTTACATTTCGTAAAATTCGTGATTTTTGCGGAAAACATAATAATCCTTCTGAAACCGCTATTAAGAATATAGTCGTTAAATTAGTGTCGACGGGCTCGATACAAAATGTATGAACACATCAGCGAGTTGTCGATCAAATGAACACATTGCAGCCGTGAGCCACAGTGTTGAAGCACATCCAAATTTGTTACTTCCTTGACAATTGGGGTTTTTTTCGTGATAAGTTTTACATTTGCTCCTGACCGTAAGCCTTAATCAGATGGTGGTCAAATTACTGGGAATGAAAAGCAACGTCATTCACGCCCTAGGAAGCCGAGGATTAATTTTAGCAACAGGTCATTCTTAGTTGCAATTTCAGCGGTTCCATAGCAGGGCTGCAAACCACTACTCTTTGCTGAAGAGCTGGAGACTATCAAACTCCTGTCCAGAAAACATGACTAGCATGCTCCCATCTAGGATCATTCACCAGGCCATCATAAACAATACCTGTATACAATACAATGCCGCAAAACTACAGCCACCAAGATACTCCCGAAGGGCCAACCTCAATAATCAGTCAGAGAAACAGCTAAATGCCTAAAGAGGCAAATAGCGGAAACTCTGCGGGCTACTGATTCCCGTGGAAATAACGTGGAGCTTCCAGTTGACCCCTGCTGCCTTCAGGGGACTAAGCTCCCTTATACCCCCAGCAGCACAGGTCTAGATAGTCAAGTATTCTATAAAGACCGATAAATGTGCCTCCCGGGGGGAAAGACAATTGGGGTTAGATAGTGAGATTCGTTTTACATCCGCACCTGGCTATGTAGCCTTAATCAGATGGTGGACAAACCACAATTGTATAATTTGGAACGTCATACATGCGTCCTAGGAAGCCGAAGACATAATTCTAAGCAACAGAACCACCTAGTTGCAACTTTAATGATTCCAGGGCAAGCCTGCAAACCATCACACCTTGCTAAAGAGTTGGAGACTTTCCAACTCCTGCCCAGAACACATGTCTAGCATGCTCACTGAACTGGATCATTCACTTTGCGTGTCATTATCAGTGAGATGATTTTGGCCACCATAATAACCGTTATACTGTTATGGGGCCGCGAAACCACAACCACCACGTTACTCCCATATAGGGGCCAACCTCAATGATCAGCCAGAGAACTATTAAATGTCTAAAGAGACAAATAATGAACTCTGCGGCTCACTGATCCCCGTGGAAATAAAGTGGAGCTTCCAGTTGACTCTCTGCCTGTCTTCAGGGGACTGGGCTCCCTTTTTCCCCCAGTTGCACAGATCTAGATAGCTGCTACGTACTATAAAGACCGTAAATGTGCCCCCGGGGGGCCGACAATTGGGGTTATCCCACACCATGGCGAATGTTGCCTCAGGATTTGACTTTGAAGCCTAACAAGGTTAAGCTGGTGCAAGAATTGAAACCGGCCGATCATTCACATCGCCGTAGATCCGCTCAATTCATTTAGGAACAAATGAAAAAATCATTTATTCAGAAAATACTAAAAGCCCTTGCATGCTCAATGTGTCACTGTATGGTGCGCTATGTCGTCTGGAGGCGTAATTGGGACGTTTTTTTTCGAAGATGGGGCTAGAAATATGGCAAAGATCACTGAATCACGCTATCGTGAGATGTTAACAACTCAATTTTGGTCTATTTTTGACGACGTGAATATTACTGACATATGGTTTCAACAGGACGCTGCAATACCTCACACAGCCAATGAAACGATCAATTTATTGCAAACGAAACAGGAACACCATTTTGCCAAAAAGTGATTAAAAACTTTAATGAATGAATCAACATCTGTCAGCGTGAGCGTGGTGGAAATTTGCCAGATAACTTTTCTCTTCATAATACAATTAAAATTTGAATAATTTTAATCTAAATTTTTTGTTTTATTTTATTTTAGAAAACTAACTTCTTGTTGAAAAACCCTTAATTTTGATGCTTCAAATGTCAAATTGATGAATTTCACTTTGTTTTTGTTTGAAAATGCTTTTTAATGTTTTAGTGTGTTGGTTACAAAAAAAAACTTCTCTGAGAATGTGTAGGTATTCAAATTGAGAAAGACAATAACGTTCTTTTAAGGAAATTATTTAAAAAACTTCGATGCCTGACATCGTTTCATTTCAGTGTATTAAAAGACTAAAGCTTTTATACTGGTAAACCAATATAATCGTGTAATTGGGTTGTGTGTGTGCGCTGAGAAATAGGTGTTTCTTTTGAGTGCTACTGCATTCTCTTCTATAACACAGTGCAACACATGATTTCAATTCAATTTCAAGTGGAGCCAAATTGAATGATGCAGAAGTTCTTATTATTGGGGCTTCTTTTATGATCAAATCTCTGAAGAGAAACCCAAATAAATGAGCACTGTGCAAATCAAAATAAATTATTTATTTATATTAAAATCAACTATTTAAAATTAATTATTTGTTATTTATTTCAAGTTCAAATGCCCTTTTTAAAAGACATGACAGCCGAAAATAATAGTTAGAAAAAAAAAATCAATTTATTCGAATGATGGTTAGTGTGCTTTCACAAATATATGTGTGGGGGCATATATGATATGCATACGTTAGTGCATTTGTATGTGTGAAATATGTAATGTAATGTAATTTAAAAATTCATAACATTCTTTTAGCACAAAACTACTTGCAAACAATTTTGAAATTCAGGGCAATAGAAAAATGATGAACTTCCTGCACTTAGTTCTTTTATCACAAATTATAAGTTGTTGGGTATAAGTTTTTATGTCTAAAGATTGCAAGCAGCTGACTGATACAGGAACTTGTACTTTGTATAGTAGCATATCAATTTCATGGACAACTTTTGATTTTTCTTTTTTGTGTTCGTCCTTTCTTTGTATAACAAGTAATTAAAAAATCAATAGAAATTTATAACATACAATACAATAACACACACCCAACACTGTTTATGAATTGTAAAATGTTGTAAAAATAGAGCCTTTTAAATGCGAAAAGAAGTACTTGAAGCATTTAAAAATGTTGCAGTACTTTTATTGCGGTCCTTGAAATTTTCTTAAAATGTTAAATTAAAGTTTTATTGAATAAACAATAATTTTTGTGTTAACATCTGTCCATTAAAAAAGTTTAGCATTTCACTGTGGTAAAAGTTTAAATTTTTTTTTTAACGTTCTACAAATTTTTTTCTCTTGCTAAACACTCAACCATTGTGATTTTAAAAGCCTTTCGGCTCATGGAAAAATGTTTAGTAAAGGGTTTTTCAGCAAGAAGTATGTTTTCTAAAACAAAATAAAACAAAAAATTTAGCTTAAGATGATTAAAATTTTTATTGTATTATAAAGAAATAAGTTCGGCAATTATGAATGAAAAATGATATCTGGCAAATGTCCACCACTACCATGCTGACAGCTGTGGATTCTTTTTTCAATGTTTTTAATCATTTTTTTGGCAAAATGGCCGATCCTATTTCGTTAAACACATGACGAATTTTGAGTTTTAATGCTGAAATCGATTCGATTGACGTATAGAGGCTGTCCTTAAAATAGTCCTACAAAAAATAATCCAGTGGTGTTAAATCACACGATCTGGCTGGGCACTTAACTGCTGTTTGTCGTGAAATTATGCGATCGGGAAATTTGGTTTGCAATAAATTGATCGTTTCATTGGTTGTGTAATATGTCCTGTTGAAACCACATCCCAGTGATATCCACGTCGTCAATAGTAGCGAAAAAATTAGTTATTAGCATCTCGCGATTTCCAGCCTCATCTTCGAAAAAAAACTTCTCAATCACGCCAGACTCCATAGCGCATAATGCAGTGATATATTGAGCTTCCCAATAATCACTCTAGAATTTTCAAAAGCCCAAATGCGGCAATTTTGATTGCTGCCATACCAACCGGCTGTTTTTTACAAAAACCAGTCGGCTGTTCCTGAATGAATTGAGCGAATCTACGGCGTTGTAATTGGTCGGTCGGCTTCAACTCCTGCACCAGTTGATCCTTGTAAGGCTTTAAAGTCAAATTCTTACGCAAAGTTTGCCATGTAGTGGTTTTAGATAACCCCGATTGATGAGAATGTTACAAATTTGGATCTGCTGCAGCACTGTAGCTCAAGCCTGGTGTTCGCACATTTTGTATCGAGTTTGTCGACCCAAATTTAATGACCAGATTCTTAATAGCGGTCTTAGAAGGAAATATAACGAATTTTACGAAATGTTACTTTAACAGAACCACCATTTTCATAGTGGATTTTAATTATTTAAATGCCATTTTCGTGCGAAATTGATTTCATTGTAACAATTGCTACTGCATCTGCTACGAATACGTCAAAAAACTAAATGTCAAAACTATCATGTTGTTGGTGTTGCCACAATTGAAAAATAAATTTCTTGTTAAAAAACCCGATATTATAGATTTTGACTTTCTTCTGTTGGGCATAGGCGTGGTGGTAAAATAATTTGATAACTATATCTTAAAATGGCCCAACTAACGCGACCTTCTGCAAGTTATTTCGCCTTTTTTTCAGACAATTGTGGCAAAATAAAAGGTTTTATCTATTTTTTATGTTCTTAATTTTATTGAAGTTTTGTCAGATTTCTATTTTCCAAAGAAGTTTTTTTAACTGGTTTTTGGTTAAAAAGCAGCCTTGTTTATAAAAACAATTTCTCTCCTATAAAAATTATTCCCTCATTTCCTTAACTGTATACGAAAGAAAAAAGAAAAAAAAGCTGAAGAGAAAGAATGGAAGAATATTGTTTAAACGACTAACTTTTCTATACAAATTAAAAACTTTTCTATTCCCTAACAACGAATAGTTAAGCATATAAAAATTAAATTTGCATTTGAATTTCATTTCTAATTCGAATTTGGATTACAAGCAAAAATACACGAGTTAAAGATAAAAGGAAAAATGCTTGCAAAAGATTTACCGCAAAATAAAAAGAAAAAGCTTCAACAACAAAAACACTTGTTTTCGATCGTATCTTTTTAAGTTTTATTCTTTATTTGCCGCAAAGTCGTCACTCATACAAGTGAGAGGTTAATCACAGTTTGTGATATCAGCAAATATAATCGAAATTAATTTTTTTTTCGTTAAGTGCAGTTCTATTGAAGATTTAAACGTCATATTGCGGCTTGTTTATTGAAAAAATAAATATTTTCTTTTTAAAGCAGTGAAAGTTCAATTTATTTTATGTTGAATTATTTAACAATTTAAAAAACATTGGCTTACCTTCAGGGTTTCGGCTCAAAGCATAAAATCTTTTTTTCACTAAAATGTCTGTCCACCACAGCCCTCTATCCTTGGAACCGTAATAGTTAAACTCCTTTCAATTTTCAGAACAGAATGTTCCGATATTGCAGTGTACTCATGAAAATATTTTGATAGACACACACAGTGCCAGCGAAACTAGGTGGTGTATGAAAACAAATAAAAAAGTGGATCTTTTAAATAAAGGGTGTCCCAATGGTAACGTGGCCTTGCTTTTAACCTTAATAGCCAGATATTTTAAGTTTAAATATTTTTATATCCACAATAAGAACAAGTACAAAATATTTGAAATATGAAGGGTGTTCTATAGTATCTAGATACGAGGACAGATCAAAAGACCGTGACTTTTCGAAGTTCTCACCACCTGTTAATAGACTATTGTCAAATTTTGTGCAAGTGTCGTCTTTTACTTTGCGTTTAAGAGCTGTTCAAAACATAAGACCTCTTGTATTTTTCTAAAAATGGAAAAAAGTGAATTTCGAGTGCTCACTCAATATTATTTTTTGCGAAAAAAAACGTCTATCAAACCAGGGAAAAGCTCGGTAAATACTATGAGAACTCTGTCCCATTGATTTCAATGGTAAAAAAGCGATTTACTGACTTTCATAGTGGTCGCACAAGTGCAAATGATGCTGAATGTTCTGGACGGCCAATTGAGGTTAGTACACCCGAAAATGTCAAAAAAATCCACGATATGGTGTTGGCCGACCGAATCGTAAAAGTAAGCGAGATTGCTAATGTGATAGGCGTTTAATATGACAGTGTTGTTTCGATTTTAAATGATCAGCTGGATTTAAGAAAGTTGTCTGCAAGATGGGTGCCGCGTTTGCTCTCAACTGATCATAAACGTAAACGTGTGATGCACGTGAGATAATCTTCATCGATTACCTTCAAAAGGCAAAAACAATAAACGGCAAATATTATGCCAACTTCTTAGACCGATTTAATGAGAAAAGTTCTTTTTCATTAAGATAATGAACGGGTGTCCACATGTGCAGTCTCAATGGCGAAACTCTATGAATTGGACTACGAATTGATACCTCATCCGCCATATTTTTGGGATTTATTTCATGTTTCCAAACCTAAAGAAATGGCTCGGTGGAAAAAAATAAGCTCCAACGATAAAATTATTGATGAAAAAAGGCTATTGTAAGAATCTCGAAAAATCCTATTTTGTTTTGGCAGGGATACAAAAACTGGAGAAACGTTAAACTAAGTGTATTGAGTTAAAAGTATATTATGTTGAAAAATAAATTTTTGTTTTGCAAAAAAAAAAAAACTGTGTTTCACTCAAAAAGGCACGGATTAATTGATCCGCCCTCGTAGAATAAGGCTTTAGTTTTCTAAACATTGTAGGCAAAAATTTAGAAAAAACAGAATAAGTACAAATGTGTCTGCTTAAAAAGTAAGTGTGAACAATAAATTTAAATAGTAAAAGGTGTTTTCATTGAGATAGCAGTTTTGACGAATATAAACATGTCTGTTGCAACGTTAAAGGCAGATGCTTAAAGTTTATATAGAGCATGTATGCCTATCACTGCTATAAGCAGAAGTACAAAATCAACTTTAATTAAATGAAGGGTGTTTCAATAGTTATGTTTGTTTTACATACCACACATTATTTATTGGACCTGAAATTAAAAATTTAGGCACATTATTATAGCTTGTTCTTTATGTAGAGCTAAGTATAAAAATTAAAAAGTGTCTTAATAGTAACGTTATATTCCTTAGGCCTTATTTTAAATTAACGCAAAGCTAAAAGTTGTATTTAACTTAAGAAATAAAGGTGGCCATCTCTACAGAACCCTTAACTTGTTCAACTAAAAATCTAATTCACTCAAATTTAATTAGGTTACTTTAATCATATTCAAAGTTAAAGTCAATAAAATGTGAAAACACACATTTGTTATAAGTAAAACTTATTTATAAGGCATTGAGGGGGGCTGTAAGTATAAATCCCTGAATTTTTTGTATGTGCGGTCACATCATTATGATGTAGGGTATGTTTATATATTTATTAATTTTTTAAAATTTTTTTAAATTTATTAACTACGTAAATTTATATTGATGAGGTGAAAACAATTTTAAAAGATTTTTGGGAAATTTTCAAGCTTATATCGGGTTTCTCAATTGTGGCAACACCAACGTCATGATGGTTTTGACATTTAGTTTTTTGACGTATTTGTAGTAGATGCATTGCCAGTTCTTACAAAGAATTCAATCTCGCATAAAAACCGCTTTAAAATAATTACAAACTACTATGAAAATAGTGGTTCTGTTAAAGCTACATTTCGTAAAACTCGTAATATTTTCGGACAACATTATCGTGTTTCTATTAAGAATATGGTAATTAAATTTGTGTCGACAGACTCGATACAAAATATGCGAACTACAACGTGTGTTCAGCTGAAAATATCGCAGTCGTGAGCCACAGTGTTGCAGCAGATCCAATTTTTTATTATCCTCGACGTTCTCAACAAATGGGGTTATCCAAAACCACTACATGGCGAATTTTGCGTAAGAATTTTACTTTGAAGCCTTACAAGGATCAACTGGTTCAGGAATTGAAACCGACCGACCATTCACATCTTTGTGGATTCGCTCAATTTATTCAGGAATAACCGGCTGGTTTTCCTGAAAAATAATTTTTTCAGACGAGTCCATTTTCACTTGTCAGGGTATGTCAACAAACAAAATTGCCGCATTTGGGCTTCTGAAAATCCTAGGGCAATTATTGAGAAGCTTTTGCATGCTCAACGTGTCACTGTATGGTGCGCTATATGGTCTGGAGGCGTGATTGGGAGGTTTTTTTTTCGAAAATGAAGCTGGAAATGTGGTAAGGGTCAATGAATCGCGCTATCGCGAGATGCTAATAACTCAATTTTGGCCTCTTATTATCAACGTGGAAATCACTGACATGTGATGTTGCCACATATCATACAGCCATTGAAACGATCTACTTATTGCAAACCAAATTTCCCGATCGCATAATTTCACGACAATAAGCAGTTAAGTACTAGTCAGATCGTGTGATTGAACACCACTGGATTATTTTTGGGGGGCAGTGTTTGATCTCAGCAAAAACCGTAAAGTGATTAAAAACTTTGATAAAAGAATCGACATCTGTCAGCATGGTCAGCATTTTTCATTCATAATTGCCAAACTTATTTCTTCGTAATGCAATAGAAATTTAAATTATCTTAATCTAAATTTTTTATTTTAGTTTATTTTAGAAAACAAACTTTTTGTTGAAAACCCCTTCCGTATGCAAAAAAAAAATATCGGCTGATTCTCTTAATTGTTCGATAATCTCTTCTTCATGCAGAGATGTTTTAGTTTTTTTAGCCCTACGGATAGTCAGTTATCTAAAAAATTGTTTTTTTGGCAGAGATTGGTTTAATATAAACTTAGAAATGAAGAGCTTGGAACATAAATTGGAAAAACAAGTAAAAAGATGATAATGTGCGTTTGTAATAGGCAAAATGATTTTCTACCACTCATCTTTATCTTCTTAGGAGTTCATGGATAGCAGAAGTGTTCAATAATAGAAACATAAGTTAATTTACGTTAATTTGTGGTAGGCTCCTTTAAGCATAACATAAATATTTATGTTTAAGGAAATCTAGCGCATATTAACATGCATATTTAATTTAAAACTGATTCCAAATAATAAAATTGTTTACTATAATTATAATTAATTTAAGCAATTTTATTTTTCGTGCTTGATTCCTTTAAATAAATATTTCATGATATTATTATTATTTTTATGATCTACTTGAGCAATAGTGAAATTGCAATATGGATGTGCTCTCCCTCGCAGTAATACATTTCAAATATTTTTTTTTTTTATTTTTATTGGAATAAATGTTTTATGAGAATATCATAAAATGTTTATTTTTTAATAAAAATTTTTGTAATAAATATTTTGTGAGAATATTATGAAATGTTTATTTAAAGGAATCAAGCACGAAAAATAAAATTGCTTATATTGAAAATGATTCCGAATAATTAAATTACTTATAATTAATTTATTTAGATATTTTTTTTAAATTATTTATTTTAAGCAGATCCTTTTAAAAAAGTATAAAATTGCTAAAATGAATAATTAATTTTTCTTAAATGTGCCATTTTTACTTTATTTTTTATTCTTTTTAATGTTTTATTAATGCTAGTTTCGCTTAGACGTGCTTGGTTAATATTTTTAGTGCACTTACATCAGGAGCATTTGTGAACGTCTAGCCATCACTGCCGCTAATTTTATGCATTTAATTAAAAAAACCAAAGCTAATGACTGCCCAAACAGCAGCTATAAAATAGAAATATAAACGCTTTACAATGTGTTTATTTAGAAAACAACAACTACAAACATATTTAAAAATATATAACCAAAAAGAAGAAGTAGAAGGGAAAAGTGTGCAAAATGTTCAAGGAAACAAATGAAAACTTTACGACAGTTTTAATAAAACGAATTCGTTGCACAAGTTCATTTGCAAAATTCCATAATTAATATACAATTTTAAAATAATAATTTTTTATTTAAGTTTGGCCATAAAATAGTAAAATTTTTATGTCCGTTCAACAAAGTTGAATTTACACAAAATACAATAACGTTTTTGTTTTTGCGAGGGTCGAAATATGTGCATATAATTACTCATATTTAACCTTTTCAATTTAAAATCCAATATTTTTTTTATTATTATTTACAACTTAAGATTGTTTGCATATTTAAGTTAAATTTAAACACAAAAACAATTTTCGAAAGGTTAAACATTTTTAAAAAGCTGGTAATAATATTTATTTTACCAAATGGCTCTTTTTAATTAACATACATCTCTTTACACGGAATATGGCACTAAGCGATTAATTAAAAAAAAAAAATTATTCCTGAAGAAGCTTTCCAAAGGAAAGCGAAATATCGAAAAGAAAAAAATATATAAAAAAAGATCGTTAAAAAGAAAAAAAGATATTTATTAAAGTTAAAAATATTCGATTATTCACTGAATATTTTTGTAGAAAAAATATATTTATAAAAAATTCTTTAAATAAAAGGAACTCCAGAATCGATAAAAAAGGTACGCCTTTTAGTGTACCGCCAGATCGTACGTAATCTTATTTTCTATGCTTTTCTGGCTTAGTTTGAAACTCCTTCTGCCTAGATGGAGACGGATCTTAGTTGCGTGTCTTGAGTTAAGACCATATTTAGGGTGCAACGGAGAGTTCCGCAGGCACAATACAATTTGAACGAATAGATTTTTTTATGGTCGAAGAGGCTCTTATGTTTCTGAAAGCTGCACGTTCTGTGGAAACGCCTTGGTAAGAAAATGTGTTTCTTGATCTTTAGGTCTGGAGGCCATTCGAATAGTGAAGTACCTTCCTCTGGTGGACTTGTTGACCTTGGATTGAGCTGGAGGGTACTGACATTTTATTTTATCATAGAAGAGTTAATTCTTTAAGTATTGTTGACAACACTGGTCAATAACTTATTTTATTTTTAATTATTTATTCTATCTTGTGCTCTTTCGTTTTGTTTCATTAGTTTGTAATTAGTTTTAAGTTTAACGTCTTTTTTATTTAATTTAATTGCCTCCCCTTTTCCGATTTTGGGGAATTTTTTTAAACGTTTTTAACTTTTTAGGTACTTTTTCTTAAGAAAATTATTTCTTGATTTGACGAACGGCCACTCTGCTGCTTCTCGAACACTCTGTATTCATACTGGTGAATCTAAGAGAAACTTGGGATAAGAAAGAGCTTAAGGGTTCCAAATAATAGTAGTGGTTAGGGTTCCCTAAACTGTCTGATTGCAATATCTTCTGTACCTTTAATATCTTCATGTCTTTCGAATGCGTATTTAACACAACGAACCTTTTCACTGATTGCCGAGTATCTCTCAATATGATGACGGGGTATTCTACAGCTATCCTAAAATGGGTCAGGGCACATGGGACTACTCTGGCAACTGTGCTGTTAATAAACTTAGAAAAAAGGAATCAATGCTTGATAAAGGTGCCATTGATATTTTTTGCGCCATCCTCTTATCTGCGTACGGACAACTTATTAACCAGATCATAAAGAGTAGATCTTTATGATCTGGCTCAGGTGAGATTATCTAACTTGCTCGATTGCAAGGGCAATCTGGCCATCATTGGAAGAAAAGAATGCGGTTGCACTGCTGCGGTTTAAGAGGGTGCAATTGCATTACTTCGTACTAGCAGTAGCTGAGTACTGCCTATTTGTGACTCTTGCTAGGTGGATAGGTCTCCCACGCAATGATGTCTGCAGAAGCTGTTAGAGCTAGAACCGCAATATACAGACACTTTATGCTTTCTGCGGAAGCCATATCCCGACGGTGGATCAAACCACTTAGGAGATATGTAGCGTATACCCACGCCCTAGGAAACCCAAGATCATTCCTAGTTGCCATTTCGTCACTTCCGTGCATGGCTGCCAACCACCATTCCTTGCTCAAGAGTTGGAGATTATCTAACTCCTCGTCCAGAATACATGACAAGCATGCTCATTAGGCAAGATGATCCTGACCATATACTTAAAATTCATGAGGGCCTGAGAAACCACAATCACGAGGATGCTCCCCAAGGGCCAAGCTCAATAATCAGTCAGAGGACAGCTAAAGGCTAAAAAGCCAAAAAGCTGAACTCGGGGGCTTACTGATTCCCGTGGAAATAACGTGTTGTCCAGTTGTCTCCCTGCTAGCCTTTAGGGGGGGTGGGCTGGGCTTTCTTTTACCTCCGGTGACATATGTAATTACGGTGAGATTTCCTCAAGACATATAAATGTCCTCCCGGGGGGGAACTGCCTGCTATAAGAACGAGTAGAAAAAGTTAAAAATAAATATAGGAAGAGTGTTCCTATATTGACGTGATTTTAACATTTATGTTTTTAGTTATGCCGCTGTAGTACGCAGGCGTAAGCAACTTACACAGAGTGTACACAAATATGTTCACTATGAACATAAGTGTAAACAATTATTATTAAAAATTAAGAGATGCTTTTAAAGAAGCTGTGATTTTGATGAATATGTCCTTATCTTTTAAACTGTTATTGGCAGATGCTTAAAATTTGCCCAGAATATGTACTGCTATGTCTGCTGCAAGAAAGCAAGTCCCGATAATAAGGCCTTTTTACCAAGGATATATATATATGTATATATTTTAAATTTACTCAAAGACTGTTACAATTAAAGAGACAAATATTGGAACAAATCGCGTGCAAATATGCAGATTTATTTTTAACTTTGGTTTTTCATTAATTCTTCCTTCCTTTTCCTTTTCGAAACACATGTAAATACCTGGAGATATCCGTCGATTTTTTAGTCTTTTAAACTCCATTGCAGTAACTGTAGCGTCGTTTACAATATACGGTGATGAATCAGCAGCACAGTACACTCAACTAGTTGCACAAACCTTAAATTGTCGGTGTATGGATTTTGAACGAAATGTCTCATCGAAATACCGTAAATCATGCTTTTCATTTTAAAACATAAACCCTTACCTGAATAAAAACACATGCGATATTGGAGCCTGCTTGTAGGTCTGATAATAATTAATAATATCTTTATAAGCTTGTCTGGAGTAGCACACCACAATCTGTAATAAAGAAGAGTTAAAATCTTAATATTTTGCCTTCAACATGGAATAATTTAAAGAAAATTTAAATTTAATTTTCCGATTTATTATTTTTTTTCCATCCATTTTCCATCCCTGCAATACTGAGCCACTTGAAGTCTAAAAAAAACAAAAAATTTAAATTATCAATTTTTTTTAAAAGAATTTCAAAATCTTCAACCTTGACAATCGATTGTTGATTATTAATTAAAAGCACGTTTCTCTACCCCTACAACTGACCTCAGTGAGTCTAAGCAAATGTCACACTTAAAACATTTAAAAGTAAAACAAAATGCTATTTTCTACTGTGTTTTTAATGCATTTCGAGGTACATGTGTCTAGACAAATTTGTGTCAGGCCTTGACATTAGATAAGGATTTTCAAACAAAATACTCGTACTTGCAGTGTAAATGTAAACTGCTTTCGACCTTTTAAATATTCCTAGCACTTACAAAGAATGCTAAAGACTTTAGCATTTAAAATATATGCAAATGAATTTTGGCTTTATTAATCAAATATAAAAAAATTATTTTATTCATTTGTATAATTTAAAAATTGCATATTAAAACTATGAGTGCTTTAAAATCAAAAAGCGAAATTATCAATCATTTTGCCTACTTCCTGGAATTTGTTTATTTAGAGATTTTATTAAACAGGGGAGGAGTAAATTCATATTTTAAAATTTATTAAGAATTAATTTGTTCAAGGACATTTAAAAATTAAATATGAAATAATTTGCAAATTTAGTGTTTATTCGTACAAGCAATAAATCTGATAATTTTATGAACCCCTTAAGTGTTCAATAACCAAGAGCAATATAAATATGTAAATTTTTAAAAGATTCTGTTATTCCTCCCACTTTCGTATGAATAAATTCAGATAAAAGCTAAATCGCAACATTTAACCATTATTAACCAAATTGTTTTTCTTTTCAAAACACACTTAACACTTGAATAGATTTTTTTAAATGCTTTTCTTTCATTTACATTTTTTATTGTTACATCGACAAAAAGAAGACAAAAAAAGTACTAAAAGAGCTTATTGTTGTAAATTTTAGTTTTCCTTTAACTGTTCCCACCACCGTAACCATATTCCACCCAATTCACTTAACCACCAGCCAAATAAAAATATTTTAGCAGAGACAACAATGTATGAAAATTGTTGTATAAAAGTTTACATACCTCTGACAACACAACATACCTACACATAAAGCAACAATGTTGCTTAGAAAGGTTGTCCCAAAATAAAATGTAAGAGGTATTTCCATAAAACTTTTAAATTTCTACTTGATTACAAATTTTAATATTGTTTTACTATGAAATTTGATAAAAAACTGAGATAAGAAATGAGAAAAATGGAATGAAGAATAAAAATTTTGAGAGAAGAAATGAAAGTTTGTGAAATGATAAATATTTGTCACAATTGTGCACCCCTGGATGCAAAAATACAAATTTTATTCTTACACTTGTTAAAACTGCGCATAAAATAACAATATTACTTTTATTTGTTTTTCGTTTTTCTTTCTAATAAATGTCCTTTTGGTTTCTTTTCCTTGTTTCTAACAGAAATTAGCCTTTCACACTTCAACACTTCTGGTAAAAAAATACGAGAGGCGCCATTACGATAAATTAAAATTGCCGCCGCTCTATAGAAAAGTTGGCTTTTCAATTTCTATTTTACCTCTTTCACAATACATTTGGACCAGGTTCTTGTTTCCAACCCTCCAAACAGTTCTGCTATATCCTTTTTGATATGCCATGGACCTCTTTCGCCGATTCGGGTTTTGTCTTCCCAATCCTCGCAAAACGTCATTCTTGCAGGAGTCTTTTCAATTTTGGAAATGCGAAAAATTCGGCAGTGGCCAGATCTGGTTAATACGTTGGCTGGAAAGTAAGCAGGTAAATTATCGTGATGTATCCTAATTAATCGTACGACCATGTGGCAAGAACTCAGGATGCACTATGCCATGGTAATCGAAGAAAACAGTAAAACCTTGACATATGATCGTCGTCAATTACAGTTTCTCTCAAGCTTATAACACTTGTAAAAGTTTTCCGGAATAGTTCAATTTAAAGCAAATTATGTTGTTTATTTTTTCTCCTGCAGCAAATGAAATATTATTGTCATTTTCCGTCTTTTCTGGCTGTTTTGAAGTCAAAGGCGAGCGCTTTCGATGTGAAAGCATCATTCTCAAGCCGCGGTGTAATACCGCGGAGGTATGATGTAATATGATTTACATCTGCACCGACTACGTAGTCATAATCAGACGGTGGTCAAACCACTTGAATGATTTGCAAGCGTCATTCACGCCCTAGGAGGTCATCGAATACGTATATCCTCCGGTCACTCCTAGTAGCAATTTCGAAAGCCCGAAGTAGGCCGCAGCCTTCACTCCTTGCTAAAGAGTTGGAGACTTTCCAACTCCTGGTCCAGAACGCATGAAGCTTAATATAATTAAGAACACGACGGCATTCATACTCACTGGAACTGAACCATTCATTATGTTCATTTTGAATGATTCGACCCACAAACTCTCACGAAGGTCTCGAAACCACAACCACCACGATACTCCCATATAGGGGCTAACCCCTGAACAGCTAATTGTCTCAAGAGACAAATAGTGAACTCTGGGGCGTACTGATTCCCGTGGAAATATGTGGATTGTCCAGGTGACTCCTACTAGCCTTTGAGGGGCCTGGGCTATCTTTTACCCTGCAAGACACCGGCCTAAATGGTAAAGTAGGTTCCAAAAAGACTATCATGCGCCCCCGGGGGGAACCGCACATATTATATACCGCGGAGGTATATAATATTAATGCAAATTATTTGTTCAATTTCTTTTCATAGCACAAAATCCGTCAATAAGCAAAAAAAAAGAGTACACTGAAGATGGCCAACGGCCGAAACCGGTTTGTTTACAAACCAAATTTGACGAGGGTCGATGGAAAACCGTACGCAAATGGAAATGGAACCAACCCCGTCGGAAAATCTAAGCACATATCAAAAAAAAAAAAACGTCTAAGAAAAAAAAAGCCTAACAATCAGATAAAAGCATGTGGTCGCGATAAATGTTTATGCAACATTCCATTTTTTGTGTATAAACACAAAATGTGTTTATATACATTTATCATTTTTACATGTAAAAAGAAAAAACTTCATTTGGAGACGAGATTTGCGAAGCTCCTACAACTTAACTACATGCTCTTTTTACAAATAGATAGTATAATCGGAAAGCTTATGACTTCTCGATTAACAAGTTATTTACGCGTCACATTTTTTAGATGTCATTTACCTTTAAAATTGTAAATTTCACGTTAAAGTGGTTATTTAAAAAATAAAATCAAGAATTTGAATTGTCACAAAATCGAAACTTATCTGATCAGTTCTGACTAAATCTTAAGGTAATATATAATCAAATGGTAAAATAAAATTTTAATTTTTTTTTATTTTAAGACACAAACTCCTTAAAAGGGGAAAAATGTTCCACAAGATTTTTTTTTGTAAAACTTGCCACCTACGGCGCTGTCAAATCCTTTTTTTTAATATATAGCCAAGATATGGAGCTTTAATAACCTGCTTACTTTTTTTCAGTTGATGCTTTGCACTTCGAGGAATTTTGATGTAATTCATAAATTTGTTTCAAAATTGGCTATGTTTGAATAGGGCTGGAGGGTGAACCATTACAATTTTTCACACAAATTTTTTATTCGCATTTATTATAGGTTGTCTTTAAAAGAGCAAAAAAAGTGCAGTGAGTTTCAATTTTATAGGCCACACCACCTTTTGGGAGAATATTCTAAAAAAGAACGACGTTTTTGCATTTTCCCAATTCAGAAATATGCTATCAGAACCAAACTTACCACTGTTTTATTATTAAGAACATAATTAATTACCTAGAATTTGTACTCCGAACATTAATTCGTACATCACATCAAAATGTTAAGTCGCCCAAAAATTAAAAAAAAAATTTTTAGCCCGATTTTCCCCCAAACTCAGCCATTTCTTTTAGATATTTTAAAGATTTACTCAAGTTCAAAAACTCTTAACATTTGTGTAATAAATAAACTTTTTATAATATTTCCAAATGTCTAAGGTACACAGAAGTCCGCCTTTATCCTAGGCGCCCAATCGTTCGTAACTTTGCTCAGAAATACCTCTGCTTGGCCTGTGTAAAATTTCATTAAGATATCTTAAGTGGATCATGCGCTAGGGAATTATTTCCAAGAAAAAAAAACACGTTTTCAAACCACTGTGTGCAAGTAGCCCAAGAAATATGAAAATTCAATTTTCCATTGCACAGACCTCGTATAATTCATCTATTTAATAGCAATAAAGTTTTTATTACTCGTAACCCTATTTTGTAAATGCTTCGTTATGTTTATTATTTATTTTTCTGTAATGCTGCAGTTGTTAGGCGAAATAAATTTTCCACGTCAAAATGGACTGCTTATGATTTACTTTAATAAACATTTTAAGTGCAAAGTTACATTTCCGTTCACACATCAAAAATTAATTAAAAAGAAATAAAAAAATAAAAATTAATTTGAGAAAAAAATTACCTTTTTTCATCTTTTAAATTAGAGTGAAAAAAAATCTTCTGGCCAACTTTTGTGGTAAAAAAAAATACAAAAAACCGTTATTTTAATGAAAGTCAATTTACTGTTACTCTGATGCTTTTTAAATTTTTATAAGCTGCGTTGGGCACAAAATTTGTTAACTCGCCATATATTGGTCTACATTTATAATTACGTTTTGAAATTTTTTTTAGTCATAATTAACTTTTATGCTATTGCAGTAAAACAATTCAAATCAGCTTTTACTGTGTGATACCTTAAATTTAAATATTTTTAAGCACTAAGGCATAAGGCGATTCAAATATGAATATTAAATAAAACTAATATTTCAGGTCAAGGATTTCGTAAATATATTGGTATCCGGTGGCTCAATCAATTTTGCTACATTAAGAAACTCAAATAATTTTTTGTAAAGTTTACGTAATTTATTTTTTAGTAATTCATTTAAAAAATTACATTTTTATTATTTTATAGCCTCCATCCTCGGTGACACATGTGCAACATTTTATCAAAAAGTTATTCATTACTGCCTAGAGTGTTGCAGCGGGAATCGCCGCAATTCCGAATGGATTGCTTTAAATTTGTTTTATTTCTTTTGTAATTCTTTGAAATATTCTCACAAAAAAATCAGGTGCAGTGAGGTCAGGAGACCTGGTAGGCCAACGGAATATGGAGTTTCTTGAAATCAGTATATTGGGGAATTTTTGCCGCAATTCTGTCATAACAGGCGTGGCTATGTGACAAGTTGCTCCATCTTGTTAAAACCAAATAGAGTTGAAAGGGATTCTCTTTCGGCGTAATTCTGGAAAGAAAAGTTCTTTCAACATCTTTAAGTGAAGGTCGCCATTGTCCGTAAAGCCTAATACTCTGTTCATAATTTCGTGCAAAATGTTGTCAAAGCCCATATAAAAATAATTGGTACGAATTAAATAAGAAATAATGTTGCTGAACTAGTACTCTGTTTATTTTTGAAAAAGTCACGAAATGCTTCTGGCCGCATGTTTTTCTAAATGAAAAACGTTTCAGGCAACATTTTTTTTCAACTACGAAACAATATGAGCAGCACTTTTTTCGCACGGAATTGTGAGCAACAGCTGATCAGTTAAGTATTTGTATTTTTAATTTTAAATTTGTTGTGCCAAAAAGTAAAAGTATGGAGAAAAGCGTAAATTTATTAAAAAGTGAAAAAGAAAAAATAAAACTTAGTGACGCAGAAAAGCGTATCCTTATTTCTGTAGTAAAAAAAAACTTATTTGGGATAAGTCCCATATGATCTATTCTAACCACAGTGCCGCGAAATAATCGTGGATAGATATTGCTAAAGAGATTGGAAAACCGGGTAAGGTTTGTATGATCTGTTCTCTTCTGACGAGTCTCAGGATCCATGGCAGTTTTCTGAGGATTTCACTGTTGTTGCTTGTTGTAACTTTCGTAAGTGATGAAAATTTTGATTGCAGAACCAGTTGCTCACAGCTTTTAAGCACGCCAGATCGGCAGCCCACGCAAGATATTTTATCTAATTCTGAGATGCTGTCTATTACGCCACCGGAGAAAACAACAACTTATTTATAGGTAAGTAGACCCCATGTCTTTATTATTCTAATTTAAAACGTAACTTTAATTACAGTTTTATAGATTTTTATTTTGTTTTAGAAAAACAGAGCAGTTTCATCGAAAAACGTATATCGAAATTAAATGTGAGCTGGTGTCTCAAAGGTGACAGATGTGATGACAACGTTGGTGGATATGGCAAAAAAATAAAAATAATGTCAACGCGCCTTTCCTCAATTGTATTAATTCCTTGTAGTTAAAATTGCCTAATGAGATTGGCGAAAATGAAAGATGAAAAATTATTGTTATGCTTTACGATAAGATCTCTGCTCAAAAACTAATTAGCAACTAAGCATTCTATTTTTAATATTAATGCATAACAATAATTTTTACATAGTAAAATAAGAGTTTTCAAATTTTTTAAAGACTGACCACACAAAACAAAAGGCTGAAATAAGTATATGAATTTTTTATAATAGCCAAAGTTTTTCTTTTAATAATAGTATATGTTTATATTATTCTTTGCAATAAAATCTATTGCATTACGTATCCACCTTATTAAACGTTATTTAATAAAAAAATATTTTTTTTTGTTTAAAAACAGATCTTTTTATTAAAGCATTTTGATAATTTTAATTATTTTTAAAGCCTCTTTGGTGAAATTATAAATTTTTTATTTCGTAACCATTTTTAATTAGGAATCTCCTCCAAAAAAGCAAATTTTCGCTGCCAAGTAACAAATGTCGGAATTAAAATAAGGCATAATTTTATTGCGAACACCACGGTCTAATTCATCTTGTCTGCCGTAATGCGCAACATTAATATTAGATAAAAAGAGAGAATCAGTTGGCAACATATTATCAAAATTTTCAAGCGAAATATAAAATGTTGCTCAACACTTTTCGCAAATTAGAACAGAGTACTAGCTTAACAGTAAAATCGTTTTTTTTCGAAAAAAGTAAGGACCGACAATGAACTTTGAAGAAACTTCACACCACACTGTGTCGCGAAGTGGATGTAGTTGCATCTGACTCCATCTGCGGATTAGAATTACTCCTAATTCGACAATTTAAATCAAAATGCTCCTCATCAGACATAAAAATGCAGTTCAAGGCGTTTTCATTCTCTGACGCCACTTAAATGATCTTGTCACAAAATTCCAAGCGAATCGGGAAGTCTCTTGGATTCAGTTTGTTTGTTAATAGGGAAAAAGTTTAATTCTTGGTGCAAAATTGTCTGCAGTGACTGTCTGCTGACATTAATTTGAGCATATAAGCTTCTTGTCGAAACTCGATAATTGGATTGTATAGCGGCATCTACAGCAGCGATAGTTTCCTGCGTCCGAACTGAGGGATCTCGATGATAAGGCTTTCTTGCGATTGTGCCACGCTCGGCAAAATCCTCCACGAGCCTCTTAATAGTCCATCTTCTAGGAGGAGTGCCACCAAACGTGTGCCGTTTGGTGGACGGAAACTACGGACTTTAAAGCGTGAAAGCGTTGCACTATCCAAATTCTTGTTTCATTGCCCCAATTCTCCATTTTAGTTAAATTCAAAGATCAATCTATAAAATAAAATAAAAATGGCACAGGTTGGTTACACAGAAAATAAGTTATTACGTTTTGTTTTTTGGTGGCAGCTTTCATCAGCCACCCTGTTTATACTAAAAGATATTAAAATATACGAAAGTATTCTAAAATATATTAGAATAGACTAAAATATACTGAAATAAAAGGTTTTCCAACAAGAAGTTTGTTTTCAAAAACAAAACAAAAAACTTAGATTAAAATGATTCAAATTTTTATTGTATTACGAAGAGATAAGTTCGGCAATTATGAATTAAAAATGATATCTGGCAAATGTCCACCACGAACACGCTGGCAGATGTCGATTTTTTCATCAAAGTTTTTAATCACTTTTTGGCAAAATGGCGGTCCTATTTCGTTAATCACTTAATAACCACGGCTTTTGAGTTTAAAGGCTGAAATCGATTAGACTGGCTACGTATTGATTCTGTCCTTAACATATACCCACAGAAAATAATCCAGTGGTGATAAATCACACGATATGACTGGCCACTTCCCCCCGGGGGCACATGGATCCTAGTACTTCCATCTAGACTGGTGTCTTGCGGGGTAAAAGGGAGCCCAAGCCCCTTCAAGGCTAGTAGGAGTCACCTGGACAATCCACTATAATTCCACGGGAATCAGTTGCCCGCAGAGTTCCGATATTTTTTTCTTTAGGCATTTAGCTGTTCTCTGGCTGATTATTGAGGTTATGGCCCTTTTGGAAGTATCGTGGTGGCTGTGTGTTTCGAGACCCTCGTTTGAGTTTGTGGGTCGGATCATCCATAATGAACACAATGAATGGTTCAGGTCCAGTGAGTATGAATGCCGTTGTGCTCTTAATTATATTAAGCTTCATGCATTCTGGACCAGGAGTTGGATAGTCTCCAACTCTTTAGCAAGGAGTGAAGGCTGCGACCTACTTCGAGCTTATGAAATTGCTACTAGGAGTGACCGGACGATATACTTATCCGATGTCTTTCTAGGGCGTGAATGGCGTTGCTTTTCATTCACAGTGGTAATGGCCACCATCTGATTATGGCTCATTGCCGATGCAGATGTAAACCTTATCACGTCATGACTGGCCACTCAACTGCTGATTGTCGTGAATTTGTGTGATCGGGATATTTGCTTTGCAATAAATTGATCGTTTCACTGGCTGTGTGATTTGTGGCACCGTTCTGTTGAAACCACATGTCAGTGATATCCATGTCATCAATAATAGGCCAAAATTAAGATGTTAGCATCTTGCGATAGCGTGATCCTTGACCGTTACCCCATTTCCAGCCTCATCTTCGAGAAAAAAACGCCCCATTGCTACTCCAGACCACATTGTAATATAGGGTGTTTTTAAGGAGGCATATAACTTTGAAATGGAAGAAATCAAAGAAGAATTTTTTTATTTGACGATGTATTCCAAAGATAATCTTCTGGCATTGTAATTTAAATATGACTTCTGGCGGCTTTACATCACACGAATTTGGAAGCCAATTCACGTAAAACTTTGCCATTATTACACATTTCCGTCAATAAATTAATTATGGTATCAGCTGTGAGATGCTGCAAATCATGGTGGTTTAATTGATGAATTGATGGCTCTATAGCGGTAATTGTAGGCTGTAAAGTTCTGACCAGCATCATTTTTAAAGAAGTACGGTCCAATAATTCAACCAGTCCATAAATTTCACGAAGCTGTTCATAATCATCCCTGCAAATAAAGCAATTTTTTTACTGATTTATACATTCAAACAAAAGTGAGCTTTTTCGTTAAATAAAGCTCACTTTTGATAATTAGGAGCAATCTTGTTTTGAACCCAATTTGCCACTTTGAAAATCTTGTTCAAGCGTCAGTCCATTCATGTGGACATGTCAAACCAAACTAAACATAAATCACTTGACAGTATAAAACTTTTAATTATTGAAATTTTTTATAATTCTTGTTGGAATTTTTAGCAGAACAGTCCGTATGTGGAATTTAATCCCCCCGGAGTTCTTTCCTGTCACTTTCAATTGACATTCAATTTTAATGTCCACAGACACTGCTCCCTCTTTCCTTCTTCCCATAACCTAATGCATTGCATGTGTAAGGGTGATCCCCTGAGTGCTGGTCCGAAAATTCATACAGTTTTTTTTTTAATTATCAATTTTGTGATTTCATGACTGGTAAAGTTTAAAAACGATATATAAAGAAAAGTTTGTTTTCAGGTATTTTAAGAGGGTGTGCGATAAAAAGTGAGGTTATGAAAATTTAAAATTTTTTTGTCTTTTTATTTTTGTACATTTAACGAAAGAAACAAATAAAAAATGGTATTGTGTTGTTTGGTTGTCCTCCGCCAGTCTATGAAATAATATTGCCATTTTCCGTCCTAACTGGCTGATTTGTATTCGATGGCGAGCGCTTTCGATGCGAATGCATCATTCTCAAGCCGCGGTTTAGTTTGTACTGGTGAGTCAGTGTTGGCGTTCAGGTAGTTCTGTTATTAGGTCCGTATATATTCAGATAAGCAGAATACCGGCCACCTGGCATTTGTATGCAAAGTGAACTTACCGATACCTCCGTCTTTTACTATTATGTAGGTACGTGTGTCTGTCTGAGGGTGTTTTTCGTTTGCCCGTTTGCATAAGTAGTTTTAATGGTGTGAAAATTGTGTCTGAGGTCGTGTTTACCTGTTCGTTTATAATGTCGTTGTTGAATGTTTTTGTCTTGTAGATTTCCATATTTTCAAGAATGTCTAGTCTTCGTCCTGTTTTGTAAGGATGTAATAATGTCATACATTCATCTATTTCCCTTGGTGTATGTCCGTGAGTGTCAAGGTGTAATGCAAAATTTGAATCTTCTCTTTTCCGTTTGTATGAGCGTATGTGTTCCGTAAACCTTGTTTTTAGTGTTCGTCCAGTTTGCCCTATATAGGTTCGTTTGCGTACGTAGAATTTTTTAATTACTTATTTCAGTTTCTATATATTCATTTAAAATACAGCGTACTTGTATAAATTGCACAAACTGTTTGTAATAATAATTTTTTGGCATAAAAATAAGAATGTGAAACTATATCTTATAGTTACGCTGGCCATGCCATTCTCTACACATACACACAAACATGTAAAATATTTGCTGGAACCACCAAATATTGAATACTTATGGGGATATTTATATACGTTTACAATACATATTAAGCTACAGCATTTGTTTTATTTCATTATAACGATACAGATGAAAACGTATGTTAATATGGATTTTGTGTATTTACAGGCCTACGATAGTCGCCAATTGATGGTCACTTTATTTGTGTGTCTTTGGGGCGCCCGTCTATCTGGTTATTTACTATATCGTATTGTTAAATTGGGACGAGACAAGCAGTTTGATGATACACGTCGAAATGTCATTAGATATGCTGTATTCTGGACATTTCAGGTACGTAAATACTTAACATAACATTTCTCATTATCATAAACTTTACACAGCATTTATAAGGGGTATTTCATATTTATAAATGTTGTTCACTTTGGATGAAAGTTGTTTATTTTATTTTGTTTTTTTTTTTCTTCAGATTAGTAACAATTAGAATAATAGCAATTATATATTATATTTCTATATCTTAAAGTTATTTTTTCTTTGCCAATTCTTAATAATTTTAAACATTTTTTCTATAAATAAGTCAATGTCAAATTGGTTTTTAAACTATATTGAGTTTCTAAAATATTTTTAATTTTATGCCTTTTATAAACGTTTTGTTTTGAGTTCATTATTGCAAAATAAATAACCCAAGATTTTAGAGTTTTTAAATTAATAACAAGTTTATTTACTTTAACTACACACAAAGTTGACTCTACGAAACAATTTATTTAAAATGCACGTCTTTACTTCACGAGGTTTATTGTTCAACTTATTACCTATCCACTCAAATGCTGCCTTTTATATTTGTCCACTAGAGGTCTAGAAAAATTAAAAATCTATTCCCTTTGTATCACATTTTGTTGTTGTTATATTATTCATTCAATGAATAGGCGCCTGTAGGTCTGTGTATTTTTATGCTGAATTTATTTTAAGATAGTTAAGATTCTTCCTGAAATTTATTTTAAGATAGTTGTTGTTGTTGGCTTGTGTACATATGTTTTCTTAGAAAACTACACAACTAGTAAAGAGCATACCCGATTGTTGTTATTTTGCTTGTATAAAATTTTATAAAATTTCCACGCAGTTTGTTACTAGAAAGTTGTTGTTTTCTTGCGTACATAAGTTTTCTCAGCAAGCTACTCAGTTAGTAAGTAGCATACCAAGTTGTTTACTTTATTACTCAATTATTTTCTTTTAAATCTTAAGCAAGACGCATCCGTAACAATATATGAAATATGTACTTTTTAATGTGAATATACTTGCATTTTCTATTGGAGGCATAGCTGAAAGTTTATGAGTTAGCCTAAAGTGGACTTAGCGCCTTAAAACAAACTGCTGATAAAATGAGCAGAAGTAAATACTCCAGTATTCGAAAAATGTAGCGACAATTTTTTAGCAGAATACGAAGCAAGTTGTATACTGACATTATTGAAAACTAATTAAAACTAAATTTTGTATATAAAATTTGTCTTAAAAGCGTGTTAAAGATGGTGGATTAAATGTGCCGAAAGAGCCAGACTGTAACTTTTTGTAACTACAACTTGAAGTGAGTCTAGTTCAAGCGGTAGTCGGTTTGAATAAACTTCCCCAGCTTACTTTGTCTACAATAAGTCCATTTGTGAAGAATGGATATAGATATCGATATCGATATATATCGAAATAGAAAGACCCCAATACCCATATTGGATATTGTGCTGAAACTTCCAAATGAATGGCCTTTTAAATACATACAACAATACATTTTTAATATCTTGTAAGCCTGGTCTGCTGAGAAATAATGCAAATAATTTACTAGGCGACATAGAACTCAATAATGTGAAATATTAAATTCAATATTAAAACAAAACAGATGAGGCAAATTCATAAAAGTTTACAACGTAGAAAGTAAAGGGTTTTTCAAAAAGAAGTTTGTTTTTTTAAATAAAATTTAAAATATTTAGATAAAAATGATTAAAATTTTTGTTGTATTCGGTGATTATAAATGAAAAATGGTATCTAGCAAATGTCCACCACGACCATGCTGACAGATGTCGGTTCTTTCATTAAAGTTTTTAATAATTTTTTGGCAAAATGGCGGTTCTATTTCGTTAATCACATTACGGATTTTGAGTTTCAAGGCTGAAATCGTTTCGATTGGCTTTGCATAGATTTTGTCCTTTACATAGTCCCATAGTGGTGTTAAATCACACAATCTGGTTGGCCACTTAACTGTTAATTGTCGTCAAATTATATGATCGGGAAATTTGGTTTGCGATAAATTGTTCGTTGCATTGGCTGTGTGACATGTGGCACCGTCTTGTTGCAACCACATCTCAGTGATATTCACGTCGTCAATAAAAGGCCAAAATTGAGTTGTTGTCTCGCGATAGCGTGATCCGTTGTCCGTTGCTGCATTTTCAGCCTCAACTTCGAAAAAATCGGCCCAATTACGCCTCCAAACTATCAATAATCGCTTTAAACTTTTCAGAAGCCCAAATGCGGCAATACTTTAACAAGTGGAAATGCACTTCATCTAAAAAAATGATTTTTTCAAAAAGACCACCAGGTTGTTCCTGAATGAATTGAGCGAATCTGCGGCGATGTTAGTGGTCGATCGGCTTCAATTCCTGCACAAGTTAA
This sequence comes from Trichopoda pennipes, assembly GCA_030448955.1. Taxonomy (NCBI): domain Eukaryota; kingdom Metazoa; phylum Arthropoda; class Insecta; order Diptera; family Tachinidae; genus Trichopoda; species Trichopoda pennipes. Next base: position 1,055,781 of record JASKUP010000050.1, read on the forward strand.
ATCTTGTAAGGTTTCAAAGTCAAATACTTTCGCAAAATTCGCCATGTGATGAGGAGGAACGTCGAGGAATTGAAAAATTTGGATCTGCTTGAACACTATGGCTCACGGCTGCGATGTTTTCAGTTGAACGACCTGGTCGAACATGCTTTGATGTTGGCACATTTTGTATCGAGCCTGTCGGCTCAAATTTAACGACCCAATTCTAAATCGCGGTCTCAGAGGGACGATTATGTTGCCCGAAAATATCACGAATTTTACGAAATGTAACTTTAACAGAACCACCATTTTCATAGGGGATTTTAATTATTTTAATGCAATTTTCGTGTGAAATTGAATTCATTGTAACAATTGCCAAAGCATTAACATCGAAAAACTAAATGTCAAAATTATCATGTTAATGGTGTTGCCACAATAGATACACAAACTTCTTGTTGAAAACCCAATTCTTTTTTCTATATAAAACGAAATAATTCTTTACTAACTAACAATATTTAAGCGAATAAATAAATGACTAAATATTTATAGAAATTAATGAAATCCCATTTTGGTTTCATAGTTGTTTGTAATTAATGTCATTTAAAAGTAAAATCTTAAAATAAAATAGTAAATTAAATTTTGCAGGCTGTTTGGGTATACATTGTCTCATTGCCTGTCATTATAATCAATTCCCCACGCCACTCACAGCCAAATGCTCCAAAGACAATGACAACATTGGATTCAACTGGTTCAGGCATGTTTATAGTTGGCTTGTTGGCTGAAACATATGCTGATTTGCAGAAATTTTCATTTCGTCAGGATCCTGCCAATCAAGGAAAATTTTGCAATGATGGTGAGTGTCAGCAGGACAATGCTGTTAATTATTTGCAATTTAAAATATATTTAAATGAGAAATTAAGTTAATGGCTTTTGAATGTTTTATTTTTGTCTTTTGTCTTGTCTTTTCTTTTGTTTTGTTTATTTTTTAGGGCTGTGGAGTTTATCAAGACATCCAAACTATTTTGGTGAGGTGGTTATATGGTGGGGTATTTTTGCCATATCGCTCAATGTTATATCCGGCCACGAGTGGGTGGCAATTGCCTCACCAATTTTTACTACATTTATTATATTATTTTTGTCTGGTATTCCCTTGCGAGAAAGATCTGCTGATGAAAAATATAAAGAGTAAGTTTATCAGGAATCCCCAATTGCTTTTGAATAATTATACATAAACTTTGAAAGTAAAAATGTTTTGAATTTTGCTTTTAAATATTAAAAGCTCTTAAAATTTAATACTTTAACAGTATGATGTGGTAAATATTATAAGGAAAACAAATGCAATCCCACATATATATTTTGCTAAAATGAAAAATATTTTAGAATGGCACTACCATTTTACTCATCAGGGTACGTAAACAAACAAAACGAAACGTTTGCTTTCATTTTGTTTTATTTGTTGAATTATCCACTAAATGTAAATTAAATAAAACGTTCGCAACTTGAGAAAAAAATGAGAAAAAACTTTAACGTTGTGAGTAAAACGTTTCCCAACCGTGTACTCATTTACTTGAACGTTATAGTAAAGAAATCTTTCGTGCTTAAAAGTAAACATTCAATACTTAGCAAACTCCATCATTGTACGTTTGCAACTTGATGAGAAAAAGCCAATTGTAACATTTTTGCTCTTTGACATTAAAATATGAGCTAAACGCATATACAGGGTGTCCGCCGCTAATACTAGTTTTTTGCCGCCATTTTGGAAAGCATTAGTCTTGACAGTTCATATTTGGCAGCCGTAAAGTAGACACGTGGCAAATTTATTTTAGAAAAATATTCGATAAACCAACGTATTTTAATCGTTAAAACATTTTATTAAAATCAATCATCGGTTACTGTGACGATAAGAAAGTTAGGTGAAACTTTTGGGAGAAAAAACGTGCCAACAAAACGCACTGTTTATCGTGGGGGTTTCCCATTCAACAGTCACCTTAGCATCCATTAAAAATGACAGTCTGGTGTGCAACTTGGTGAGGAGGAATTATTGGACCTTACTTTTTTGAAAATGAAAACGGCGTAACGGTAACTGTGAATGGGGAGCTTTATCGTGATATGATTGAAAAGGTTTTAACATCACAACTGCTTCTTTTGAGCTTGATTAACATGCGGTCTCAACAGGACGGTGCGACATCGCATACAGCCAGGATTACAATGAAATTACTGCAAGACTTCTTTCCACAACAAGTTATTTCAAGAAATGGTGATGTTGATTAGCCTACATGGTCGCATGATTTTACTGCTCCGGACGTTATTTTGTGGGGATATCTGAAAAGCCAGAAACAACTCAAATTATTCGTGATAAAATTAACCAAATACCGCGTGAAATGTGTGAGAATGTAGTAAAAAGTGTGCTCAAAAGGGCTCGCATTTGTGAGGCTGAGGCGGACATTTATTTGTTATTGTATTCCATACATAATTGCCGACATTAAATAAAACATTTATCAATATAATATCCATTCTCTTTCATTTAAACAAAACTTATCAACCAACAAAGTAGTATACCTTCCCGGCGGACATCCATTATAAAACAACGGAAAATGTTTAGAAAGTTTTGTATAGAACGTTTGCAAAAATATTTTGTTTGTTTTCAAACACTGCAGTTTTTTCTTTAAGGACATAACTCTGCTATTATCGTTTTTAAAAATAAATCATCGGCTTTCTTTAAATGTAAACGTTTATTTTTTTAAGGATTTTATTATTGTCATCTGTTTGCGTTAGCTATGTTCACATGCTCTATGGTGGGAGCTTAAAGGTGCATTTATATATGCCACACCATCGCTACTCGTATAAGTATAACTTTATTTACTGTCATCAATTTATGGTGCTATAAAATAAACAAGGACTAAGAATTTTAAAAGAACTGAGAGTAAAAAATATAAATTAAATTAACTCACTAATAAAATACAGAGAATGCAATAAAAAAATATACAACAAATACATTTGTATATGATTATGGTAGAAAATTAAAATTAAATTATATCTACGGCAACAGTATAACATGGTTAAGATTAGCGAGCATTTTCTTTAAATTCAAAAAAATTTTCCGAATTTGAAATTTAAATTTAACTTTTTTTTTGTTTTTTTAAGGAAAATTTATATGAAATATTTCTCAATACAATATTTTCATTAATAATAATTAATTAATTTTTGTTTTCAAAAAAAAAAAAATTTTCCTGAAGAAGCTTTCCATAGGAAAGCGAAATATCGAAAAGAAAAAAATATATATTGTTAATTTAATTTAAAAACACCGCAAAGGGGAATAAGAGATATTTATTAAAGATAAAAAAGGTCGATTAAAAAAACTACAAAAATATTTTCATTAATTTAAAAAAAATAGAATTTTCAACAAGAAGTTTGTTTTCTAAAACAAAAATATTATATTAAGATGATTTAAATTTTTATTGCATTACGAAGAGAAAAGTTCGGCAATTATGAATGACAAATGATATTTGGCAAATGTCCACCATGACTACGCTGACAGGTGCCAACTTTTTCATCAAAGTTTTTAATAACTTTTTATTTTTGCAAAATGGCGGTTCTATTTCGTGAATCATATGGATATTGAGTTTTAAGACTGAAATCGATTCGATTCGTTCCGTATAGACTCTGTGCTTAACATAGCCCCACAAAAAATAATCCAGTTGTGTTAAATCACACGATCTGGCTGGCCACTTAACTGCTGATTGTCGTGAATTTACGCGATCGGGAAATTTGGTTTGCAACAAATTGATCGTTTCATGGGCTGTGTGACATGTGGCATTGTCCTGTTCAAACCACGTTTCAGTGATATCAACGTCGTCAATAATAGGCCAATATTGAGTTGTTAGTATCTCGCGATAGCATGATCTATTGACCGTTACCGCATTTCCAACCTCATCCTCGAAAAAAACCTCTCAAGATTACATAGCGCACCATAAAGTGACACGTTGAGCATACAAAGGTTTCTCAATAATCGCTCTAGGATTATCAGAAGCCTAAATGTGGCCTTTTTGCTTGTTGGCACACCCTGACTAGCGAAAATGGGCTTCGTCTGAAAAATTACTTTTTCAGAAAAACCAGCCGGTTGTTCCTGAATGAATGGAGCGAATCTACGGCGATATGAATAGTCGGTCGGCTTCAATTTCTGCACCAGTTGATTCTTGTAAGGCTGCGAAGTCAAATCCATGTGGTGCTTTTGGGTAACCACAATTGTAGAGAACGTTGAGGAATTTACAAATTTAGATTTGCACTGTGGCTAACGGCCGGTATGTTTTCAGTTAAATGACCCAATCGAACAGGGGTCGTAGCAAGCCTGTCGATTCTAATTTAACGACCAGATTTCTAATAGCGGTCTGTAGCCCGTAAAAATATCACTAATTTTACGAAATGTAACTTTAACAGAACCACCATTTTCATAGTGGATTTGAATTATTTTAATGCGATTTTCGTGCGAAATTGAATTTATTGTAACAATTGCTAATACGAATACGTCGTAAAACTAAATGTCAAAACTATCATGTTGTTGGTGTTGCCACAATTGAAAAACAAACTTCTTGTTGAAAAACCCTATGGATTGGAACCTAAATATATTTTATAAAAACGGCCGTAAAATTAAAGTAATTTGAGTAAAAAAAAACAAAAAATAAATAACAATTTGAGCCTGAGTTTTATTGCTCTCTCAAAAGTTTAGGTTCAGTAGATTTTTCTCTTTATTTGAAGGCAACTGTTAGTTTTTAAATTTCTCTTCGAATTAAAGAATTTTTAATGCTCCCGTACCCTTTAGGAGTTCGTTTCATTGTGTTTTCTATCTTGAATTCAATAAATGCGAAAAATAAACACACATTAAAAGACAAGTTCCTTAAAGAGAAAAGCGCCTTACCTGAAAAAGGTTAGAGGAGAATTAGAATGCTTCAAAAAAGCCGAAGCAAATTTTCAAATTGTATTAATTTAATAATATTAAATAATGTTTTTGATGAAGAAAACACAACGGACAACAAGCATGATCGTAAAGGGATTTAGTTAGGAAGAGAGACGAATGAAAAACAGACAAACGAAAAAGGATAGAGAGAGATACAGACAAAAAAGACAAAAAGTGACGAATGCAATAACACGAAGGGAAACACGAACAAGATGAACTATATAAACACAGCTGACAATAGAACGCAACTAGTATAAAGAGAACACTGAAGATGGCAAACAGCCGAAACCGGTTTGTTCACAAACCAAATTTGACAAGGGTCGACGGAAAACTGTACCCAAATAAAAAAAAAAGAAAAAACCCCTTGCTAATAGAAAAATGGTGATTTTTATTTGAGATTATAATTTAAAAAATTTTCAGCAAAAATATTGAAAATAAAAAAGCGAGAATAAATAAAGCTATAAATCATTGTGCTTTCTCCACCTCTGCAGCTTGCCATTGTGTTAATTTTTCAAATTCAAAAATGACTTCAGTGCAATATCATGAGTAATTTTTATTACATTGCGTATGAAGAATATTTAATAAATATTACTCATACGCACTCTAAAAGTACAGCTAAGGTTTCTTAATACACGCACGTACATATGCATTTGTAAGGCTAAAGTACTTTAACATTCGTATGCAAAAAAAAAAACGTCAGATGTAATGCGGGTAGATAAAATTTTAAAAGTCCTTAATAAAAATTATAGTAAATAGCTAAATGATGTAAATAATTTAAAACAAAATAAAATGTTTATTTTTTTCTTGTATCTCATAAAAACTTTGGTTGTCAAACAGAGTAAATTTGCGAGAGTATTAATAATGTGACTGAAATATTTTTCATATATTTTTTAATTAGTCAATTGGAATATCGAAAATATAAAGCATCAACATCACCGCTCATACCAGTTCCACCCTCAGTATATGTTGAAGTACCGTCAGCTTTGAAATTCATACTTTGCTGTGAGTTTCCTATTTATGACACAATGAAGATACAAAAAGACATAAGTCCTTATTCACTATCGATTGCAAGATCACACTCACACATATAGCAATCAATTGCCCACTCTGGTAGTGGGCAACAGGGCTTTCAGTCTACCGTCGGCCATTCACTACAGAAATTCAGTGAAACGGGATCGATTCATAGGGGACATTGTTATGGAGCTAATGGTGGAGATGCTGAAAATCATGTAAATTGTGGTGGCAGTTGTCGTAATTCTTATATTAAAATGTCTAATCCTTATCAAAATGGTTCGGGATATGCGGCTAGTTATGGTCATAATATGAATGAATTGTCCCAACAGGCCTATCAAATGCCACTTCAACACCAGCGTATACATCATTCGCATCCCCATCATCACCATCATTTGCATCATCACTATCAACAACAGCAACGGCAACAGCATCAGCAGCTGCAGCAGCAACAACAACAACAACAAATATTACCCAAGGCTTTAGATGCTGAAGATGATACTGATGATGGTATCATATATATGCCGGGACCATCATCTTCCAAAAAGCAACCACACTATTTCCCCACTTCTTCGCACTCAATTGATCTTGAGGAGCCACCTTCGATCATCGATGTTGAAGAACAAATTGAGCCCGAGTTGGAGGAAGACTATAATGAAGATATACCGCCAATTGATCTAAGCAAACCGCCGAGTGTGACGAGTATTGTAAATAAAATTCGAACGGAAAAGGAAGTACAAATTAATGCCGAAGGTAAATCTATAACTGTAACGACAATATTGTGATTTCATTTGTATGTGTTGTGCTCATTATTGTATTCGTGCTCTATTGCCACGTTATCAGAACCAAATTTTAGTAAACAATTTTTCAATAGTTTATAACAAACAATTATCCAGCATACAAATTCTTTATTCAATGAAAATAATAAATATACATTAAAAAGTTATTAATTGGTATGTATAGATTAATTAATTAATTAATTTTATTCATGCAGTTTAACCTTGAAAGTAATCAAATTTTGTTCCAAAATTATAAAAAAAAAATAAAATAAAATAAAACACAGAGAAGATTATATTTAAACTCAATTGATTGATTACTTTGTTAAATAAGTAAAGAAAACAAAAGAGACATTAATTAAAGCAAACAATTCAGAAATAGTTCTAGAAACATTATAATTTACTTTTACATACATTTTGTGACAAAGAAGTTACGATAACGGTGATATTTTTGTTTTATAAAATTTAAATTCCGAAAATTTTATTTACTTAAAATTAGCTATTGGCTGTTACTTTTACTTAACATAAACTAACAAGTGCACAGTGGGTCAGCAGTAAAATATTTTGGAAAAATTTTAGCAATTTCTTTAAGGCTAGAGTGATGAAAACAAATTCACTTGTTGGCAGCAGAGCAGCATTCGAGCTTAAGTTTGTAGTTCAGAGTTAAAGCTTCCCAAATATTAAAAGAGTGCGGTAGTGGTGTCTTTTGATGTGTAATTTTATATAACGTTTGTTATTTTATATACATTTTTGCAAAAACGGCACTACTAATTCTTGCTCTATAAAAAGTGAAGTACTTAATGAGTACTGTTGTCACACCCTCCGGTGAAAACCGTCGTTACTGGCTGTTTGTGTGGTACGATTGTCGAGCGCTTTCGATGCGATGACATCATTATCAAGCCGTATTTTAGACTCACAAAAGTATTTTGGTAATCTAGGGTCAAATGGGAATTTTACAGTACAGTGAAATTAATTAAAACATACAGAAAACATGTACAACTCCAATGAAACGAAATCCTATAATAATAATTAACACAGCCACCAAAACCAATTAAATAATAATTAAATTAAAAATACTGTTCAGTAAAATAATTTCAATAGTTTAAATAGTTCATTAAAATAAAACGATTGCCAAGTTTCCCAATATTGTATGGCAAAGATTTCCAAAGACTGGTTGTATAAATGAAGAACTATCGTTGAGATAGTAGACTCTTGTATTTCCCCTGGATTAGATTTCTGTAACGTTGTAATCTCGCAAAAACTTTTCTATCGTATAAGTAAATTAGGCACCTGTATTTCAAAATATCTTCGAATGCTATTCCAGAAATAAGTTTAGCTGGGGGAGATATAATCGCGGCGCTCCCTCTAAAATATATAGCGAGCAATATTATTGTATACCACTATCAGCTATAAAGGAGTGAAGAGATCAGGTAAGCCTTTGCCAATAGCATGAGTATTCTTTTTGGAACCTACTATTTCATTTAGACTGGTATCTTGCGGAGTAAAAGGGAGCCCAGGCCCCTCAAAGGCTAGTAGGAGTCACCTGGACAATCCACATATTTCCACGGGAATCAGTACGCTCGCAGAGTTCACTATTTGTCTCTTGAGATAATTAACTATTCTCTGACTGGTTATTGAGGTTGGCCCCTATATGGGAGTATCGTGGTGGTTGTGGTTTCGAGACCCTCGTGAGAGTTTGTGGGTCGGATCATTCAAAATGAACACAATGAATGGTTCAGGTCCAGTGAGTATGAATGCCGTCGTGTTCTTAATTATATTAAGCTTCATGCGTTCTGGACCAGGAGTTGGAAAGTCTCCAACTCTTTAGCAAGGAGTGAAGGCTGCGGCCTACTTCGGGCTTTCGAAATTGCTACTAGGAGTGACCGGAGGATATACGTATTCGATGGCCTCCTAGGGCGTGAATGACGTTTGCAAATCATTCAAGTGGTTTGACCACCATCTGATTATGACTACATAGTCGGTGCAGATGTAAATCAAATCACAATAGCATGAGTATACCCCCCGGGGGCACATTTATCGTTCTTTATAGAATACTTGACTATCTTGACCTGTACAACTGGGGGAAAAAGGGAGTCCAGTCCCCTGAAGGCAGCAGGGGTCAACTGGGAACTCCACGTTATTTTCACGGGAATCAGTAGCTCGCAGAGTTTCCGCTATTTGTCTCTTTAGGCATTTAGCTGTTTCTCTGACTGATTATTGAGGTTCGCCCTTCGGGAGTATCGTGGTGGTTGTGGTTTCACGGCCCCATAACAGACAGGTCAGTTTTCTATGGTGGCCAGGTTCATTTCACCTTTAATAACACCTACCTGGTGCAATGTTACTAGATCCAGTGAGCATGCTAGACATGTGTTCTGGACAGGAGTTGGAAAGTCTCCAACTCTTCGGCAAGGAGTGATGATTTGCAGCCCTTCTCTGGAATCATTAAAGTTGCAACTAGGAAAAACCTGTTGCTAGAATTAGTCTTCGACTTCCTAGAACGAGCATGACGTTTCTATTTATGCAAAGTGGTTTGATTAAGGCTCCATAGCCAGGTGCAGATGTAAATCATATCACGCAATAGCATGAGTATAGCAAACGGGGTGCAATCCTTTATCGCTCATAGGGAGCGAAACTTTCCGTAATCTCTGCCAAAAACAACAGTGTTGATATGATCAGTCCACATTGGCCTACCATTAAAAACTACACCTAAGTTAGATGAAGAGTTCATGAATTGAATAATATTATCAAAAACTTTTCTAGATTTGGAGAGGCGAATACATTTCTACTTTGAAGCGTTGATATACAAGCCATTATTCATTGCCCAGCAGTTGATCATGTTCAAATCGTAGTTTATTCTTGCCACACAGATGGAAACATTATTTATGCTACTCTAATTATAAACCTGGACATCACCAGCATACATCCATTTTATTGCTGATAGCAACAACAGGCAAGTCATTTATGTACAGACTGAAAAGAAGCGGTTCCAAAATAGAGCCCTATGGCACTCCTCTATTAACCGCGAGGATCAGAGTTTCTATCTTTAACACATACTGCCTGAGATCGGTCAGTGAGATAGGAGGATATAAGAACGCAGGCTAAGCTAGAGAAATAAAATAATTATCGTTGTTTTTCTACCATGATCGACTGATCCACTGCATCGAATGCCTTGCTGTGATCTAGAAGAATTGAGAAAGCCACCATGTTACCATCGAGTTCACATCCGAGGGTGTCAATTACGTCCACTAAAGCTATTATGCTGCTACTGTCCCGAATAAAGCCCTAAACTTAAATTCTTCTCTGTTCTCAGCGTAGATGATTTATTATTTTGCCATCCAGTCGTTCTTAAAAGTTGCTAAGTTTTTTTTTCAACATAACTCGTTTCTGCCCCACTATGCAATGTAGGAAAGAAAGTAAAATAAAAGATTTTTGATTTGGCTCAACATATCTGTTAAATATTTTGGTTTAAATAAAATTATCATAAAACTTTCTTTATCAGCTGACTAGCTTACCCATCCTCAGCGAACATAAGCGCATTAATTAACATAAATTGGGCCAACAGCACAATATTAGAATTTTGTTTATATCTTAACTTCTAAAAATGAGATAACACAAAAGCTACTTACTGAAATCTATATCATTCATGTTTTAAACACAGATTTCCTTCCTAGTGAAATAAAATTTGATGTAGAGAAACTGGTCTGAAATCAGCTAGTTCACTGGCACCAAAGTAAACACTAAATGAGACGAAGTTAATGTGATAACAGATGAATTTTACAAATAAGTTTCAAGACAAACTCATCTTTAATTTAATTAAATAACAGTTGAGACATCAAATGGTAACATCAAGCATTAAAATTTATATATTTTTGTACATCATAAATGTTTAATGAAAATATGTATGTATGTTTTTCTAGGAGTGATCAAAGCAACTTTTCATGAGGCGATGTCTTGTAAAATAAACTGACAGTGATAAGATATATTTTTATAATGATATTGTTTTACAGAATATTCTAATATTCCTATTGTCGACCATTTTTTTTGTCACCAACTGTATGTATAATAAATTAAATTAGTATTATTAGTTAATAAATATAGTTATTGTTATCTATGCATATCAAAAATTATGAATTTGTTTATGAAAAATATTTAAAAGAAAAAATAATATTAATTTAAATTTGTTAAAAATAATTTAAGATTATCATGCCTAAATTTATATAATAAAGAAATGGGAGAAAATCGAGAGAGAGAGAGAGAGAGAGAGAAAGAAATTACACCAGCGGTATCAGATACCTTTTTCAAATATTGCCAACCATGTTTGTTTAATTGATTAAAGTACTCACCAAGGGGAATTGTTTACTTTATTGAATTAATTACCATGTAATAGAGTTTGAGAATTTATTCGTTTTCGCTGCTGGCATTAATATCAAACTCCATATAAAAAATATTATACTGATTTTTTTATGTACTGGATGAGAAAATTTAAGGTAAGAAAGTAAATTCCCTTAAAACACATATCTATTTTACTTACTCTTGACCACTTTAATCGAGAAACTACATCCCCGGGAAGTTTCTCAAGCAATAACTAAATTATTATTATTATTACTCGACCGGAAAATTTTTCATGCAATAATTGAATTGTTTAGATGGTTGTGAGGCTTTCGGCGCCCTCTTGCTGAAACTAAAGGTCACTAATGTAAACGTTAGCCAATGGTGGTCACAAAAAATTTGTTATTATAGCTTGATAGCACAGAGAATTAAAAATGTGGTCCTTTTCTTTCTCATTTTCGAAAAAATACGGGACGTTGACACCGCCTGACAAAAACCGCACCATACGATCACTTTTTCCAGATTTTCAAGGACTGGAAAAAAATGGAAATGAGTCTTATCATTGAAGATGATTTTTTAGTTCAGTTTTTCAAACAGCCAAATCACAATCGTTCTACGCTGGTCGGTAGCCTTAAATTCTTTGAGCTAGTGGAACATTAAATATTATCGAATAAATAAAAACTGAAATAAGTTTAGCTCGAATAGATAATTTACTACTCAAAATCTGAGGCCCGATAAGAAAATGAAAAGAGATGACTGGGATTTTAGGGTACCTGCAAACGGAGCAATTTAATTAGCTTCAAACTTCATTAGAAGTTAGTCTACATCTGTATCTAGAAGAGACCATAAAGGAGAGAAATATAAAGTAGCTTGCCCAGTAGTTAATAAGATTATAACAGATTCATGGATGGCGTATACCAAGTAGATCGGTTGAAAATCTCAAAGAAATAGTGGCATAGAATTTCCGGGGACTTGCAATTTCTTATATTGTATTTAAAAAAAATCCTTATATCAGTAAAAGCGCACAATTGGCTCACAAAGGACTTGCCAGTAACAAAAGGTATCGCGAAAAAACTGAATCTGTAATCGCAGTTGTAAGACTAGGTAACAAAATCAGATACTATTGGTCTAAAGGTACTGAGTGTACCAGGTAGGTACCAGGATTATGGACTTTTACATCTCGTTCGCAAAAATAATGAAATTTTGTTTTTGATCTTAAATTATGCCAGATTTTTAATAATAAACTGTTTTGGGCATTAAAGGGTTAACCGAATTTTTTATTTGATAAATTATTTAAGAAATTTGCCAAATTACAATTATTAAATGTTTAATAGTTATAGTTTTTTTACCTTTTTTATATTTTTTAGTAGTTAACTAGAAAGCACTAGGTCAATTTTAAATTTTTTTATTAAAATTGACCTAGTGCTTTCTAATTAACTACTAAAAAATTATTAAATGTTATAACGTTTTTACTTTTTGTGGTTGAAATTGATAATCTGTTTTATGTAACAAAATTATCCGTAAAAATATTTTTTTTTAATTAGCTGGTTTACTTTAAATAAATAATATTTTTTAAATATTTTTTCCTTATTAAGATAAAATTATTATTTAATCAATATGAAAAAAATTGCTGTAAAATTATTCTCTACAATTTCATTAAGAAAAACATTTGACGAGAAATTAAAAACAAAAAATAATTCACATTATTTTGATGGTGTAATTTCTTTCTAGATTTATATCTTAACAATTATTTTTTTTATAACGAAAAAATAAATATTGTTTTCAATTTAAAAAAGTGCCAAAATGCTACTTCTAGTTGTTATTATTAGCAAATTGTTTCTATTTGGGCTTGTTATTGTATTTAATTAAAAAATAAACAATTTTCTTGATATCACTTTCTTTAAAACAAAAAACAAAAAAAAAACGAACAAATTTCAAAAACTAAATAACAATAAACTTAAAAATTAAATACTTAAGTACCACATAATTGTGCCTCATCTTTATCAACTTTATCATAATTGTTTCTTTATCACTTGTTTAAATTCTAAGGACTTGTTACTTAATATCGTAGTCTTTTTTAACTATTAAAAACAAACACCTGTTATTTCTAAAAAAAAAAACAAAACAATAATTATAAAAACAAATTTTAATGTTTTTTCTAGCAAAAATAAATAAATAAATAAAATTAGATTATAAAAACATACATATACATTTTTAATTAAATTAAAATAGACATATTTTCTTATCAAAAAAATAATGCACCCCGCCCACCCAACAAAATAAAATATATATAAAATATAACAACAATGCAGCACTACCGCAAAATAACAGTAAATATTTTTATTAAATAAATAGTAAATGATATCATTTTTAATTAAATAACTAATAAATTTTATATATTTACAGAAAGAAAGAAAATTAATAATAAAAATAAAATAAAATTAGAATCGTTATTACATACCTCATAAAAATAATTAAATATATTAAACAATAAAAAGAAATAAAGAAATTTCAGCCTGAAAGTATGCTCTAATTTGTCAAAGGCTTATGAATTAAATTTATAAAAACTCTCGTTATAATAAAAATCTGTACAAAGAAGTCTCTTTATCTTCTTTTGAAATAATTAATTTTCTTGAACAAAAATTGCTTTGTTAATAATTTTATTATTATTAATGAAAAATAAAAAAAAAAGTTTATTTAAATATATAAATGAAATTTATTAGTTGTAAAACTTAGCTTCCGTCTATTTGGATCTTGGTATGCTTGATCATACTCTCTGCCAATAATTATTACCCTTTTATAATCACTCGCAATCATACAGCTATTCCCTTTGATCGAGTGAAGTGTGAAGAATTCATTATGTATAATAGGCCGATCTTTATCAATATGCTAATGCTTATGTTTAAAATATAGTTATAATCCATTCGTTGGCTTTTCCGAGCTAAACTCATAAAAATTACTTGTGTTCAGTAACGATCGTTAGTAATTACTTTAAAAGGGTTTGAATTTCTTTCATATAATTCACATCTTAAATAATCAATCACAAAGCTAATGCGAAAGGATTTTGATTGTGCTTTTAATCATTGATAATCTTTCAAAAATCCCTTGAGCTGAAATTCGCATCAAGGATGTATAGACATAAACATATTAAGTTTATTTCTTTAAGAAAATTTTAAAAGTTTTAATTATATTACACCATTTATTTAGACGAGATATTTACTTAATACACAAAAATATACAATGGTAACTTTGCCACTTTAACGCCTAAAAGCTGCCATACCAAGTTTGGTGTCTTCACTCGATCACGTTCACAATTACACTGACAGTCAACTGTTGTGTCTTCACTCGACCACTTTCACAGTTAGTCTAACTATTGCCCAAGAGAGGGGAGCCATTTTAGCATTTAATACAGAGAACGTTGTTGTAATTATTCCGTGAAGGTCTTTTGTTTGGTTGTGTCCTGTTGATTTGTGTTTTTATTTTCTGATTATTAATCTTAGTTTAAGGAATTTGAATGTAGCATGTTGTTGTTGTTTTGTGTAAACAGACGCAATAGGTAATTTCATTTTACTTTTTTTTATAGAAATAGTTATCATTTTATAACTTAAACTAAATACATTTTTAACAATACTATGCTTTTAAATGATAACACAATAATGGCGGAAGCATTCAATATTAAGAATTCTTTTCAGTAATATGTATTAGGAAAAATGAACTAAAAAATAATTAAATAAACAACATTACTGCCAGTTGCTGTAGGAAGAAAGTCTTATTTGTCTAGGAAAAAAAACGGGTTAAAAACTTTTACTCATAAAAACAAAACCAAAAATAAAAAATCTATTCTTACGCCATGCAGAATCTGGCAGTTACAAATGAAACTTAAAAACATATTCAATACAATACATATTCTATGTCTGTAAAGTTGTATTTATATAAAAAATAAAATAGCATGATGTATATAACTAAGTCTATGTACATGTATATTATATGTAACAAACATAATATAATAAATAACAACTTATCTTTGTATATAGAATTAAAATATATTTTTGCAATTGATTTGAAAAAGAAATTGAATAATTTTTTTCAAAGTTATAATAATTACAATTAATAAGTAATTAGTTATTAGTAATATTTTATTAATTTTCTGAAAGAACACTTATAAATAATAAAATAAATAAATATTTTAATAAAATAAATATTTTAGATGAAAATTTCCAATAACAATGAAGTATTTTTTTTTATTGAAATTGAACAGGCTTTTATGCAAATTTCTTTTTTCGAATTTTATTGATAAAATAAATTAGAGCGCCGTTAAACATTTGTAAATAAATAACTAACTGACCCGATAAGCGTTATTTTGTGTCCCTATTTTTGTTAGTTACACCTTACCTGAAGCGCATGTTTCCACATTCTTTTTCCATAGCAGCTTTGATCACTTTCGAATAAAGTACTCAAATGCGATATGCTAAAAATGATTTGGTGGGGGTAGGAGTAAAAAAATTTGAACTTAAAATCATCAGGTGGTGACAAAAAAATTAGTTAAAAAAAGAACAAATTGTTTCCCTCTTAAAATCACTTTTATCACGTAGTGGCCACAAAAAATTTGTTACCATGGTTTGATAGCGTAGAGAGTTTAAAGTGACAGCGTTTCGTTGCTCATTTTCGAACATGCTGCCTGATCACAAACACCAGCGTAAGACCACTTTCATTAGATGCAATGGTTTTTTAAGAACTGTTTCTGGATTTTGTGAACCCCATTTGTGACAATTTTGCTTATTTACATAACCGGCTAATTGAAAATTAGCTCCATCACTAAAGATGATTTTGTTGAAAATGCCTTGTTTTCGTTTAATTTTTCAAACAGCCAATTCACAAACATTCGATGTAAACAATACAATGCTCGGTCGGCTTTAATTCTTCGGCGATTTGAAATTTGTAAGCGTTAAAATGATGCGCAAAATGCCTTTAGTAATGCCCAATTGTTGCGTATATCGACGAATTGATATTCTAGACTCTTAGTCAACACTTTGATGTACAGCGGCTATGTTTACTTGCCACTAAGAGAGTATAGTTTTGGTCTATTGTCAGCTACAATAGCGTGAGCCTCGAATTTAGCGATTAAATTATGCATAGCGGTGTGAGAAGAAGCCTAGCTATGAGGACAAGCTGCTGGAATTTCACGAAGTAATGCAGTGAAATTTATACCACAATAATAATAATCAATGATAATTTCATAATCAAAATTCTTTGCTCTAGAGCGTAACGTTGGAACCTTTAGAATTTCCCAATTTTTTACTAAATAAATGTCAAAGGATCACAACTCAATTTTTGACTTTATTTTTTAACCTCACACACACGATACTTTACGATCTATTCCCATATCAATCAAATATTCATAATAATTACATGAAATTTCGAAGGAGCTTTATTATAAACACCGTGCAAATATTATTTTGTAAGCTTATTTATCCAGCACATGTCCGGCAAGCAGGTTAAGAGTATTGCAATGTCAAAAGGAGCATGGTTACGAGGACAAGTTGCTCGAACTTTAATTGCACCACATTGATAATAAATATTCACAATCAAAATTCCTTGCTCAAAAGTGTAACATTCCCATCTTTTGACTAAATAAATACCAAAAGGATCACATCTCAATTTATGACTTTAATTTCTAACCTCAAATCCGATACTTTACGATCTATTCTTATATCAATCTAATGTGCATACAAATTTCATGAAAATTAGTCGTTCAATCTCGTAGGAATGCGATTGTAAATACCGTGGAAATATTATTTCGTAAATTCTTTTATCAAGCAAATGTCCGGCTAGCGTTTCGACAGTATCGCGTTATTGTTACAAATTGTTATTTTACACATTCGTAAGGGTAAAAGAAAAGACAAGTCCTTTGAAATGTTGTGAAATAAATATAAAATTTTGAACGCTAGTTTAGATAACTTTACAATTGAATATGCATTTTTATTTTTTCAAATCATATACGCAAGGCAATTTTAATAAACAGTTTTGATTTAAAAAATTAAATTTTTAATCGAAAAAGCTCGTTTAAACATTTTAAAAACATTTTATTTTTGAAAATTTTTAATTGCTTAAACCGCCCCCGTTTATTTATATTTGCTAATTATAGTAAAACAAATATAAAAATGTTTAGTTTAATGCGTTTGCAAAGTTTTAACGGTGTAGTGAGACATCTTCGAGATATACGTAAATATGGTTCCCAGGCTGTTAATCAAATGCTGCAACTGCAGCATACAGAAATCTGTGCAGATCCACCCTCTAGAGGTTTAGTATTGGGTGTGTATGCTGAAGAGGAGGATAAAAATGATACTGGCATTTTAACACCGGCTGCATGGCGCTATAATGTTCAAAGAACCGCTGGCCGTATGTTAGAGGTATTACGTATGTCCGGACCAATGCCCAAGAGAGGAGAATGTCGTTTGCTGTTTGCTCAAGAAACTGAGAAAATTCCATACTATTCAGCTGTTGCTATAATTGGCTTGGGTAAGGAATGTTTAGGCTTTAATCCCTATGAAATTTTGGATGAACAAAAAGAGGCAATCAGAAGATCTGTAGCCAAGGCGTGTATGGAATTGGCTTTGTTAGATACAGATCGTATTGAGGTGGAAAATTGCGGTCATGCCGAGTCGGCAGCCGAGGGTGCTGCATTGGGTGTTTGGGCTTACCAAGAATTGAGAGATCCAAAAAATCGTATTGCTGTACCTTCTATTGATTTATTTACTTACAAAGATGAAATTTGTGATATTGAGGGGTGGCGTATTGGCTTGCAGAAGGCTGCGGCTCAAAATCTTACCAGACAATTGCAAGAAATGCCCTCAAATCTTTTAACACCGACTGCATTTGCCCAAAATGTTGTAGAAGTTTTGTGCAAGTCTGGTGTTAATGTAGAGGTTAAGGTAGAAGGTTGGGCGGAAAGTCAAAGCATGAATGCTTTTCTGTCTGTTGGTAAAGCTTCTTGCGAACCTCCCATATTTTTAGAGTTAAGTTATTATGGCACTTCGGCCGAAGAGAGACCAATAGTATTGGTAGGTCAGGGTGTTACATACGATTGTGGCGGTTTGTGCCTCAAAGATAAGGAAACGTTATTTCATATGAGAGGTGATATGACTGGGGCAGCTGTTGTTGTAGCGACTTGTCGGGCAATAGCTGGATTGCGTTTGCCGGTGAGTAAATATTTTATAAATTTTTAAACATTGGGCCCACAATAAAATTACTGTTCACTGTTTCTTGTTGTTAAGCAAAGCCAAGTTTCAGTGTAATTTGAATTGCTAAAAGACAGTGAAATTTTTTTGTAATGTCGATTACCTAATTTGTAATATTTTGTATATTATTTACGTTACCTTGTATACATTAACTTATACAAAATTTGCTAACTTCTTGAAGTTTATAAACTTTAGGTCAACATTAGAGGCTTAATACCGCTCTGCGAAAATGTAATCGGATGTAATGCATTCCGTCCTGGTGACACTGTAAAGGCAATGAACGGAAAACATATTAAAATACAAGAAACTGATCATGAAGGTCGGCTAGTTTTAGCCGATGCATTGTTATATGCTCAAAACTTTTGTCCTAAGTGCATCATTGATGTCGGCACCACAACACGCAATATGCTCGATGCTTTAGGAGAATCGGCTTGTGGTGTCTTTACTAATTCAGAAATTTTATGGCAACAAATTAAGCACGCTAGTATGCATACGGGAGATCGTGTTTGGCGTTTTCCGCTTTGGTGGTTTTATACGCAGCAAGTTAAAGCTGGTATGTCAACAGATTTACAGAATGAAGGTGCAGGAACCGGTGGACAACCTTGCAAGGCTGCAGCATTTCTAAGAGAATTTGTACCATGTGGTCAGTGGATGCATATTGTAAGTTCGAAATTAACACTCTTGTTTTAGAAATATAATTTAATAAACATTTTGTTTAAGGATGCTTCAAATGTAATGATTACTGATGGACATGTCTTTGATTATTTGCGTAAAGGCATGGCTGGCAGACCAACACGTACTTTAATTGAATTTATAGCACAAACTATTTGCAAAGATACTGCCCCCAAAATGCCTAAAAAAGAAAAATAAATTTTTTCAAATACTTCTCATCACTGTACATTTGTTTAATAGCCAAATTGTTTTGTGTAGTTGGTTTTTGTTTTAGTTAATTAAAGGTAATAAAAATTTATAAATGTTATTAAATATTTGTGTATATTAAAAAAAAAATACATATATATTGCGCATATTATTTAAAAGTTAAAAAAAGCAGAGATTTATTAAAGACTGTGGCTACAAAAAAAAAACTTAAAAAATGCTTCTTTAAAAGCTGCAGATTTATTTTTTATTTGCCAAACCGTGTAATAAAGTTGGCAATGAGTTGGTATGATTGCTTTGAAAATAAACTGAATATTGAACAAAAACGTTGGAAAATATCATTGCTGTACTGTATATCACAAGGAGACTGCTTCTTTGAGTACAATATTGATGTCCAATGGTGGATAATTTTGTAAAAGTTTCACATTGGAGGCAAAATCATTTTTTAATATTTGTTCACGTTGTATTCTTAACAATAAAAGAAGTTATATTTAAATTATATATTTAAGCATAATTGCAATAACAAAACTTACAATATCATAGCACAACAAATTTTTATCAGAAAGTCGAAACGGTTTTCATCTGACAGCACTGAATCCCAAATGCGTACCACATCAGGCAAAGGAAATTCTTGTGATAAAATAAGCGATATCCATCTAAAAATTAGTAAAAGTTAAATAAGTATGAATGTATATATGTGTGTTCATTTATAATGTTTAAATCAAGTGGTTTTTAGAAATAACTACTTTTTAAATATCAATATTTATTTATATTTCTATTAAATTTAATCTTTTTACACGGTCCTTTAAATTATAACGATTTATTTTTTTTTCTCAAGTATTTCGCTTTCCTGTGGAAAGCTTCTTCAGGAAATTATTTTTTATATTTTCAAAAACAAAATAAATAAAAAAATAATTTCCTGAAGAAGCTTTTCACAGGAAAGCGAAATATTGAGAGAGAAAAAAAAAATAAATAAATAAATAAATCGTTATAATTTAAAGGACCGTGTAAAAAGATTAAAATTTAATAGAAATTAAAAGGTCGAATAAAACTGAAAATAATATTTATTTATATTTATTCACATCCGAAACTACCAAAATAATTTTGTTCATTTCACCATAAAGTAAAACTCTTATTTAATTGTTATACAATGCATATTTTTAATTATCACATTTTTGTAACTGTGAAACTTAAACTATAAAAACATTAAACTCTTAAAAAAGTAAAAAAAAATTCTAATAAAAACAGCTGTTTTGAAATCTAAATTAACTCACATTCTGTTTACAAAACAGGTTTATTGTATTAAGTTTAGCTTTTAACTTATAACAAAATATTTACGTACTCGTATCATGTCCCCTCATTCGACTTTTATTTACCTGAAGCTGTAATATTGTGGATGTAATTCTTGTAATTTAAGACGTTCGTAGACCTCTAAATCCTTCATTCTTAACATCTCAGCCAAACGTTTCATCATATTTTTGATACCCCCTTCTGAGTCATCTAATGTCTTGATGAAAAAATCACGAATTTCCGCCATTAGAGCAGTAAAACAATAAAAACAATCTGCCTCTGCATGTTCTATCGAAAATGAAATTTCAATTATTTAAATAATTAATATTAACCCGGTTAAACTACTTCTCATTTCAGGATCCGGATCTGAGGCCATGACATAATAAATAGGACCTACAATTTCATTCATGCCTTGAACATAGCCCTGACCTGGATTCAGTTTAGCATATAGAAATAAAATTCGTTGTACAACCTCCCAATGAGCCTCTTGTCCCTCTTCCATGGCCTTGTATGTTTCCTCTGAGCGTTTTGTTATGAGATTAATCTAAAAACATTGGACATAAAAATGTTGATATATTTATATATGGTCAATGATATACATATACATATGTATAATTGATATCAAAGCAATTCGAACATGAGTATGAGAGAAATTATAGGTACCTGCTGCTATAATTGTTAAATGCGGCATGTGCGTTTAAAAATATTTTAAGAAAAATTAGCATATACAAAACATGACTTTGCAAAGGTGACAATAAAACAATGTTTTCACCAATTCTTTCTCACCTTTGTCACTCCTAAACCTTTTCTTTCAACATTGGCCGACTTTAGAACTGATGGAACCACCCGCTGATGCAGTCTGCGCTCGTCTTTACTATTGACCACAACGTCGCATGGATATTCGGTAGGCTGTTGAAAGAAAGATATGTCCGGACAAAGCCTTCGAACATCTTTGTCAATTTGTAGCAGAAATTCATTATCATTGAAAAATGTATTCCATGCACTATCAGGTCCCTCACTCAATGGGTGATCACTTAAACAAGCATCATCATTAACATATCCGTTTTCTTTAAGACCTGGTGGTACTACTAAATCCTCTATAAATTGGCGATAAAGTGTCCTTTTTTTCGCTAATGTACTTGACCATGATTCACGTTTAGTAGCCAAATAGCCTAACAGGATTTTCCAACATTGTGATCGAAGGCTATTTACATCTGGAATCCCTTTATT
Source organism: Trichopoda pennipes (assembly GCA_030448955.1). NCBI lineage: Eukaryota > Metazoa > Arthropoda > Insecta > Diptera > Tachinidae > Trichopoda > Trichopoda pennipes. The sequence goes on from JASKUP010000050.1 coordinate 1,077,461, forward strand.
CAACACAAATTAAAGAAAAAGTAAATTAATTGTGTAATTAATTCAGCGAACCATGATGCTATTGCGAAAGTCTTATTATTTACTACTGGGGGCACTCACTCACTTTGTATATTAATATTCGTGTAGCACTTACCATGGAAACATAGTTGTCTAAGATTCTTTAAATCAATTTCATCTTTAGCCAAGACATTTTCAAACTCTTGTACACTTCATTTTTTGTGAAAGAAAATAATTATATTTGCATTGTTTTTTATAATTTTAATTGTATTGTACCCACCGTGCTTTAAAAATTGACATAGTTTATTATTTACTTAATTAATAAACAAATGTTTTGTTTTGCTGCGCGGAGTTGCCAGCTAGCAATTCAACTAACTAAAGTTTAGGGGTTCTGATACGCAAAGTGTTGCAAAAACGCCTAAACGAAGTGAGTTTATAGTTCGGCTGCATATACTTACTATTGATATCTATGTGGTTAATTGATTTAAAAAATAAGAGTATAGCAATAGTTTTTAATGCTTTCATATATTATTAAATATATTACTCGTGCCTGATTAGCTCAAAAAATGTAATTTCTATCAACAAACATTTTAGGATATTCTGAAAAATTCCTGAGCTTCTGCGGTGGATTTTTAAAATTTTGTTTAAAAATTATGGATATTCATGTCTAAAATTGATTTTATTAAATGAAAATTATTTTCAATAAAAAGAACAAAAATATATCAAACTTTTAAACAAAATTCACAGTATCCCTTGAATTTTTATTTTTTTCATTTCTCTTTATTAGAAATTAGAACAATAGAACAAAATTACACAAAAGTGAAATGAAAAAAGGAAAAACTGTATTTCGATTTTAAAATACATTATAAACTTTTGATTTAACATTTCCGCATAGCAGAATGTATGCAGCTTTTTGTGGTTTAAAATTTTCGTCATCAGCATTTTTGTCATCTATCTAATTTTTATTTTATTTTTTTTTAATTAGCACATAACTATTATAAAACAACTGATTTTTCTTTTTACATAAATTTAGAATTAAAAATTATGTAATTTATTACAATCCAAAGACAATTTTTAATCAAAATTGGTTCACGCGTGTTACCGTGATTGGAGAAAAAAAAAAACAACAAACTAACTCTACATTTTAGTGATATTGCAAAATAATTACACACAACACTTTTAGAGTTTTAATTACACGATTAATTTAGACAAGCTATTTACTTATTCTTATTAATATAAATTATTAAAATAAAAATACCTGATGGAAACTTTACCACTAACTCCTAAAAGCTGCTGTATTAACCTTTATTCGACAACGTTCACACTTAAACTACATTATTATATTCAAGAGAGAGCTTATATCTCGCCCTAAATACAAAAGGGTCACAACTCAAAATTTTCCAAAACTGACTTTTTGTCCATAAATTAATTCGGAGTACACACCTCTAACTACTGCAAGAATTTCTGTCACATCACTATATTCTTTAAGTGGAAAAATACAGTTACGTCTATTTTTGTGTTAAGTGTGTTGCTTCTGGACGGTGAGTGGCGAAAATTTTAGTATTTTGAGTTGTAACCCTTTTGTATTTAGGGCGCGATATATTCTGTTTAAAGTGGTTTTAGCATTCACTCGAAAACTCGATAATAATGTCAAGACATATAGTTGTTGTTATGATTATTCAATGTAGGTGTTTGTTTACTTAGGTGTCTGCTTGTTCTGTGTTAGTTGTATTTATTTTCTGATTGTTAAATTTAGTTCGTAGAATTTTATTGAAGCATATTGTTGTTGTTTTATGTTCATAAAGTTTTTTAGAAACTTCCTTATTTGTAAACAAATACAATAGGTGATTTTACTTTAATTTTTTTTTAATGATAAATATATTTTTATAATTAAACTAATAAATTACTAGTTGTTAAACACGTTCAGATCTATTTACTTTCCAAAACTAAACATATTTAATTTAGAATAAAAGTAATTCCTTCATTTTATGTATGTTTGAATACCTTTTTGCAAGTTATGGGTGGTAACAGCCAAGTTGTAGAGTTGTTGTGTAAAAAATAATAGTATTACTATTATTATATGTATGTGTTGAAGGGTAGGAATATTATTTTGGGCAACCTACACACACACACATTTAATTTCTTTGTTTTAATGGAATAAAATAGAGCAAGAAATTTATAAGATCAAGAATGCATTGTCATTAACACATGTTGCAAATTGAAGCCACAAGTGTTAAAGACTTCAAAATATTAAATTCATTTTCTAGAGAAAAAAAGATTTTCAATTTTCCATTCTAGCCTTGCACTTAAGAAATATGTATATCTAAAAGCAGACAGATTATATTTGCCGTTTTTTTTTCTTTTTTTTTCATTTAAATATTCTTTTAAAAGCTTCTGTTTGTATAAATACATTAAGAGGGATAATTATAAGTACAGTGTATAAAATATTCAGTACGTTTATAGCAATTATTTTTCAATAAAGGGTGTTTTTTTAAGCCCGATAGAACTTGAAATTGTAAAAAATAACACAAAAAATTAAATTGTAATCAAAATTTATTTTTTATTCGAAGGATCAATACGTGACATTAACATTTGAAAATGATTTCGGGCATATGGGCACCGCGGCTGTTCTTGACGAAGCGCATTCTGGACGTCCAATTTTGGGCCACTTTTTCGAGCACTGCTGGGCGTATGTCACGAATAACACGAACAATGCTGTCCTCCAAGGCGTCAATTGTTGCTGGTTTATCAGCATAAACCAGTGACTTCACGTAGCCCCACAGGAAATAGTCAAGTGGTGTCAAATCGCACGAGCTTGGAGGCCAATTGACAGGTCCATTTCTCGAAATCAACTTATCGCCAAATTTTGATTTCAATAAGTCGATGGTTGCGTTCGCTGTATGGCACATAGCGCCATCCTGTTGAAACCACATCTCGTCCGGATCAATGTCATCCATATTTTCAAACAAAAAATCATTGATCATGGTGCGGTAACGATCTCCATTGACCGTAACGCGAGCTCCGGCCTCATTTTTGAAGAAATAAGGTCCGATGATGCCACCAGCGTGAAAACCGCACCAAACGGTGCATTTTTCTGGATGTAATGGAGTCTGTAGGGTCTGTTGTGGATTGGTCTCACTCCATATGCGGCAATTTTGCTTATTAACAAACCCGTTAAGCCAAAAATGCGCCTCATCGCTGAACACAATTTTGCGATAAAACAACGGGTCAGTTGCCAACTGCTCTAGAGCCCAATCGGCGAAAGAACGACGCATATAATGGTCTCGTGGCTTCAATTCCTGCACCAGCTGGATCTTATACGGGTGTAGGCCGAGATCTTTGCGCAAAATTTTCCACGTAGTGGACGGACAGAGCCCCAATTCCTGCGACCGACGACGAATTGATAAATTTGGATCTTCTTCCACACTTTCGTTTACAGCGGCGATATTCTCTTCAGTACGCACATTCCTTCGACGTGTTGGTGTTATTGCATCCTCTAGAGAGTATGTGGTAAGAAATCTATCGACAGTTCGACGAATGGCTTGTTCAGATGCACAATTATGTACGCCATAAAAATGACGAAGTCGTCTATAAGTTGCGCGAATCGACGACTGATTTTCAAAGTAAATTTGGATAATTTCGTAGCGTTGTTCAAGCGTGAGTCTATTCATGATGATTTGTCAGAGTATACTGAAACAAATAAAAAAAAGTTTTATCAAAATTTCATTTTCTGTGTTATTTTTTACAATTTAAAGTTCTATCTAGCTTAAAAAAACACCTTTTATAATCTATATATATAAAAGAAAGTGATGTTAGTTACTACGCTTATAACTCGAGAATGCCTGGACCGATTTCGGTGATTAGCACCAATTCGGACAGGTCTCCGGCCAAATAAGAAGAATACACAAGAAAATTTTGGAAAATTTCCCAAAATAAAAAAATTATGAAGAAAATTCATTTTCACATACATTTTTTTACAACGCTATCTTAACCCAAGAACCCATAAAAAAACATGATTGTAAATGCTAAATTGCCAGTAGATGGCGTTGTATGCACACTTGGCAGATCCAATGACATATGTTAGTAGTCAAAAAAGTCATGAAAAATGTGATTGAAGCAAAAATTTTAAAAGAAAAATATAAGGGCGATGTGTTGAAACCACGCATTCCTATGATTCCTCCAGATTTGCCGTTTGATTTTAAATGGTTTCAGTTCCCCATACCTGTTGCTTTTCAATGATCCCTGTTTTTTGCACTTTCAGTTATATGTATCACGTTCACGTGCTTTGTTTTTCAATACCGCGAACCAAAATCGATCAAAAAATGTCGAAGAAATGACTTGCAAAGCAGTCACGGGCACGCTAGTTGGATATAATTTTACGTCAAATTTGGTTTGTAAACAATTAAATCAAACGCCGTCGGAAAACACATGCACATACTTATCAACTTATAATTTATTTGTGTAAATATTATACTTACTTCAAAATGCACTCTAGAGTTAGAATCAACTAATGACTCGCTATCGTATTTCTATGGGCAAAGTTGGATGATGGTAATAACCATGTACATAGTTTCCACATAATTCCCATTTGCTTATCACTCTTTAGAATTGCATTGTTATCTAAAAACCTCGTATTTCATCTTTTAAATACACTATTTTGGCAGGCACCTGCTAATATACATCGAATTGAAGGAAACTGATTCTATTAATTTACTTTAAGTTTTCCGTGAACCAAACAATTTCGTAGGTGTTTGTGGGTATTTTTCTTAGTAATCGTGAGAAGTACATGCAATTTCGCCCAGTTACAATTTAAGCAAAGGCGAATTTAATGAAAACATGTTAATAGATTCGTCCAAGGCCAAAAAGGTATACACGCACACTTACTTAAAGGCAAATAAAGAAAGCGAAAAATAAATAAATTTTTAAATAAATTTAAAAAACTTTTTACCACTTCTTTTTTAAATAAAACTAAACAATTTCGCCATGAATTTGTTTTCATCACTATTTTCTATTCATAACAAGATTTGTGCTGAAATTATGAATAAAAAACTTAATATATTTTTGTATAAAATTTTATGTTGCAAACATTTTTTAAATAAAAACAAAATCATGTTTTAAATAGATTATTGCCGGACTAATAAAGCAAAAGTACAAAGTGTATTGTAATAATTGTTTTCTAAATACTTAACTACACTACAATTTAACGAACTGTATCGTAATGAACATTTTCATAATGCAAAATTTTCATTAAATACAAATTTTGATTGATGTAAAGTAGAGACGGCTACATTTTCGAAGAAACTTTTAATCTGCGTCGGTGTATAAACACACAGTAGAATAATTTTTTCCAATAAGCTTCTAATTAATAAAAATTATATCATCAGATCCTCAAAACAAGATGAAATAAAAAAATTAAAATATAAAAAATTGCTTAATTTAAAAAAGAAAAAACAAAAATACTTAAAGAGCGCAAATTATTGTTGAATAAATATATTAGTAAAAAAATATAAACAAAATTCAAATGTGTAAAAGAAAAGCCTTTCAATTGAGAATAAACTAGTGAACGAGTAACAACGTGTAGTGAATGATTTTGTGTTCCAAAACAAAAAAAAATATTTTTAATTTTCTACACACATTTCTATATAAATTAATTACTCGGGATACAATTAATTATTTTGTGTGGATATGAGCCAAATAAATTGTTTACCACGTCCAGCATTTTGGAAAGTACCTGACTATATAAACAGTATAGATGATAATAATAAGGCAGATGAACAACAACAACATACATTTTCTTCACCTAGGAAATCATCATTGATTCTGCACGGGGACTCTTCTAGACCACAAAAAGAGAAAATAAAAAAACGTGTTCGCTTCAAGGATGTTGACATTATTGATCGCTATCGTCAGCACTACCGTAACTATGATCAGCAACAAGTTAACCATTTTAAAAATTCGACTGCAAATAATGTAAGATTAAAAAAACATTTTATTATAATAAATAAACATAGTCATTTCCTTTTTTAGTTTTATATTTAAGAGTAAACATTGTGCTCTTGTTTGAGAAATTGTTTATATGAAACAGAAAATAACCGAACCTCAAAAGTTTTGCTTTTCCGTTCTCAATTTTACATAAAATAAGCAAATTAATGTTGTGTGTGTGTGGCTCTTTTTTTTTGTTTTCTTGTTTTAATTGTTCAATGAAACACAAATTTGTTTTTAATTATATGATTTGTTGTTATAAAAAATGGGATATTTAATAATTTGCAGTCTGTCAATTATTTGCACAGTTCATTAATTACAACGACTGTTTAAGAATCAATTCAAATAAATAACAAGATTTTTCTTGGTTATTACAACAACATTAATAAATTATAAAATTGAAAATCTGTGTAATACAAAAATGAAAACTTTGATTGAATAAATCAATTTATTCATTGAGAACGTCGGAGAAGAGAAAATAGTATATAGTTTTTTTGGTATAACTTAAATATTTGATGTTTTGCTGTTAATATAATTCTCATTTCGTTGTTGAAAGATTTAATATATATATATAAAGTATATTTACGACCTTTCTAAAAAAGGTATAAGTGAGGTTAATATTGCGGGTAATTTGCTTAGTATACACAAAAACTCAAATATCGGGGCTTTCAACAAGAATTTTGTTTTTCAATTGTGGCAACATAAACAACGTGATAGTTTATCTTTTTTCGACGTATTCGTGGTAGAAGCACTGGCAATTGTTACAATGAATTCAATTTCGCACAAAAATCGCATTAAAAGAATTAAAATCCACTATGAAAATGGTGGTTGTGTTAAAGTTACATTTCGTTAAATTCGCTTTATTTTCGGAAAACTTAATCGTCCTACTGAGACCGCTATTAGGAATTTGGTCGTTAAATTTGAGTCGACGGACTCGATACAAAGTCTGCGAACAGCAACGTGTATTCGATCGGGTCGTTTAACTGAAAGCATCGAAGCCGCGAGCTACAATGTTGAGGTAGATCCAAATTTGTCTATTCTTCGACGTTCTCAACAATTGGGGTTTTTCAAAACCACCACATGGATTTGATTTTGAAGCTTAACAAGATTCAACTGGTGCAGTAACTGAAGCCGACCGACCATAAACATCGCCGTAGATTCGCTAAATTCATCCAGGAGTAATCGGTTGGTTTTTCTGAAAAAAATCATTTTTTCAGACGAAGCACATTTTCACTTGCCAGGATATGTCAACCAGTAAAATTGCAGCATCTAAAAATCCTGGAGCGATATTTGAGAAGCCTTTTCATGCTCAACGGGTCACTGTATGGTGCGCTGTGTGGCCTGGAGGCGTGATTAAGCCTTTTTTTTAATATGAGGCTGAAAATACGGTAAAGGTCAATGATTTACGCTATCGCGAGATGCTAACAACTCAATTTTGGCCTATTATTAACGACGTGGATATCACTGACATGTAGTTTTAACAGGAAATTTCCCGATCGCATAATTTCACGACAATCAGCAGTTAAGTGGCTAGCCAGATCGTGTGATTTAATCACTGGATTATTTTCAGCGAGACTATGTTAAGAAGAGAGTCTATACGGAGCCAATCGAATCAATTTCAGCCTTAAAGCTCAAAATCCGTGATGTAACTAACGAAATAGGACTGCCATTTTGCTAAAAGGTGATACAAAAATTTGATGTAACAATTAACATCTGTCAACGTGGTCGTAGTGGACATTTGCCAGACATCATTTTTCATTCATAATTGCCAAACTTTTCTTATCGCAATTTAATACTGAATTTGATGGCTGCTTTTGACATATGATTTGCATAGCATTTGTAAGCCACTTTAACGATCGGATGTTGCTATATTATCTTACATCAAAACGTAATGGTAAACAAATAAAAGGGAGCATGCATACATAAGTAATTTTGGCACACGTACGTGTATGGCCTTATCTTTTTAAAGATATTAGACACTTAACATTTGTATTTGATATTTAGTTGGGTATAATATTCCGTCATCCCGTGTCAAATTGGTTTGTAAACAGGCCGATTTTGGCCATATGCCATCTTCAGTGTTCTCTCTATATAGAGGAAAAAGGGAGAGAAGAAAAGGATAAATATAGAGGAAAAGGGGAGAGAAAAAAAGGAGAGAACACTGAAGATGGCACATGACAGAAACCGGTCTGTTTACAAACCAAATTTGACGCGGGATGGCGGAATATCATACCCAATTGAATCCAACCCCCATATACCCATAGTAACGATATTCTTTTTAATGCGGATTAAGTTTGTTATTACATAGTGTTATGGATGCGCCTTGCTTAAGTTTTAAAAGAAAATAATTAAGTAAGAAAGTAAACAACTGGGTATGCTATTTACTAACTGTGTAGTTTACTACAAAAACTTATACACGCAAGACAACAACAACTTTCAAGCTACAAACTACGTAGAAATCTTATACACGCAAGACAACAATAACTGGTTATGCTCTAAGAAAATTTATACACACAAGACAACAACAACTATCTGAAAATAAAATCCAGGAAGAAACTTTTACAGCATAAAAACAAAAGTACGCATAGTCCAACAGGCGCCTATACATTAAATGAATAACACAACAACAACAAAATACAAAGGAAGTAGAAAACTTTTTATTTTTCTATACCTCTAGCGGACAAATATAAAAGACAGCATCTGAGTGCTTAGTTAGTTAGTTAAAACATAAACCTGCCTTTTTCGTAAATTCTTCTGTAGTGCGAACGTACAGATCTTACTTTATGTGTAGTTAAAGTAAAGAAACTTGTAATTAATTTAAAAACTCTAAAATCTGGTGTTATTTACTTTGCACTAAAGAACTCCGTAACAACAAAACGTTTCTAAAGGGTATAAACGTAACAATATTATTTATTATAAAACCGGCGGAAAAAGTCAGGTACTAGCAAAACCAAAAATAGTGACGTCTTTAATTTTTTGTTATTTTTTTAACATTATTAATTTTTTATTACATTTTGCCAAAAAATGTAAAGTTTTATTTTGCATTAATTCTTTTTGCTGCATATGTACTGCACAAATGCTTGTTTATTATCATTTTTATTTGAAACATATGGGCTATTATATATTCAGTTCTTAATTAAATTATTGACTACAATCTCTGTGATCATTTACTGAATAAATGTTTAATTAACAGAAAATTCGGAAATAAATTATCGTTGTCATTTGTTTTTTTTTTCTCTTAATAGATAAAGAGATCTTTTCCAGTGGCATAATTAAAAAACTCAAAATGCCAAGAAAATCAATAAACACTTGTTCAATTAAACTAAAAATAGTTGTATGATCGTATACTCGAATATATTTTAAAATATATTGAAATCTATTTGAACTAGTGATGGTGAAAAACCCAATTGATCGTCTTTTTTGATTTTTTTAAAATAAATTTTTTTGTTTATTTTCACTGCAGATTAAGAAAGGATAGTGAAAGTCTATTATAAATAGTTTTAAACACCTTAATTAAATTTATAAAAATAGAAATTATTCTAAATTGGCAACAGCAACCGCAGTATATCCCCAGTATAAACTATTTACAATTTGGCACTAAAATTTGTTTATTTGATTAAAGTTATAAAACTGTATGACACATTTTAAATTCATTTCTAAAATTATTTTGTTAACAAAGAATTTAACTTTCATTTAAGCATTTTAAAGTTATAAAACATTTTTTTTATTTTTTATTTTATATTCTCAAATTCTTTGGAGCTTTAATAATATGAAGTTTTTTTTTTAAGGCGCGTGCCATAAAATAATAAAATTATTTGTTTTTTGTTATTAAAATTTTATTTTGAAATTTTGTTTTTATATATTAAATAAATACACGCATACAAATAAATGTTTGGCCCATAAAACACATGTTCATTTGAAAATTTTCACATAAAGAAAATATTGAATTTAGTTTTATTTGTATTCGATATTTTCTTGAAGTGAATAAAAGAAATGAAAACAATTACAAAAAACAAACAATTACAAAAAATAATGATCAACAACACTTTAAAGACGTACACGGGTTGTTATTTAAGGGGGCTGTTTTTTTTCTTCTTTTTTCTTTTTTAAATTGACGATCAAATTTTTCTGAAAATTTTAGTTTAATTTAAATAAGTTTTTGTGTTTAAGCATTTAAATAAGTCTCTTTTAACTAGTTTTAATGATAAAAAATTGAATAAAGGTGAGTTGGACTCACACACAAAAAATTACGTTCTTCACTATTCTTAAATTTAAAATTTTTTACTTGTTGTTATCAATTTAAAGTGTCTGCGTCTTATTAGTTCCGTCTTAGGCACATGTCGTATAGGGAAACCCCTTTCACTTTTGATTTCAGTTTTTAAATATTTCATTATTTAAGACACATACGCTGTCTTTATTTTAAATGTTTGATAAAAATAGACTGTTAACATTTTTTTATAAAAATATTACGACTTTCTATGCCTATGACCAAGGAACATTTTTCTATAGAAAATGAAATTGTTTCGTTGAAGAATTATGACAGATAAAATTATTACATAGAAAAATTTTGACAGATGAAATTTTTGTATAAAAAAACTCCCACAGATGAGATTTAGATTTTTGTAAAGACAAATTATGAGAGAAGAGATTTTAATGTGGAAAAATTATGACAAACGAGATTTTTGTGCGGAAAAATTATGGGAAAAGAAATTTTAATATGGAAAATTATAACAGATGAAATTTTCGTATCAAAAAATAAAAACAGACGACAAATGGGCAAATTAGGATAGATGATATTTTTGTATGGAAAAATTATGAGATAAGATATTTTAATGTGGAAAAATTATGACAGATGGAAATATTTTTATAGAAAAATTATGGCAGATGAAATTTTTGTTACGAAAAATTATGACAGATAAGATTTTTGTATGAAAAACTTAGGAGTGATGAAATTTTTGTATAGAAAAATTATGGGAGAAGAACTTTTTGTACGGAAAAATATTGACAGATGAGATTTTTGTGTGAAAAACATAGGGTAGATGAAATTTTTGTATAGAAAAATTATGGGAGAAGAAATTATGGTATGGAAAAATTATGACAGATGAAGTTTTTATATGGAAAAATTATGGGAAAGGAAATTTTAATATGGAAAAATTAAGACAGATGAAATTTGTATATGGAAAAATTATGGGAAAAAAATTTTAAAATGGAAAATTATGATAGATGAAAAAGATTTTTAAACAAAATTATGACAGATGAATTTTTTATGTGTAAAAATTATGGGAGAAGAAATTTTTATATGGAAAAGTTAAAGGAGATAAAATTTTTGCATTAAGAAATAATTACAGATGAAAATGTTTCTATAGAAAAATTTTGACAGATGAAATTAATTCTTCTTCTTCTTCTTCTTTATTGTTGCGTTGGCAATAACAAAATATTGTGTGGAAAAATTCCGAGTGTATACCTTTTTCGCTTCCAGTAATAAACAAATGATTATAGTAGCGAAAACTACAGTGCCCCTTGTTTTTGCGTTCGATATCATAAATACCATAAATACTGTGAACGAATTCTTTAATCGCAAACATTTTTCCTTAATATTCAACAAAAGGTTGTTTTAATTTTGCGTATAATTTACTAGTTATTTGGTATTCTGTCATAAAAAATCGATTCCGCAACTGTTGGTCGACCGCCAAAATTCACATGTTGAAGTAAAATGCGATTTGTTGGCGAGGTACTTGATAGTTCTCACTATACTAAACGTAAATTATTTAAAAAGACCCAAAAATTCGTCAGTTCCTTTTATTAATGAAGATGATCATTTGTAGTCCAATGTTTTATTAAGGCCTTTAAAAGTACCAATAAAGGAAATTTTACTACACGCTTCTGATTTAATGCCACAGTAGCATATTGTATGCTTGCAGTAGCATAATCTTTAGGAAGGAAGAAATAAATTTTTTACATTTCTACATATAAAATGAAACTGTTCTGCCATCCTCAGCTGATGTTTCAGATGAGACACGTTTGCAAAAAAAAAAAAAAAAAAAAATGAAAAGAATAAAGGAAAAAAAAATTAAAGAAATCAAAGCAAAAATTTGCTTGTTTCTTTGGGATGGTGTTTTTTGAATTAGTACTTGGGCAGCTTTCAATACGATCAAAACGTTTTACAAATTAATTAATTCGTATATAAATCAATATTATTTGCAAAAAGTAAAAAAAAAAGTAATAAAATCATTAGACATTTTGAGTGTTTTTGTAACGGAAAATTAATTTGAAATTAGTTTTCGAAGTCACAACAAACTCGAATACATTTTGTTTTTGTGTCAGTGTCATTTTTTGGTTGACTTATGATTATTTAAACTATTTAAAAAACTTATAATTCGACAACTGCAATCATGAGTCCTAAATTGCACGAATTTGCGGTCGTTTTGAAACGTGATGGTGAAAATACTCCCTGGGGTATTCGTCTAGTTGGTGGCAATGATTTAGATACACCCCTTATAATAACACGGGTAAATTTTTATAAAAATTTATTAAAAAAAAATAGTGATAATTAAAAAAATAAAATAATTTACATTCAATTAATTATAAAGTATTATGCAACACGATCTGGTTTTATATTTACTAGTATAGAACAAGAATTTCTGTTCAAGTATCTACTAAATGAATATAAATAATATATATAAAATTAATGACAAAAAAACAAAAACACAAAAAAATAAAACAATAGAAAATTTACAAATATGTAATTGATTTATTTTTGTTTTGTATTTTTCTTACAACAAAAAGAAGGACAATACCAATAAGAGCATGTATTTGGCTTTTTCTTCTTTTATTAGACATGCAATTCTTCAATTTCTTTTAACAAGATCATATTCATTTGCCAAGTTTGTTTACCACAACAATAAACAAAAATAAAAAGCTTAAAGAAATGAAAGAAAAGTCTTGTGAATATTTCTAAAGCAGATAACAAACATAACGAAAACAATTTCAACTATAATAAGAAAAACGCCAAAAGCTAAAAAGTTGTAAATAGTAACGAAATTTCGAATACTCTTTGCATTGTCGCCCACTAATTATGCGATGAAAATAAATTGCAGTTGTGCTTTAACTATTAAAATGATAAACAAAAATCTAAAGTCGTCCGCTAAACTATGATGCTTAAAAAAAACAATACCTTAAAACTAAATCTTAAAATTTAACAATCAAGTATAATTTATGGCAGCAAACTACTTCTTATATTTAATTTAAATTTTATTAACATTCAGCGCCAAAATTGAAAAAGTATTCAAAATAATTGCAAAATTTTGGCTGCTTTGTTTTTCTTTAGTTTTGTTTTTCATCTAACAAAAAGATTAAAATTTAAAAATATTTATGTTTCGTATAAACAACAAATAAAAATGTAAATCACTTTTGTAATTTTTGTGTATAGAAAATTTACAAGAAACAAAACCCAAACAAAATAAAAACAATGATAATTTTGCTACTAAATAATTTTATGACTAAAAATTACAAAATAGCTTTATGTCAAAAATTATAATACAAAAACTGCTGAAAGAATCTAATGCGGCTAGAGACGACTTTTAAATTTGAAACCTTAAAAAAGAATAGGAATTTTAAAATCGGCCTTTTGCTTCATTAGCTAATCGTTCCTAAAAGAATATTTTTAATTTTTCTTTACAACCACTAAAGCATTTAATCAAATAAAAAAGAAATTAATAACAAAGTATACAATTGTGTTGTGAAAGTAATTTTTTTATAGTTTTCTTTTCTAATTTTAATTGAACTGTTGATAGCTTTTAATAAGTTAAGCACACAAGATTAATATATTTTTTCAATTCTTGTTTATTTAGTTTAGTTGCAAATTTGCTGAACCGCTACATCCTTTTTGAACATTGTTAATACCTCTACAAATTGTAACTATTAAAATAAATTTCGGAATCATTTTATTCATCTTTGGAAAAAAGAAAGAATAACTACATTTTTCTAGAAAAGAATGCTTGGGAGAAATGATTAATTATGACATACTAAATCGGACTTTTTATTATTAACTGGGATGATCTACGTCTATGGTGAGGACCTGGTTCTTTTTCAATTGATCAGCCCGCAAGCAATTTCTTTCGTGTAGAGGAAATTGTAATTGTAGGGTCATCAGTTTGCCAGAAATACATATTTGCTAATTATGCATTCACACATTAATCTATATATATAGGGTGTTTTTTTAGTGGTATAGAATTTTGAAAATGGAATAAAACAAAATTTCATTTATTAAATTGACGTGAAATTTCCTTTATTTGAAAGATAATCTTCTGGTATTGTAATTTAAATATGACTCTGGCATATGACCGCTACAGCTAGCTTGGGCATAATCTAAACTGCAGGTCGAAGTTCCGATAACTTTTTCCCGCATTAGTAGCGTATATCGGCCATAATACGGCCAATGCTGTCCTCAAAGTGACCAATGGTTTCTGGCTTTTCGGCGTGCACTAGTGACTTCACATATCCCCATAGAAACCCCCCCGGGGGCACATTTATCGGCCTTTAAACAATACTTGACTATTTAGACCTGTGCTGCTTGGGGTATAAGGGAGTCCAGTCCCCTGAAGGCAGTAGGGGTCAACTGGAAGCTCCACGTTATTTCCACGGGAATCAGTAGCCCGCAGAGTTTCCGCTATTTGCTTCTTTAGGCATTTAGCTCCGTTTCTCTGACTGATTATTGAGGTTGGCCCTGCGGGAGTATCGTGGTGCCCGTGGTTTCGCAGCCCCATAACAGGTTTATTTTTTATGGTGGCCAGGATCATCTCGCCTTTAATAACACCTACCTGGTAAATGATCCTAGATCCAGTGAGCATGCTAGTCATGTGTTCTGGACAGGAGTTGGATAGTCTCCAGCTCTTCAGCAAGGAGTAGTGGTTCGCAGCCCTGCTCTGGAACCGCTGTAATTGCAACTAGAAAAGTCCTGTTGCTAGAATTAGTCTTCGGCTTCCTAGGACGTGAATGACGTTGCTTTTCATTCACAGTGGTTTGACCACAATCTGATTAGGGCCTACGGCCAGGTGCAGATGTAAATCTTATCACATAATCCTCATAGAAAATTGTATAGCGACGTTAAATCGTACGATCTTGTAAGCCAATTCACAGACCCAAAAGGTTAAACCATGCGGTTACCAAACATTTCTGTCAATGAATCGAGTGTGACAGGAGCTGTATGACATATTTCACCGTCTTGTTGAAACCACAGCTCCTGCACATCATGGTTGTTTAATTTGTGAACGAAAAGATCAGTAATCAAAGCTCTATAGCGGTTATCATTGACTTAACGTTCTGATCAGCAACGTTTTTAAAGAAATACGGACCAGTGATTCCCCTGGCCCATAAAGCACAAGAAAAAATTGGTTTTTCTAAATATAACGATGTTTTAGTTAAGGATTATCATCATTCCTACTGCGGCAGTTTTGTTTATTGGCATATCCATTCAAACAAAGGTGAACTTCATCGCTTACAAAATCGCAATCAACAGCAATCTTTCTTTGGGCCCAATTTTATAGCGTTGTCTATTAATGCAGCTAATTTATCAAAATGAATGATGCGGAAGCTGTTATTTTTAGGGCTACTTTCATGTTTGAGTATTGAGTTTCTATCCAAACTTTTCATTAGAAAATTCTTATTACTCAAACTAAGTTGACTAAATGAGAACTGCATTATGCCAATAAAGCAAAAAGACAACAGAATCTAAAAATGTTATACATAAATTTTTTTTAATTTTTCTATAGAAGGGTTAAAATTTTTATTTGGAAATATTTTAAAATTAACTAAAGTACAGTGTGAGAAATGATTAGATGATGAATATGCTTTCCCAGCGGTCATACATTTCATATTTTACTTTTAATATCAATTTTTAATGAGAATATCATGAAATGTTTATTTCTGAATTAACATCGATTACTCTACTCCTTCTTGGATTGTAATACAATACAATTGTATAAACCTTTAAGTAAAGTTTAAAGACTTGAGCCCAAATAAAAACAAATAATTAATAAATTTGTTAAGCAATTTGGAAGGTATTAAAGCATGGAGCGAGCACTGAACCTAAACAATTTTCATTTCTTGAAATTAATACTAAAGTTCCTTTTGTTTTAAAGTTGTTACAATTTTTTGTGTTAAAATTATTTAAATATATTTATTAATTCACAAATATTTTGCATAATTCTTAAATTTTGTTGCTCTATTAACAATATTATAGGCTGACAATTAAAAATTAAAAATAAATCACACAGAATGTGAAATAAAATTAATTTAATTTTAAAACGCTTTCTTTGCAAGTTTGTTAGTTTTTTATGAGTCTAAAATTTTATTTTGTTGCTAAAGTATATAAAGGAAACATCATATGAAACATAAACATTCATTAAACAGTTCAAAACGAAATCATTTTTTAATGCTGAAATCATAAACTTAAATAACTTTTTTTTTTATTAAAATAGAATCTTTCACACACAATTAGTAAAAATAAATACAGAAAATCGTAAATATTTAATTGAAAAAATTTGATTAATTTTCATATTAGACACAAAATGAAATAAAAATAATTAAAAGAGTTATAAATCAATTACAAAATTTAAACTTATATTTTTTATAAACTTTGTAATTTTTTTATATGCAAATTTAAACTACAAGATTAAATATTTTAAATCTTTTCAATTCATAAGAGTGTAAGACGAAAGTCCCTGATTCTTCATGATAGTTTTGATTCTTTTGTCTGCTTTTGACTTCACGTTATAATATTATTGTACCTGCCTGGGACTTTCTAGGTACCGGTGAAATGGATAACTCTGTATACACGGAAATATGTTTTTATTGGTTTTCAGATTGAATTTTTTTAAGTTTTAATTAACTTAAATATTTCTTTTTAATTAGAAGTTTTTTTCTTTTTCTTTTTTAATAAAATATATAATTGATTTAATTAAATATGTAATTAAATAATTTATATTGATATTTCTTATATAATTAAGACAATTAAAAATTTTATTAAATATTATTCTCCAAAAAAACGCTTTATTCTATGTAGTCTTTGTCCACCCTACCGCAGCCCTCCAAACAAAGCAAAAAAATTATTTTCAAATCGATATTTCCTATTGGGTCTAATCTACAAAGTAGGTGGTCGAAAAAACGCAAAGATAAAATCGGTTTTTTTCCCGAAGATCAAAGTTACAAAAATTAGATATAGTAAAGAATATCTTTGTGGTTGTATAGAACTTTAAGTTGGCAACACTTTTTTACCTCCTGACGGCACAGTGATTTATAGTTAGTTTGAGTTGGTATTTAATTATAAATAGGCTGATGCCTGAACAACGCTTGAAATTTCATAAGCAAATTTAGTTTAGCGCTGAAGCTTACTTTTGTTTGAATAGGTACGTGAATAAACAAAACTACCTAATTTGGGATGATGATAATCCTCAAGTGTATGTTAAGCCACTATTGCGTCTAGAAAACCTGACTGTATTTCTTTAAGAATAGTGCTGGCCAGAATGTTGCAGTAGATGGTGACTGGCTTTGTCATTCAGGAGCAGAAGCTGTGTTTTCGACAAGATTGTCGCAACATGTCACACAGCTCGTTTCACAATTAATATATTTAAGGAAACGTTTGTCAATCGCATAGTTTCCCGTTTCGGATCTGTGAATTGGTCTCTAAAAACGTGTGATTCAATGACGCTAGACTATTTCATGTGGATAAGCCAGAAACGGTTGACCACTTAGACGACACAAATATAGGAAAAGTCATCGAAAAATGAATATCCAGATAAGACTACATTTGAGCCACGCAAGGCGGTCATACGTCAGAAGTTATATTTAAATTATAATGCCAGAAGAATTCAACTTTGGAATAAAATACATTTCATGTCAAAACTCATCTTTGTTTATTTCCCGTGCAAAGTTTTATACCTGTATGAAAAACACCCTATCTAGAACATTTTAAGTTTCTTTAAAATTATTGATCCGTATTAAATTGCAGATTTTCCTCTTATCCTCCCTCTGGTGTTTACGTCGCAAATTTTAATAAAATCGGTACATCTGCTTATTGACTGATTGACATTAATAAACAAAGTTATAAAAAAATTTTGTGTATCATTTACTAGGTCTAATAAAAATGATTTATTTTTGTCAAGAATTAATTCTTTTAATCCTTTTTTTAAATTAAAAAAAAATTAATGAAAATTCTCGTTTCATTCATTCTTTGCAAAGCAAATGAGTAACGAGTGCATTATTCAAAAACTATAAACAATAAGAAAATCAAGGCTAACAGAAAAACGAATTATAAAATATCGTAAATAAACTAATAAATTTTTCATAAATAATATTATAAATGTTGTCAATTTGACAAATGAAATGGCAACAAAACAACAACAACAAAAAAAATCAACTATATTTGACCGATTTAAAACAAGGCTATTGCAATTAACATTTTGTAAAATGCATTAATATATTTTTATATATACAAACATATTTGTAATTAAAGAAACTGCTCTGCATATACATATAAATATACCCAGATGTTTCTGAATATTAAGAAAAAAAAAGATATAATTAATAAATTAAGTCTTAGTAATTTCTAAAGCCATTAATTAAATAATTTTTTTGTGTGTATTAATATTTCCAAGGTACAAGTGGGCACACCAGCTTTTGGTGAAGTACTACGTGGTGATATTATAGCGAAAATAGGTGAATATGATGCTAGAGATGTTAGCCACGCCGATGCTCAAATGTTATTCCGTACAGCTGGCAATGAAATCAAACTTGTCGTTCACAGGTAAGCCATTATTCCAGTTCAATAGTTTCATTAGTTTATTAATAAAAGTTTTAATATCTTTTTAGGGATAATAAAATTGCCTATACTCAAGGTCTTAGTGGAGATAGTTCTAGATCAGAATCAGCGTTACTCTCCACTAGCCCAGATCCCAATCCACACAGGTAAAATCTCTAACTAAAGCAAATATTGAAAATTATTTCAAGTTTAATATTGCATTTCATTATTATTTAGAGGTCCTTCACCTTTTCTACCCGGACCAGGGCAATATGAGCGTGCCCTTCAAGTGCCCGTAGACACATTGCCCCACACAGTATTTCCGAAATTAAATGCTTCCGGTGGCTATGTCCCCCCACCAGAAAACTCTACTTTTTCGCCCATGCCAACGCGTGATCACCAACAAGATGTTGCTGAGGAGCAAGCAGCCATTGTGAATCAAGTGAGTTCCTAAATGCCTTCCTACTTCTATTCACAGTCATCCAAAATGAGAGCTTATTTTACACAATTTTGCCTTTTTAATGCTTCCCAAAACTGCTGTACTTACTTTAAACATTTTAAACATAACCAACATTGTTCTTTAAATTTAGAATTATTTTTGCAAATAAATTTGTTATTGGTTCTCTATAAATTGACTTGCTATTAACCTGAAAAGTTATTGTTGCAAAATACTACCACTAAATGCTTTTGAAATTTATTGACATTGAAAAAAATTGGTTACACCACTCACTCGTCATATTTTTCTTAAAGTAAAAATAAAAAAACTCACTCATCATGTAGATGAGTACTCCTTTTTCTGTAAATAGTAGTTGCCAAAATCATGCCTGCAGTCACTTATTATATACGCCCCTAAAAGTATGCTTACAATTAATTATATTGACAGCATCTAAATCTAAAATAGCATTATAGCATTAGCATTAAGCGTTATCTCCGAAATTATTATTTTGTTAGAAACCATTATTCATTATTTTCATATTTCTCGACAGTAAACAAAGCTATATTAGGCTAGTAAGTGCATAGAAGGGCCCAAAATTAGACACGGGAAATGGCGGGTAGAATTAGCTCGAAAAAGACAACACAGAACAAATTCAAAGCGATTTAAACACAATCCCTAATAACATTACATACGCAATTGAAAAAAAAAAACAAGACAGAAATTTGTATTACCTTGACATCACAACAACACGAGCAACTGGCTGTTTAACATTTGACATTTTTGGAAAACCAAATACGACGGACAGATCACCTCGAACCACCCTCTCCAACATAAACTAGATATATGATACACAGACTTAAGATAATCCTACTTACTCCAGATAAGTACAACAAAGAACTTGACACAATATACACCATAGCTAAAAACAACGGCTACAAAACACTAAAAACAGGAATAAAGAAGACAAAGAGATAACTGAAACAATACGACGACACACTTTTACTTACACAGGACCAAAAATATATATATTAATTAACTTTTTCACAAACAAGGTTTACTCACAGCAGCGACATCAACAGAAACAACTGACAAATTTAGTTTCAGCGTTTATATATTTAGAACAAACTGGAAGAACACTAAAAACAAGATTTATAAAACACATATGCTCATACAAAAGAAAAAGAGAGGGCTGCATTACACCTTGCCACTCACGGAAATTACTACATCCTAGCAAAAAAGGACAGACACTAGACATTCTTGAAAACATGGATATCTACAAAACAAAAACTTTTAAGAGCAACATTATAAACGGTCAGGTAAACATGACCGCAGACACAGTTGTCACGCTATTAAAACTACTAATACAGTTTAACAAACGAAAAGCACCCTCAGACGGTCAAACCTACCTGGATAATAATAAAAGACAGAAATATTAGATTAGCATCGCATTAAATACCAGGTGGCGGGCAAAATACCGATATGAGTAGATATGACCCTAATAAAAGAACTAGCTCAATCGAACGAACACTGACTCACCAGTACAGTCCAGAAAAGGTCTTAACAATGATGCCATCTGAACAAACAGTTAGCAGTGACGGTTTACACCAAAGAATTTGGCAACAGTATTTCATTTATTGGCGGAACAAATCCAAACAACTTAATATCAGAATAAACTAGTTTTATAAATTTTTACTAAGAAAACACAAAGGGTGTGTCCTCAATGTTTTTAGTGTAGTGTGATCAAGTATTTACAAAATTTTTCATTAGTTTAAAAAGATGTTTGGAATAAATTTGCTTACAACAAAACTGCGTTGAGTTTTTTTTTTAATATTTTTTTTTTGGAAAATTATTGAAAATAAAGTTCTGTTTTTCTACTCCAGGCGAAGAGTTTTTCTAAAATATCTGTATAGAAATAGCTTAAAAAAGTAATTCCATAAAAATTTTTCTAATCGATTTGATCATCCGGAATAAAAAAAGACAGCATTTAAGCGTATTCTTAGTCTTAGTCTGAGCGACACATTTTTCATTTAAATTAAATTTAAATGGTAAATAAGTAAACCGATTAGTTAATGTTTATACTCTACAGTCAATTTTTATAAAAAAATATTCTATTTAACAGTTATTAATTTACAGAATACAATATTTCTTTTTTCATAATATTAGAAATAAAAAGTGCTTGAACTAAAGCCTAACTAAGCCTGATAGTTAAATTCTTTCAAATGAGTGGAGTTTTACTTAGAGCATAAAAACAAAAAGGGAAGAGAGTTTAATAATTTTATGCAGTTTGTTTAAAGTTGATTTCTGTGTTTCAGTGTTGTTTGACCCAATTGCCACATGCTTATCTCTCTGTAACGGCAACAGCTATGCACTTAATTTTTCTAGAAGTTTTTAATAAGGCGACGAACAATAAATAATAAAATGAAGTTAAAAGTTAAAGGCTATCCCATAGAGAGGTGGTTTAAGCGTATATATAAGGCGTTATTTTTTTTAATTTACACAAAGTGTGCATTATTAAGCTCGGATTTAACTTCTCCTATAACATACATTTTTAATATATATTTTCTGTTCTAAAAGAGAAGTAGCACTTCAGGCAACAATGCCTATTTAGTCAAGTACCGTGCTACATTCTTTAGGAAAGGGATAGAGAAGAGATGCGACAGGTGGTGAAAGTAGAAGGATAGTAACGAAAATTTAACTGTCGTATAAGACACAGCTCAGTAACCAGTGACTATGCTTTCATCACTGAGCAGCCCCACCGACAGTAAATTTTTATTTGTAGTGAAAAAAACCAAGGTCTTTGTTGGGAATCGAACCCACAACCCCCAGTCATGTAAGCTAGCACACTACTTACTATCCTACAATTAAATATGATGATTTTCCCATATTCTGGAAAGTTTGTTTTATAATTCTATTATTAAAATCTGGCAGTGAAAGTATTATCGCAAATTATAGGGGCATTGCTAAGTTTAGTATGCTGCCTAAAATTAGCACAGTACAGGGTACTGCCTTAAAAACATTATTAGGAATTATCAATTCTATCGCCTGCTCAACATGATTTTCGAAAAGGTTGCTTAACAGTTACAAAACTCTAATATTTTGCAACTCTTATTAATCGTGGATTTGTTAAAAAAACGGACTGATCTTATATACACCGACTTTAGTAAAGCCTTTGACAAGGTCAATCAAAAGCTTTTATTACACAAACTTAATTGGATGGGATTCCTTATATACACCGACTTTAGTAAAGCCTTTGACAAGGTCAATCAAAAGCTTTTATTACACAAACTTAATTGGATGGGATTCCTCTTATTCGTTGAACAGAACACAGAAAGTTTCCTTCAAAAATCTTCCATTTAAGCTGATATATGTTGAACCTGGTGTACCACAAGGTGGTCTACTCGGAACGTTGTTGCTTTCTTTGTTCATCACTGATTTACTAACGGTAATAAAGTTTTTAAATATCCTCATGTATGCCGATGATGTCAAAATTTTTTAACTTCTGATTATTATCCGGATCATATTTTTTTCTTCTTGGGAAAAAATTAATCTTATGCAGCTCAATTATAAACAGTGCAACAGTATGTGTTTCTTTCAGAGAATACATTTTAATGTTGAATATATCTTGAACGATGGAATATTAAAAAAAGTTAGAACAATTTCTGATCCTAACCTGAATTTTATATAACGACACATTTCATTTACAGTAATTAAAGCCCGATCCGTCTTGGGAATAAAAAAGCGCTGGACGAAGCAATTGTATAACGAAGCAATTGTACACATCTTTAGTTAGACCTATTCTGGAATATGACTCTATAGTTTGGGACCCAACCTACAATGTCCATATTAATACTGCCGAATCTGTTCAGAGACAATTTTTGCTCCGTGACTTGCAGTGGAATATAAAAAATTTACCATCTTATAATAATAAACTTGCTTTAATTAAACTTCCGGGGCTTAAAAGTCTTAACACAAGGTTGAATGTTAGTTTAGTCCTTAATCTTGTTAAAGGAAATGTGTCCTATCAATTTTTGATAAGTAATATCTGTTTTAATGTTCCATCACGTCCCGCTTTCCATACGGAGCTAACTATGCTTACTGGGATTCGTTATTACGAATCGTTATTACGTTTTCTGGATTTAATTAATATCATCGATTGAATGATTATTATCAGAGCATACCATACTGTTACGAAAAATATTGTTCTGTTTTTGAATAATTAATGTTGTAAAAATGTGTTAAATATTGTTATAATCTTAAGGATATTGAATCTATACACTAAGATAAATAAATAAATAACACAAATTAAAAAAAAGTTCAAATGTAAAATAAAATTTGTTAAATGTTGTATGGAAGTCCGTGTGTGTGTCTGATGGTCATGATACACTGTGAGAGTTCGTCATTAGACCTATTAAAAATCGGATGCATGCTTAAAAAGTACGATAGTGTGTACTAAAATATTGTTACGTTTATACCTTTTATAAACGTTTTGTTGCTACGGAGTTTTTTATTGCAAAATTAATAACACCAGATTATAGAGTTTTTAAATTAATTACAATTTTATTTACTTTAACTGCACACAAAGTAAAATTTGTACGTTGGCACTACAAAACAATTTTCTAAAGAGGCAAGTCTTTACTTCACGAGGTTTATGTTTTAACTAGCTAACTATCCACTCAGACGCTGTCTTTTATATTTGTCCGTTAGAGGTCTAGAAAAATTAAGAATTTTCTACTTCCTTTGTATCACATTTTGTTGTTTAATAAATAGGCGCCTGTTGGTCTGTGTGTATTTCTGTTTTTGTTTTTATACTGTTAAGTTTCTTTCTGTAATTTATTTCAAGATAGTTGTTGTTGTCTTGTGTATATAAGTTTTCTTAGAAAACTATGCAGTTAGTAAACAGCATACCCATTTATTTACTTTATTACTTAAATATTTTCTTTTAAAACTTAAGCAAGACGCATACGTAACAATATAATCTGTGAAAGATTTTTCGACAGACCTTCCGATTTCCTAACCTTTTAAACATATTCACAAAATAATTTTTTCTATACGATTAAAGTTGCATTTTAGTTGTATTTATCATAAGTAACACAGTGAACACAGTTTTTCTAGCGATTTCTCTATGTAACACAGAATTCTATCAGAATTTCTTGTGAATGAATGAATGAATGATTGTGACTGAAAGTCACTCGTAAATCTTATTCGCACTTCATAGCCTCATTATTATTAATATTATTACTTTTTCAGTATAGGCACGTTTTCATCTTTCATTAACTAGTTTTGTTTTTGTCCTTTTTCAAATTATTAGAAAAATGTTTGAATAAAAATGTTTGTTCTTTTGAACAATTATAAAATTTGAAACAATATTTAATAGACATAATTCACAAAAAAAATATAATTGATTACAATATGCTGATTGTTTAGGGTCTTAAAAACAAAATTCAACAGCAATTGAATAAATTTTGAATAATTCAATTTACATTAAAAATAATTTTCTCAAAAAGTTGATAAATTTCAATTAAACAAAACAGGTTTGGTATTTTATAAATTTTATTTTCTAAATATTCCCGCTTAAAGAAGCATTTTTCATAAATAAATAGGTGTATTCCTGACTGCAGTTAATAATATTTTTGTTTTTAATTTGTTATTTTAATAGAAAAAATTTTTAAAATTTAAAACAACAAAATTTCTGTGCATTTATGAAAAATGTTCATTGAAATCCGAAAAAATAGAGATATTTTTAGAAAATTCATTGAACTACTCACAAAAAAGAACAGCAACAAATAAAATTAATAAATAAAATATTTTAATCTCAAAACAGATGGTCAAGGGCCTTAAACATATGTTAGACGATTTTCGAATAAATTACAATCACCCTACCGAAGTCATATTAAGTGTATGAAGGCGTATGTAAATTAAAGCCATAACTTTTGAACTAAAAACTGGTTCAAGCAGCAATTAAAATTTGTATATTGTTTCGTTTCCATAAAATAACTTGTTTGAAAATAAGTGGTGGCAACTGTAAAAATTCTGATGTTTTTTTTTTTTAAATTCTAGTGCAAAAAAAATATAATGTTTTAAATTTCTTATTATTTTAATTAACTAAATCTCTAGCGTTGCATTGTTAATTGCAGTTAAATATTTTTATATTTTAACTAATTGCCCATCAGTTTTTGTTTTTATTACTATTTCTTTCTGCAAATGCTATAGCGATGCAATCTAACGTTTTTTTTTCAACTAGTACTTATTTCGTGAATGGCAACACTTAGCTCATGTTTGATTTGACAGATAATTAGTTTTATCCTTCCGCTGAACAAATATGGTTGTGTATACGCTTGAACAACGCTGGGAAATATTGCGACATTACTTTGCAAATCATGGTAATGTTGCAGAATGTGTGCGAAAATTGCGACAGCTCCGTATGTTCGTTATCTTGCGAAAAAAAGTGAAAGAAACTGGCATCCTCATTGATAAACCCAAGCGTGAAAAGTCAAAAACAGTGCGTACACCCCAGAATATTGCTGCTGTGGCAGAAAGTGTGCGTGAAGCGCCATCAACCTCAATTTACCGTCGTTCTCAACAATTGAACATTTCAGAGACATTATTGAGACGAATTTTGCATAAAGAACTTGGTATGACGCCATACAAAGTCCAACTTGTTCAGGAGTTTATAGCATTTAAAACAAAAAGTTATATGGCGGACCCTTTATCTTTTTGATGAACTGCCAACTAATTTAAAGAAACGTGTTAAGACCATTCTTTACCCATTCAAGTTCAAGAAGTTCAGTGGTTTTTTTGGCATAGTGATCTTGTTCAGAAAGACATACTGTTTTCACAGTGACTGGGAAAAAAATCACTTCACGCTACAATACATGATTTTGTGACTCAGTTCTGAGAACTGGAAGTGAAGCCCCAAGAATAAAAACTTGTGCTTTATTCGTTTTGACTCAAGGTGAATTTTTATCACTTTTTTCTAAACACGGTTATATTTTGGTATACCGCACGAAATATCTATTTTGGGCCTAAAGCAAAATTTCAAATATTAAATAGGAGAAAAATAAGCGTTTGAGTTGTGTGGGTTGGATCATTTACAATGAATACAATGAATGGTCCAGGTCCAGTGAGCATGATGCGATTGTGTTCTTACATTTTATTAAGCTTCATGCGTTCTGGACCAGGAGTTGGATTGTCTCAAACTCTTCAGCAAGGAGTGAGGGCTGCGGCCTGCTCTGAGTGACTGGTCTTACACAGAAATTATGAGATTTTTATTTTTTTATCTATTTATGGAAACACAATTAAGAACATTTTCAATTATTGGTTATATCCGTACTCGTTGAAGTTGATAATTGTGGTTCTGATGATCTTGTTTTTTATGTATATAATATTCAAGGGCATGTTTTCTTCGGTGTGTCCACCAATTTCACTATCATTTTCATTTTCGATACTTTCAGCTTTAAACTGCATAGAATTTCATTAACATGGCAGTAAGTTAGGTGCCCCTGTAGACTAGTAGGTAGTGTACTAGCTTGTAAGACTGGGGGTTGTGGGTTCGATCCCCAACAAAGACCTTGGTTTTTTTTTGCACTACAAAAATAATAATTGGCTGTCAGTGGGGCTACTCAGTAATGAAGGCATGGTCACTGTTATGTCTTATGCGACAGTTAATTTCCGTAACTATCCTTCTACTTTCACCACCTATCTCATCTCTTCTCTATACCTTTCCTAAAGAATGTAGCACGGTACTTGACTAAATAGGCATTGTTGCCTGAAGTGCTACTTCTCTTTAAAAAAAAAGTGAACATATTTGTTTCGTCAACAAAATAGAATTTCTGAATATAAGCTTGGCATTTTCAGCAGTATGCTGCGCATTTTGCTCTGTAAGTTGTTTTACGCCTTAAAGAATTTTAAGTTTTTTTTGTGATAGTCTCTTCTTAACCACAATATTTTCCATTTCAATTTGTGTTACGGGTTGTGGTTCATTATTTTCAATATCGAGTGTCCAATTTGCATCATCATTTTGGTCGGATTGGTGAAAACGGTTTCTGTTTGCAGGGACAGTATCTAGACTCGGAGCTTTTGGTGGATCGGTAAGAGCAACGTGCTGTACTCAAAGTGTCGCAGTAAAAGCGAGAAAAAGAAAAGCATCATTATTTGGTCGCATTGGTGTAAATGGTTTCGGTTTGCAGCGACAGTATTCAAACGCCGTAACAGCAACGCGTTGTACTGTAAGTGTCGCAGTAAAAGCGGGAATGTAATCTTTTGTTTTCAATTGTTTTATGTTCAATCCACAACCGGAATAAATGCATGTGTAGCACCTAGATTATTACTGGCTTCGTAAAAGAAAACTCTTGACCTTCTCCATGTATCCATTATAAGAGTATTATAACAACTTTTGTACACTGTGTTCGAAATGATGTAACTGCAAATTTAAAAAAATCAACCAATTTTGGGCACTTATTATTTTGCATATAGAAATATTCAATGTTGATTTGGTAATTCACTCTGAACAAAAGTTTTGCTTTTTTCATAGCCATTAAGTTATTAAAGCAGCCAACTTGACAAAGGAACTGGCCAAATTTGGGAGCAACTAACCATTAAACTGAATGCTTCTAGCCAACCAGTAAAATATTCTACCACATGACTAAAAATAAGTGGAACAAAAAGAAAAAATTGTCTTTGATCGAAAATTTTATTGTGTACATATGATGATCAAAAATAAATGTTACAAAAAATTTCTTTCAACAAATTAGTTCAAACAAACGAGGTCCATATTTTTTTTCTTTTATAAATTGACTATCTTGGTTTTGAATTTCCTGATTTTTATCTACTTTGTTTTAGCATATGATTTTTGTTTACCTTTCTGACAGTGTTGTAAAAAGTATATAATTTTATATTTGTAAAATATATATTTTTTTTAATTATAAAAAATATATTTTTTATTTTTTACAACATCGAAGCATTAATTTAAGTGTTGAGTAACACAATTAGAAAAATTCATATTATTGAAGTTATCTTCGATTCGAAAACAATTTCAATCACGACCGCCGGAATTAGCTTCCAGCACTTTTGTTCTCCATTTTGTATTCTGTTCACAATTAATTTTATTAGTTGCCTTTCTTTATTTTTTACTTACTGAACTGAATTTAATTCTCACTTAGTTAAATAAAAATTTAAATTTTGACGCTAGCGAAAACACCCAATGGATATAGCTCCACCGCCTGCATTTTGTTTAATTTTTTATATTATATTTTATAATTTTTATTTTATGTATTTTTTTAACGAATTAAGAATTAATCTTAAACATTAATTACTTTCTAATTTTATTACGTTTCATAAATATCATTTCTTTTTTTAAACTCCGACTAAGAAAAAAAATGTTTTTAATTAAAAAAAAAGAGATTAAAACATTTCGTGTTATTCTTACATTTGCCATTTCACTTTTCTAAGCGAATGTTAAAAATAAATAAATATAATAAATTTTAACAATTGGAAAAAGATACACACACTCACATAGAATGTATATGAAAATACGTAAATGACGCACAAACAATAAAAACAAAGGTAACCAAAATAAAATTAAATAAAAAAAAAATATTAAAAAAAAAGAAAAAAAAAACAAAACGTACAAAATGGCTTTGCTGACATGAAAGTCAAGATACAAGACCACTACACTCATCATCTTCATCACTTTTCCCCATAATTATTTTAAACATTTGGGCATTTGAAAAAAATAATAAAACTGAAATAAAAATGAATGTGAAATTCAAAACAAAAACTAATTTTGAATATGCACGTTTTTTGATGGCTGAAACAAAAAAAAAGTTCTTGGCTGAATCTCAAATAGTGAGTGGAATTATACAACAATAACAGCAATTTATTTACAAACAAAACTGTATAAAATATTTCAATGTAAATGATGAACTCTTTTAAATTCAAGGGCAATTTTGAGCACTTTACATGGCTTTCAAAAATAATAATTTTCAGAATTATATTTACATATTCAAGGTTTTCAATTTTATTTTAATTTTTTTGTTTTCATATAATATTAAAAATAGAACTCTACAGACAAAAAAAGTAATAGTTATCATTTTGATTTATATTTTAAAAGACCGTATAGAATATTTTGAAAAATTGATGTTTTGAATAACGATTAATTTTTTTTTGGTTTAAAAAGTAGGACAAATAATTTATTTGTGTAACAGCTGTTATCAACTTGTTAAAAAGAAAAGGTTTATTTTGCCTTATTTTTTTTTAATAAATGTATTGCAATTTTTACATTAAACAATTATTTATTTTGTTTGAAGTCATGTTTTGGGTTAGAAAATTGGCTTTTCTTTTTTCCGTACTTTTGGACTTTATGGTCCATAATTGAAAATAATTTTTATGTGCTCTCATTTTACCATACTTTACTTTACAGATTTATATCTATTATCTGATAATTTATTTACGATAAAAATGGTTTATTTTGCATTGTTAATTTTAAAAAAAATTTCAATAACAAAATAATTAAAGTCATATAGTTTTTATAATTTGAAATATCTACTATTAAACGATTATTCGAATATTGATGGCAACATGATAAATGTAATAAAGATTTTCTATAAATTCTTTATCAATAATTTTTATCAGATTTTAATTGCAGCTGTCAAAGGAGTCGTATATATGTACGACTTGGCTTTTAAAACTTTAACATCCACAAAAACGATGTAAAGAAAAAATATGCACTTTAAATCAGCATTTAAAAACTTGCTTCTTTACCAATTTATGGAGCACCTATTTGAGAACCATTTGCAGTCTGTAAAATATTTTCGTAGACCGTCGACCTCTACATTAATTGTTTTTTAAATTTTGTTAATAATTTCTTTTTAAGCAAATGATTCAATACCGTAGCAATCGTAAAAGGACAAAGGAGGGTTTTTAGTACAAATTAAATTATTTTCACTTTTCTAAATACATTTTTAAAATTTTTATTTCTAGTAAAATTGTTTTAATTAAATTTAAGTTTTGTTGATTCATTTCTTTTAAACGTTGTATATCTATATATACTACTAGTATACTACTTTGTTTTGCCGCCATTTTTTTGGTAAACATTAGTCTTGACAGCTCATATTTAGCAGTCGTGGAGTAGACACGTGTCAAATTTATTATGGAAAAATATTTGATAAACCAATGAATTTTAATCGTTAAAATTTTTATTAAAATCGATCATCGATTACCGTGACGATGAGATAATTTCGTCAAATTTTTAGAAGAAACAACGTGCCAACAAAAAGTACTATTTATCGGATAGTGAATGATTTCAAAGAAAGAGGGTCTGTAGGTAATAGGTCCAAGCATGGAGCATCAACATGCCAGATCGACTGAAAACATAGCTGCTGCTGAAGATAGTGTTCAAAACAATCCATCAACCTCAACACCATACTGAGGAGCTTGGTCTTCAAAGAACAACTTTGGCCACAATTTTGCGCAAGGATTTGCATTTGTTCCCATATAAGATTCAGTTTACACAAGATCTTTTTCCACAAGACCATTCTCACTGCCATACATATGCCAATAGTATATTACAGCTCGCCCATGAAAACCCCGATTTTCAAGAAAAAATCATAAGTAACCTCGTCACTTTTCATTTGAATAAATATGTCGCTTCTGGGGAATGGGAAACCCTCAAATTATTCAACAGTCACCTTTGCATTCATTCTCTTTCATTTAATTAAAATTTATAAACAAAGTAGTATACCTTCCCGGCGGACACTCTGTATTTCATAAGATGAAATATAGTTCGATTAAAATTTTCGTATGTAATCAAAATAATCATTGTTTTATTATTGTTTTCATGCAACAATGAATACAAAGAGATTAGTGAATAGACCCAAGTGGGCTGTGGAAGTACAACCACTGAACTTATACTAACTAACCTAACAATGAAAAATCATTTATTAACCAAAGAAAACATTTTTTGTTCAAACATTTTTAAAAAAACTTTGGCACAAAAAATCCAAATTATAGCATTTTTTCTTTATTTCGAAATATAGCTACACAGCCAAATGAGTTTTTCTTTCTATAGTTTTATTAATACTTTCAAGGGAAGCTTTCGGATTTCTTGGCAAAACTAAACAAAATTATGAATTACATTAATAAATTTGTGTTTCGAAAAATTTCGATTTGTAATCAATGTATGTACGAATTGATTTGCTGATATATTGCAAATTGCACATTGGGGTAGAAATAAAATAGTTTAAACATAAATCAATAAATTCTATAAATTGCTGAATGGTTGACTAAGCAGCTGTTCGTTAATTCTAAACTTGTAACGACACGTTAACCCTGTTTGCTGGGATATTCTCAACGGCGTTCAGTGTCGTGTTGTACCAATATTAAATTAAAAGGTGGCTGGTTGATTCGGTATAAATCCTCAGCCTTTATTTCCCACTAATCTTTTTAACGGCAGCTCACCCTCTTTGCTTCGTGTGCCGTGCATTGGTATATGGAAATATCTCTGGGCTAGGTACCATGCTCTGACCACTCCCAGTAGCGGCTGTAGGCATAAACAAGCTGGGTAAAAACCACCACACCAGACTGTGACCTCACCGTTGCTACTATGGCCAGCACCCCAGGGTAAGAGTTAGTGTACAAGAGAAATACCCAGAACACCAATAACTTTACTGCTCTGATCACTCCCAATAGCGACTGTAGACACAAACTGGGCTGGGTAAAAACCACCACACCAATTTGTGGTGTCACCTACGCTACGATAGCCAGCACCACGAGGTCAGAGTTAGTGTAGGAGGGAAATACCCAGAACACCGCTCGCAGTAGCGACTGTAGAGGCAAACCGGGCTGGGTAAAACCACAACACCAGTTTGTGACCTCACAGTGTTTGCGAAAATACCCGCAATTATTTTTGGGTGATATGCTCCTGTCAAAATATTACATGTTATCTGTCGGCCGGCTGCGCACCAACTCAGCCTTTGTTCATAAAGTTCTTCTGTATTCCCCGCCACACACAAGTAAACACACACACATAGACCATCTCCACAGCTGATGTATGAAACAGCTGGTGGCTGCGTTTATTATCAACCGCCAATTGTAACACCACGTAAAGATAGCGCTGCCCAGCGAGCATCCTTTAAACAAAAAATTATAATTAAAAATCCTTTCGACTAAAAACTAAAATTATAAAATAAATATAATTATAAACTAAAATAATAATTCATTATAAAATAAGTTGCCTGTGTAGCGTTACAAACTTGCCAGAAGAATTTTCTATGGTGAAATGAATTACTATTTTCAAAATTCTTAAATCACATTTAAAAACTTTCATTGATGTGAGTTTCAAAGCACATGAACTAAACATGTGAAAATACTTGTGGCTTAAATTAATATGAACGTCTATTTGGAAACTCGAATTTTTATTTGATTTCCAAGTTTCAAATTAAACATTTTATGGTACTCAAAATTGGAAAATTTATGGTTTGTGTGTAGGTGTAGGTTAACAAAATAAAACAATAACCTTTAAAGAGATGTAATTAATTAAATAAAATTTAAATAATGATAAAAATAAAATCTATTATAAACCGTTGAAGTCAAGAACATCAGAAAGATTAGCAGAGTAGAGGTAACATCAAGATGAATATTTAAACACAGTGGGGTGATGGAATTGGCCCAAATATTTTAATGGCAAATGTGTAGGCGCAACAAATGTATACAAGTCCAAGTTTATGTTGAACAGAAAAGAAATACGAAACAAGAAAATTAATTTAATGAAATATATTTTGCTAAACGAAACATTGAGAAAATCTATTAAAAATGTAGAACGAAAACAAAATTTTATTTCTGCAAAACTTCCACACCCATACAACAGAAACGACAATAACAACATCATTAACATTTTTCCTATTTGTTTTTTTTTGTTTTAATTTATATTATTATTAATAAACCAATACAAGCGTGTAAAGAGTTTAAAATTTATATACAATATAAAATTAATTATTGCTGAATTTACGAAAATGTATGCATGTATGTACATATGAACAATATGGAGGAGGAAAGTATTGACCACTAATACATCTTGCACTGAGTATTTGAAATTTGTTTATGGAAGACTTAAAGGGTTGGAGGTGGCGTTAGCTAAAATGAAAAATTTGCTGAAATTTTCTTGATAATACATATGTATTATGCACAATATTATAACAGGAACATTAACTTGTCAGTGTGTGGGTTATATAGAACATATGTATATATCTATTAATTTTTTTTTTTGAAAAACAAATTTTCTTTTCATCGTCAATTTTTAAAAATTCTTTAAGTCAGTTGCTTTCGGAATATTGTAAAATTAAGTTCGCATTATAGGATATTAGGTAGTTTCCAAAACAAAAAAAAAGAACAATAATCCAATCAAAATTATTAATTATTATTCAAGTGAAGAATTTTAAAAACGAATATCAAACGATCTCCAGACAGTTTAAACGAAATAAATAAAAAATAATTTATTAAAAGTGTTAACACAAAAAAGTTCGATTTAAATACAAACAAAAAGCAAGTTAATTTTTTATTAATTTTGTTGGTAAATGAAAAACATTTAAAGTGAAATTCAAAATTAAATGCAAAGACCTAAAACAGTCATTAAAATATTGAAACAAACAAAACAAACTCTTTGAATATTAAAAAAAATTCTTAGATAAATTATTATATTTTTATTTTATTTTTATCTAATTTTTAAAAATTTGTAATTTAATTAAATTTTTCTTATCTCTTTAAACTTTGCCCTTATAAAAGGAGTTCTTAAATCAGATTTTTTTATAAAACACACATCAAACAAAACAAACAAAAATAAAAATGGAGTACGTACAATTCAAAAACGGTTCACCTCACTACTACAGGGAACAACCAGACATTAACGAATGTATTCAATATCAAGTAAGAAAATATTAATATTTTAAAATACCATTGGCATCACTGGTTTAAGTATGGCAAAGTGGGGAAGAAACTATAAATATTTTAAGAAAATTTTTAGCATTTTATTAGTTCCATATAACACGAAGTACAGGTACAGTTTTAGGCAATTCGTTTAACTATGCTGGATAGCAACATTGATATTCAATTTAATGTTAGAAATTTTAAAAATTTTAAATTTTTTTGCGCTAAAAATGGTGATTTGCTTTTTAATTTAAATTTTTAAAAAAGCTTATAAAAAACTAAACACAAAAATATTTTGTCATGTCTATTTTTAATTACACTATTATTTTCGCACTTAGAAACACTGCCAAATTTAAATCTTAGCAATATATAAACGCATGAAAAGAGAAAAGCGAATAAAGAAAGAAAATAAATGTAAATAAAAATATAAATTTTAATTGCACTTTAAATTAAATCAGTTGTTTTCCAATTTTTTGTAGTCGGAAACGGCTTAAACTTTTTTTATTTTCAACTATAATTTTCTAGAAAAGATTAACACATTTTTTTATCACATCAAACTACATGAGCTTAAAGTATTTTAAAACGTTAGCTCTATTGTAGTTATAAACACTCAAACAGCAATTTATCCATTCCGCAAGAAACGCATTAAACGTTATACTAACGTCTTATAAAATCCATAAAACAAAATTTTAATTGACTTATGAAAAGTCGAACAAAATCGTGTAGAAAGGTCAAGATATAAAATAACAACAACGTTATAAATGAACAAAACAAGAATAGTGAAATTGTAAGCTTTTTAAGAACAGTCTCGCTAAAGTATTCCAAATAAATCACTTTCATCTCCAGAGCTAACCGTCATAGAATGAACCGTGTGTGTTATTAGACTTTGGGGAGCAGATCTATTTAGTTGCTTATGCATCTCCTAAAATTGTGAAAAAAATATTGTTTAGTTCATATTATTGCTTTAATACTCTTTCTATATTTAAATCCACAATTACAGTCTTAAAGATCTTTTTCTTGAGAAGGGGTTCAATATTCTTCACAGTTACAATGGCTTCTTTCAAATAATCAATAAATAAAGAAAAAAATTGTTTATACAATTTACTTATCCTAAACATATCACCTAATGGTGTAGTGAAATATTGAATATGTTAATAAAATTTATTTAATTTTTATATAAAGACCTTGTGCTTAAAAATTTATTTTTAAAATTAAATTAAAATTTGACTTTTGTTTGCTTACTTTGAATTACAATCAAAAAAAGCAAAATAATCAAAACAAATAATATTTCTAATATTTGTATACATTTATTTATTATATAGTTATTTGACCTTTTTAATATTTTACTAGGTTTTATTTTTTAAGCACTAGTCCATTTTTATAAAAAATTTTAATCTTTATTTTTATGTATTATTTTATAACATTATTATTTTATAATATTATTATTTTATAATATATACTATTTATATTTATATTATTATTTTACAATATGTATTATTTTATAATATATAAAAAATAAAGATTAAAATTTTTTATTAAAAAGAATTATTTAAATTAATTAAAAATATATTGAAACTCCTTTTGAAATTTAAGATTTTACTGCATACTTTTTTTTTATTAAAAAACTTCATTTAAATGAAAATGTTATAGGGTTTAAAGCCATACGAAATTTTCTTCAACTTTTAAATTTATAATTTATTTAAAAAACAAACCAAAATTATTTTTGATTAAAAATTGAATTCTTCATAATGAAATATAATATTTGTTTATTTTTATAATATTCTTGCACACATTCCCATCCAAAATAAATAAATTAGAAACACACAAATATATTTCTTTATATTAAATACTTTATTTTAAATTCTCTTTAGTACACGCTTTCATGGATTTGTATACTGTAATGTATACTTTATTTTTAGATCGGAAAAAATTAACAATAAAAATATGGAGAAACTAAAATATTTAGCGAAAAATTTGGGTTTCCATTTTGTTTTTCAAAACGTCTTTAAAATACGAAAATTAATTATACCTCTGACTAAATATTCTCTTTGTTATTATTGCTATCGTTTTTTTTTTCTTTACTCTGGAGAAGGAAAAATTTTAACAAACAAACAAATACATCTTTTAAATATTTTTTTCTTTAGCTATAAATATATTACAACAAAGTGTGTTTGGTGAAAAAGATTAAAAGAAAATAATATGTCGTCTAGTATCAAACAGATATTCTCATCACAATCAAAACAAGGAATACAAAAGTCACCCGTTTGATTGTATAAATAAAATATAGAAAAAACAATCATCAGAATCATATTTTATATATAAACATTTCAAAATCCTTCTTCAAGGTTAAACAGTCGCCATGAAAAGTAATATTTTATTTTGTATTTATACTTATTTTATATTAAAACGAAATTAATTTATTGAAATGTAAAAACGTTTTTTATGAGAACTTAGGTGGGCGATTAAATTCTTTAGCTATTATCCTGTTCTCTGTTATCATCTGTACTTAGGGCCATATCATGAGGTTTTATAACAGCTGACTAACTAACCGCCGATTTTAAATCGAAGCACCTTTTAAAGTTAAAACACAAAAAAGCCTGAAAGGGCTAAGCTAGGCTTCTGTTTATGATTTTTATAGTTTTAATGGCAAGATTTCTAAAAGATATATAACAAGTTTAAACACAAACATTTAGTTGCCTTAATTGCGTTCAATTTAAATTTAACTTTTTGTTTTTACCTTTCATAAGCTTGTAGAGACGTTTTGGGAGTTTTTCTTTTACTTCTTCAGAAGAACTTGTAATGCAATTTATAATAGAAACCTTTTTTTTATAAAATTACCAAAGATTGTTTTTCTGTTAATTATTTTAAGTGAAAATTAACTTCTTCTGTTTCTAATGACAGCACAGTAATTTCGTTATAACGGCTCTATTACAGTTAGCAACCCTAGTTCAGTTACATTGAGAGCGGGCAGCGTCACTAAAATTAAAATTAATTTTGCTTATGGCAACTTCTGTCTGTTATATCGTATCGTATATAGGTATCGATAATCTTTATTTTGACATTTTAGCAACTACAGTTGTTGAAAACAAACGATTTAATTCAAAAAACTAATTTTAACATTAAAAGATTTTATTTTTGATAATGACAGGCTCAGCCGAACTAGTTTTTGTAGAAGAAGATGTGCAAGACGTAGCATCAATTAGAATTACCCATATAACTGCAAAAAATATTTAGGATCATTTTTGAAAAAAATTTTTAAAATTTGCTTTAAAATGAATCCACTCTCTGGCATTCATTCGAAGTGCGTGTTGGTGGGTCATAGCTATTTAAGTTGTCTGCAATGTTCTCCCACGCTTTAGGTGTAGTGGCTTTGGCTTTAACAAAACGGGCACGCCATGTCTCACATTTGTGTTAGCTTCCAGTTGCTGAATCATCATAGAGGCTACAAACACGACAAAAACATACATATAAAACGTGGACAATTTTGAAGTTAGAAAGTAAATTGGCTTAAAGCACATACACATATTCATTCCTATGTAAAGTAAAAATATGGGAATTAATAATAAAATATACTAGCACTTCGAGGGACGTGCCCTTTTTTCACAAAATTTTGCAGCACATTTTACAACAGAGCTTCAAATGCTCCCAGCGAGAATTATCCAGCGGCTTTAAATCGAAGGAACGAATCGGCAAATTTACGCCGTCAAATCGAAAAATCATGCTACCGGGAAATCTCTCATGTAATAACTGAATTGTTTATGCGGCTTGTAGCGCTTTCTTGCTGTGACTACAACAAATTTATTATCATGTTTTGGTAACGCAGACAATTTACGGTGACATTTATTCGTTTGATAGGCAATTTACTTCCTGATCTTAAATTTGATACATATTATTTGAGTAAGAACTAAAATTATTACCTTTCAAAACATTACACAGCAACCTGCAAATAACGATTAGCGGAAAATTTCCTATTTAACAACGGAAATTGGCA
The DNA here is from genome assembly GCA_030448955.1 of Trichopoda pennipes. Lineage (NCBI taxonomy): Eukaryota > Metazoa > Arthropoda > Insecta > Diptera > Tachinidae > Trichopoda > Trichopoda pennipes. The sequence continues at coordinate 1,115,579 of JASKUP010000050.1, forward strand.
ATCGTTAATTCAAAACTTGCTAGCTGTCATGCAATTTTGGCAACTTCTAAACTTTGGTTGTTTTGGCTCTAAGTCTTAAATTTACTTTCAAATTACAGCTTTCAAAATCTTTTAATGGCTGGCGTTCATATACAGCAGAAAAATGAATAGACAAAAGATTAAATTCACTGTCGCTTTAAACAAGCTTTTAAATCACTAAATTTTCATTTGCTAAAAGATTCGATTTTTGTTTTATTTTTTGATACTAAAAACTGTAAATATTCAAATGACAAATTACTTTTATGAAGCAGTGTATTATAAAAATGGCATATGGAATAAAGTAATACCCAAATGTTCGTATTTTATTCATCTATCTATGACTCTTTGGCTATAGCTTTCATTTACACTTTGTTCTATTTGAGAAGGGGGGAAATAGAAAGGAAACAACAGGTATCTGAAATAAAAAATATATTATTTGTTTAAAACACAAAAATAAAATTTTATTACATTTATCAAATCATTTTATTTTTGTGTAAGTGGCTCTTTTTTAGATCAAGGTTGTTAGATTAAATAAATTGAAAAATTAAAAATAGCTTAATTTTTCGTTTTCACAAAAATGGTGACTGAATGAGTAAAACGAAAACAAATGATGTAAATGAGAAAAATGTCAGGTAAATTATTTAAAATGAACTTTAAAAAAAAACTAAAATTAAAAATATAAATGAAATTTAACAAAAAAAAATTGTATAATTAACTTCCTTAAAAAGTATTTGTAATTTAATTCGTCTTTAAATAAAAATAATTTCTATTTTTCCAAACAGGCTGTATCATCCAAAATCGAAGCTATTAATTGTTTATCTCTAAGGGCACCATTCACTTCGTCTTCATCCCACTGTAGTTGTACTTTGCTTAGACGTGGCTCTTTTTTCTTAATAATACGCAAAATACCTCTGGTTTGCACTAAATCTACAAGACTGAAAAATTCAGCTTGATCCACAGGATGAATATTACGTTTTGTGCAGACACGTCTATAGACTTCATGTAAACGACCCATTGTGATGTCTTTATTTTTTTCGTTGCGTAGCATTAACATAAGCGTACATAGCATGATTTTCTGTTGCAATGGAAAAGATTCATCCATGTCATCCTGTAAATTTTGTGAGGCCCCATAGACCTTGTTAAGTACAGCAGCCACTTGTGTTATTTGAACAGGTTTTATTTCTGCAATATTTATAAAATGGCAGTAAAAGGGATGTTAAATTAAAATAATTTATTTACCTTCTTCTGAAGTTTGTTGATTTTCTTGCTCGACAAAATTTTTTAAACTTTTCATATTGATATCTCCCATAGAAGTACTTTTGTGCTGTTCAGCAATTTCTACAACACGACGGCCAATATCCAATGCCCTTCTCACATCTCCACTAACAGCACTTACTTTCCCAGCCAACAACTGCAACGTTGCAGGTGGAAAGATATCCAACACATCAGCCTCTTCTAAACGAGATTTAAAAATGTCAACAATTTGTTGTTTTGAATAGGGAGGAAAGTGCATATGTTTTGGTTTAAGCTCACAACGTGCATTCAAACGCAGCAATGTACGTTCAGTCAAATCCAAGCTATTGGCAATACCAACCAATAGCAATTTTACTTGAGGAATGGAAGGCCATTCAAAAATTGTATACAAAACTGATTGTTTGGAGCTGCACAATTGATCTATTTCATCAAGAACAATTAATAACATTTTAGGACATGTTTTAAGATAATGCTGCAACACCTGTAAATGATCTCGCTCAGTACGACCCTGAGGTTTAAGATTTAATTCGCTGCAGAGCTTTTTGTAAACTCCTCCGGTGGACGCAATAGAAGTGCAGTTTATATAAACAGTTTGTAAACGTTTGTTGAATTCTGGCGAGCGTAACAAAAGTGATAAACACGCTGTTTTACCAGTGCCTGGTTGGCCTGAAACATACAGGCTGCCAGACTTTTTAGTTTCTAAGTGTTCACTAAGAAAGGCTCGCAATTCTTCCAACTGTTCTTCACGTCCTGGTAATTTTTCACATACAGCGCTGTTTAATACACGACGTGCATTTTGGTACTTGTTACGTACTGGCGAGCTTGTGGTCGAAGATTGCTCAATTTCCTCTTTTCTGGATGATTTATTTATTATTTCAGGAATTTGTATTTGTTCGGGTCTTTCGTCCAAGCTTAAACGGTCTAGTAAGCGTGATGGGCTTATAACATGTTTAAGTAAGTTGCTTGCCCTGCCTTTTGATTGCTTTGGGGGAGAAGCTTGTTGGGTGTCATCTTCTGATGAGTTTTCATCATTTGCCTGCTTTCGTTTTAAAAGCTCCATTTTTTTAGATGCAGGTATTGGTTTTCGTATATTCTTTTTGCTTCTTGGAGTCTTCATTTCTTCAGCCTCTATGCTTTTTTCATTTCTTGCTCCCCTTATCTCTTTCATTTTATTTAATTGATTACAATTTTCTTCGTTGCTGCAATTAGATGAAAGTTCTTCTTCCTCCTCGTCACTTTGAATAGATGTTCTATGCTGCCATATACCGTCCTGCCGACGAGCCTTTGGGCTGCCAAGCGAAGGTTTACCTACACTGCTTAAACGTGTTGAACGTCTTACTGCTGCCATTTATTTGTAAATCAAATTTTAAATAAACAAAACAAAACCTTATTAATATATTTCTACTAATTAAATTTCTCTAATTTTTATGTGAAACGAATTTCTTATAACGTTTTTCTTTTTTCTTATGAAAGGAATTGCCTGCATGCTGCTTTGATAAAATCGCGGTAAACATAGCGTCAGCTGTTTGATGATATTACAGTAGAGTTGCATTTTAAAGTAGGAGTATAAATAATAAATTAAAATTTTTTAGTATTAAATAAGTAAATGTGATTAATTATATTTTTAGTACCAATATTGTATAATTATTATTAGCTTTATTTTGTTAATCTAATGAAAATATTATAATCAGCATCATCTCAAGTAAAAATATACTATAAATTAAAAAAAAAACTAATAAAATAGTGCTTTGAAAATAAAGTTAAACGCAATCCATTTAACAGTTGAAATAAATAATCCCAGGTCTTTGTTGGTAACCTCCTGTGTTAATAATGATGATGATGTTTAACCGTTAAGCAATTTAAAGAGCGAAAATAATTTTAACTTTGTATTTTACACTGGCAATCTATATTCAAATGTGAATAATATTAATTTATTATAAGCAGCATATAGCCAAATATTTTCCATAAAGTTCTTATTTTAGCTGAATACATAAAATACCAACGTTACGTAATGTTTTAAAAATACCAAAATATAAATACACAATATTCTTCAAGATAGAAAGAGTAAGAGTATCATAGAGCAGCAAATTTTTGTATAAATACCAAGTAAACAAACAACAATAAATTTGTCTATAACTACGTTGATTGGTTCTAAAACGTAAATGAAAGAATTTTGGTTTTTTATTTCTGTTTTCCATTTTGTTAAATGATTTTAATGGAACTTTTCAGCTATAATTTTTTTTTTCAATATGTATATTATATATATATATATATATATATATATATATATATATATATATATATATAAGATCCGTTTGCGCAATGTGATGAATTAATATTTATATAAGACAATCATAGTCGCAAATACACAAGACTGTTAAAAAATAAAAAAAAAATATATAAAATAACAGAAATAATGGGCAAATCTACAATTAGGAAGTCAAATATCTGTCAAACGATTAAAAGTCAAGAATTGCAAAATTTAGGGTATGGAACCTAGCACTCTTGACCAAAGAATTTTTATTGTGAGAATTACCTATCAAAATGCTGAAACTATCACTGTATCACCTCGTAAAATTCGAACAGTTTTTTCTTGTAATCAAGCTCCTTTGGGGTCGCTGTGCGTAATTTAAGTGCTTAATTCGAGGCTTGCGTTATTACTGCTGACAATAGACCAACACAAAGCGATAGTGATACATATATAGCCGCTGTGCCGCAAAGTGTTGAGAATAAGCATGGAACATCAGCTCGTCGACGTTAGCAACAGTTAGATATCAGTAGAGACACTTTGCACAACATTTTGCATAAAGATTTTCATCTTCATTCTTCTTAAGTTCAACTCGTACAAGAATTAAAGTCGATTGAACCAACAATTGGTTTCTTCGAATGCTTTAGAATTGGTTGCTTGAAAAACTGAACGAAAACAACGCTTTTTTCAACAAAATCGTCTTTAGTGATGAACCTCATTTACAATTAGGCGGTTATAAGTATAAACAAACAAATGTGTCGCCTATGGGACTCTAAAAACAGTCCTCGAAAAACAGTAACTTTCAAAGAAAGTCCCCGTATGGCGCGGTTTATGGTCAGGCGACATCATCACCCTGCTTTTTTTCAAAAATGAGCAAGGAAACGCCGCGCCACCATGAATTCTCTGCGGTACCAAACCATTATAACCAATTTTCGTGGGCACAATTCGCTAATGTTGACCCAAACAATTCGGTTATTGCAACAGGAGCTTTCTGGCCGTGTAATTTTTTAATTTGGGAATTTAAATTGATCGTCTCATTCTTGTGATTTAACGCCGCTGGATTATTTTCTCTGGAGCGATTTTAAAAACTGTCTTTACGTGAACAACCCATATGCAACTGACGCTCTGAAAGATGAAATTTGTCTTGCATTCACGAAATAAGCAAAGCTTTGTTGCACAATTTTGTGAAAAAAGCGGGCTTCTGCAGACCTGCTAGAGGTGGACATTTCACCGACATAATAATCCATTATTAATTCCCATATTTGTACTTTATATTTGGGATTAATGAAAGTGAAGTTGTGAAAAAAGTGTGTGCTTTAGGCAAATTTACTTCCTAACCTGTAATTTGCCCACTTCTTACAAGACAACAGTTTTACTTCTCAAATTTATATTTTTTAAAAAAGTAACACAAATTATTTTTTTATTAGAACAATATTTGAAAATATAATAATAAGTTTAGTAATTTGAGAAAGTTTTGTTAATATTAATTTTGTAATTTTTTTAAACATTTTAAGCCTTACCGAACAACTCCACTGGTTTTGCCCGGTGCTAAAGTGAAAAAAGATGCACCCACCACAGAGTCCTACTTAAGACACTATCCCAATCCAGCTGTACGTGCCCATCCTCATCACGATTATCATGACAGTGTAATGAAGCAACGCGTTGCCGATACCATGTTGCACAAAGTTGTTGGCCATGATGCTGATACTGGCAAAGTAAGTATTAACAAAATTTATAGTAATTGTGAATAGACTTAAACAAATAACTAATTGTTTTTATGTGCAGGTTTTCCACAAACAATTCAATTCACCCATTGGTTTGTACTCTGACCACAATATTGAAAGCACCATCCGCCAAACAGTTCCGTAAGTTTCTCTATTTTACTTAATAATTTTAATATAAAAAAGTAATATTTAGTTGACTTAGGAAAATAAATAATTTAGTTGTGAATTTGAGTGCAGCTTAATCACAAAATAATACACTAAAAGACAATACTAATTTAATTAATCAATAACAGTTTGATTTCTTTTACAAAATATCAACTAAACAGCAAAGGCTACATTTAAACCAAAAGCTGCTATGGCAAAATAATTAAAACAATTTCTTTCGTTTTATTTACTAATTGATTTATATTAATTTAATTAATGATTTATTTAATTAATTATTTTAACGAAATCAACGTTTTTTAATACGACTATATTGTGAGATATTATGTGATATACTTTTCAAATATACATATGTATGTATGTATGCACGTTCTAATGTAAAACCCAATAAAAATTTATTAAAAATATGTGTGTTTTATATAAAATGATGTAATATTATATATTTTTTTTGTCGACTCTATATTATTTGTTGTAGTGTCAATGCAATACGGAAGAGTGCTTTGCATCGTCCTTTGCCAACAAAACTTGACCGGTAAAATAATACATATATTATTTTAGTACACATTTCTTATTTCACAAATCACGTTGAAATTAGAAAATTTGAAAATTTAAATCTGCCGATCATTTGTTGTCATATTTTAGATTCGTTTTAGATAATGTAGTTGGCATAAAAATTTTTTGTGTAGAAAAACGCAAACACCTTCGTTCCATAAGTAACTATATGTTTTTATTCGAATAAAGCGCTTGCTAATGTAATTTTTCCCTTAAGACACAATACAATTAATATCTTACACTCTACACAACTCTAAACAAGTCCCAAAAACACTCCCTTATACTATGTTATTCTTAACTCTGATATCCTTAACTTAAAACCAAAAAAAAAAAAAAAATAAATAAAATAGATTTAGAAAATATTCAAGTTTAAAAACTCTTGTTGAATGAAAAGCCATCTCTTGATTTATTGTAGATTTAAATCTGCAAATAATTTCTTGTAAAAAGGATTTTTATTTTTTTTAACAAAGTTGTTCATTTCTGTAAGTGTTTTTTCTTTTAGTATAGAATTCTAAAGAATTCGAAACATATTCCTTTTTTTAGTTATGTATAACATCGTTGTAGAAGGATGCTATAGCTTAATAACTGGATTATCATTTTGTATTTCTTAAATTCTTAAATTTATTTTTTATAAAAAAACTTTAATACGAATTTTGATTTTTAATTAACACAAAATAAAAAAAAAATTATTTTTAACATATTAAACCATTTTGGGGACTAAAGTCATGCAGCATTTAAAATCGTTTAAAAGCAAAAGTTTTCTTAAATGCTGAATTTAATTTTATTCGTTTTCGTTTGACTTAAAGTCAAAATTACAAAATTTAAATACATTGTTTGGATTTCGTAAAATAATTTAAATGTTGTCTTTAAAGTCCTTTTGTTTTTAACTTTAACATTATTGAAACGGCATAAGTCTGTTTCCTTTTCGTTTTCGTTTTTGTTTTGTTTTGGTGGTTGATTTCTGGCAATCAAGTTTTTTTATTCTTGTTGTTTTTTTTTATTTATTTATTAAAATTAACACCGCAACCCAATAAAAACAAATTTATTTCAAACAATTCTTAAACGTTTATTTAAACAAGTTAAATAGTTTTAGAGACAAGTAGTGTTAAGAACAATTAGTTGCACGATTAATATTAGAATTTTCATCGATCTATCTTTCCTGGAACAAAAATATAAAATACTGGAGCAACAAAAACAGAAAGAACTACAAGAACAGCAACAACGCGAACAAAAACAAAAACAGCTGGAACAACTATATCATCATTGAAAATAATAAAAACAAATTAGAGCAGAAAAATATTCTTTTCAATATGATTTTAGAAAAAATCTTTGAAAATAATACTAGAAGAAGTTTATACCCATCCCATCCCATTATTCCCACAATTTCCCATTTGTTCTATCCTCACAACATACATACTTATATCCACTCGAAAACAAAAAATGTATCGTTAACGAAACCAACCATTTCACTAATTCAAATTTAAATTCTTCCATTTAATTCAAGTAAAACAATTTTAACGCTTTTGTGGCTAATAAATGTAACCAATAAAAATTTTATCCTTTACAGTCCATGAGAGAAAATCAATGCATGACCAATGAGTCCAAGAACACATATGCACATATGTGCCTACATTGTAAATATATGTTCTTTGCTATTATGCTTAATCACCAATATCCGGATAGTTTTCTTTGTAAACTGCTTACGTAATTGTATTTTGAAAATTAAAATCAAATTGAAAATTCTCATTTAAACTGTCATTTGCGTTGTTTTGCAAATTTACCAACAACAAAAAAAAAAAAAATAAAACAAAAAAAATAAAAAAAACATTATTTAAAACTAATTCTAACTTATTTTGTGCACATCCTGTTTTTTCTCTCTTCTTACTCTACGCTCTAAAATAAATATCTCTACTCGTCCAAAATAAAATCAAAATTAACACCAAACTATAAAAAATAAATATAAACAAAAAATAAAAACAAAAACAAACTCGAATATTATTCAAATGATTCGAAATCAATGATGATGTCTAACAAACAACAACTATACACCAAATAAAATGCTGCTGCTGCTGCACTCATGCTTTTTTATCAACAACTTTATGTATCATCAACATCAAATATCGCTACCACACTACTGCTACTATTACTACTGCATTAACGAATACGATGACAGTTATAAGAAAACTGTTCTGTATGATCCATCAAAGAGTGAAACTTACAGAGCCATTCAAGAGGAGGGTTATGGTAATTCTGACTACACTCAAGAAGTAACAGTACCAGTGCAACCAAAGGTTTTTCATCCCCAAAGAATGGTTCCAGGAAAGGTAAGATCAAAGAAATAAGTGATTGACTACAAACAGTCATCAGTATCATCGTCTCTTCTTATACACTATCTCACTCGCTCGCTTGCTCTCTCTCTCTCTCTCAATCTCAATCTCGTCATATCAATACAAAATTAAACACTTTTCGTTAAGTCACGTCGTTATGTCCTGTTATTTAATGTTTGTTTTTAATCATATTCTCTTTTCTTTCTCTTTCTCCTTCTCTTTCTCTTCTATGTTGTTTTCTTAAGCCCATTTACCTGTAAAATGTATTTTTGTTTCAATTTGTTTTTGTAGTAGACACATTTATTTGCTCATACTAATTAAAATTAAATAAAAATTAAAAATTAACATTTGTTAATGTGAAGTAGAAAATGTATTTTGGACTTGTTTCGTTTATATTTAGTAGCGGCATCGCTTAATGTGTATGCAGCCATATTTAAAAGCCGAAATTATACGTAAATCATACATAACTAAAACTCATTACTGTGTACATATGTATGTATATTCAATCAGCCTCAAATCTTGTACATTTGTGAATGCATCTTATTTATTTAATTTAAAACAACAAAATAAAAAAAAACACAATTTAGTCAAACAATTTGTATCATTAAATAAAAGAAAAAGCAAAAAATATTCGTATGATGTCATCCATCATAAATTTAACAAATATATAATTTCTTTTAATAATAAATTTATAAACATTTGTATAATTCTACAGAAGCCAGTACAATCAGCGCCCATTTCCGGTCCGTCGTACCATGTAAGTATCAAATGATGTTATAAATCTGGTAAAAGCAAAAAAAATACACCTAAAATTAAGTTCTAAAATTGTTTGTTTAGACTTAAAGATACTTTTGAAATTAACTTAAGCAAATTAGTGGCAGGTGGTAGAGGTATTTTATGTTTTTAATTTCTCCTCTTAACTTCCTTCCCGGCTGTTTGTTTGTGGCATATTTTATTTGCAACATAATTTGTATTCAGTTTAAAAATTATACAGCAATAAAATTTATGCTTAATTAATATTACTATTTTATAGTAGTTAATTATAAAGCACTAGGTCAATTTAATAAAAAATGTTTTAAAAAACTTTTATTTTTTATTATTATTTCGATATTTCGCCACACCGTTGGTTTGCATCATCAGGAAAACAACGGTGTGGCGAAATATCGAAATAATAATAAAAAATAAAAGTTTTTTAAAAATTTTTTTATTAAATTGACCTAGTGCTTTATAATTAAATACTAAAAAATATTAAAAAGGTCAAAAAACTATAATTATTATATTACTACTTAATAAATAATTTTTTTCAACAAGAAGTTTGTTTTTCAACACCAACAACGTGATAGTTTTAGCATTTAGTTTTTTGACGTATACAATTGCTACAATGAATTCAATTTTGCACGAAAATCGCATTAAAATAATTTAAATCCACTATAAAAATGGTGGTTCTGTTAATTCTTGATATTATCGGACGATTATGTTAACGTCCTTCTGCGACAGCTAATAAGTATTTGGTCTTTGAATTTGAGTAGACAGGCTCGATATAAAATGGGCGACTGCAACGTTCAACTGAAAACATTGCGGCCGTCAGCCACAATGTTGACGCAGATCCAAACTATTCATTGTGTTTATTGTGAATGATCCGACACATACACAACTCAAACGAGGGCCGCGACACCATAACCACCACAATGCTCTCGAAGGGCCAACCTTAATAATCAGTCAGAGACCACCTAAAAGTCTAAAAAGCCAAAATAAGCTGAACTCTGGGGCTTACTGATTCCCGTGGAAATGAAATGGTGTTGTCCAGATATCTCCTGCTAGCCTTTTAGGGGACTGGGCTCCCTTTTACCCCCGGTGACACATGTAATGACGGTGAGATTTCGTCAAAACATATCCATGTGCCCCGGGGGGGACATCGTCCGACCGACCATTGCTTTTGATAAAATGCGTTAACGATTAAAACATGTTAGTTTGTCGAATATTTTTCCATAATAAATTTGCCACGTGTCTACTTCACGACTGTCAAATATGAACTGTCGAGATTAACGTTTACCAAAATGACGGCAAAACAAAGTAGTATACCTTCCCGGCGAATTGCCGTGTAGTAACTGTTGATTTAGTCAAGCCGAAGTGCTACAAATGTGATTTTGTTATTGGAAAAAGAGTCAATGAATTTAGTTGTTTGTATTCATTGCCCAATTTAGAGTTCAATGTTATTAATTTTATAAACATTAGTTTCTATTGACACGGAATATGTTAGGCCTGCCTAGCTAAAGTTTATAAAATTAACAACGTCAATGAATTTAGTTTTCGAAGTTTCTTTTTATTAGGTGTAAACACTAAAAAAGCATCAATGCATTTTATTCAAAGTTTACTAAGTAGGTGTAAACACTATGAATGAATTTTATTTTTGAAGTTTGCTTTGAACCTGCTGTTTATTAAAAGAGGAATTAAATAAAGCGAAAACGTTACCAAAAAGCATTTGATCAGATATACTAAATTTAATTAAACTTGAATTCTTATTTCTTATGTCAAAAAGCAAATTTTATTAATTCTTTACTTATTTCTCACAGGTGGTAAATTCAACCGATGATACAATTCGCCAAAGTGGATCATTCAACCGCTTGATGTATAGTGTTTTGGGAGCATCAGAATATTAATTAACTAAAAAAAAACTCTCTTTATTATACATATTTTATTATTATTTTTTTATTTAACATCTTTACAAAAATTTACTAAAATATTAAAAAAAAACACATTAATGTAAAAGAAGCAAAAATTACCCATAGTTCAGATTCGAAATAAATAATTCTTTCTACCATTGACAACATCCATTATAATAATTTTAACTTAAATAGTAAAAGAAAAAAAAAATAAATAAAAATATCAAAATTAAAAAAAAATCTAATCAAATTTAATTGAAAAAGGAAGCAAACACACATTTTCATTGGCTTTTATTTAAATTATGATCATTAGTGATAAAAAAATGAAGTAAGTTAAGAAGAATTAGTTAATTGAAGTTTTATTTTGATGCGAATTTTCATTGTGTTTACACGTGTAATTTATTTCAAGCAGTTTATGTCTTGTTTGATTAGAATTTATTTAAAATTACGGATGCCCAAATAAAATGAATTTTTAGTACAGAAAAGTGCGCCACTTTCAATTATTCCCTCTTATCCAACTCAAATATTTTATTGATTTCGTCTCAGGCATTAAACCAAAAAAAAAAAATATAAATCGATTAATGTCCTTCTTCTACTTTTTAAAATAATGCATACTAAGGATTAATTCCAAAAAATATTTTTTTAATACAAAGTATTGATTGCAACGTTATTTTTGTAGAAATGAAAATATTTCGAAGCTGTGTAATGAACACTTGTAGGATCTCGTCGATGACTTAAAGCCACACAACAATTTACAAATGCCTTAAAAATATTTAAGTTATTTGAGTTTACGTAACTTGACACTGTCTTACCTTGGTGTCTTACGTTTTATTGAGATGTCTTTACAATAAAACTGTTCTAATTTTAACTGTATTCAATATGATGTTGCCAGATATATATCCATACAGATGATTATTCGGCAATTTTTTGTTAATGAAATTTCGCTGTCTACCCAACCGATGTTAATGTGACGAGGATTCCTACATTATTGTAAAAACGGGATAAATCTATTTATGCATATAAAAGTTGTATACACGTTTATTAACTAAGAAGCAACTCCTATCGGCAAACATATGTATCGGGTTTTTCAGCAAGATGTTTGTTTTTCAATTGTGGCAAGATCAACAATACGATAGTTTTGACATTTAGTTTTTGGACATTTTCGTGCCAGATGCTTTGTCAATTGTTACAATGAATTTAATTTCGCACGAAAATCGTATTAAAATAATTACAATCCACTCTGGTGATTCGGTTAAAGTTACATTTTGTAAAATTCGTGATATTTTCGGACTTTCTTTACTTTCTTGTCAGACCACTATTAAGAATTTAGTCATTGAATTTGAGTCGACAGGCTCAATACAAAATGTGCGAATACCAACGAATGTTCGACTGAGTCGTTGAACTGAAAGCAACGTAGCTGCGAGCCACAGTGTTGAAACAGATCCAAATTTGTCAATTCCTCAACGTTCTCAACAATTAAGGTTTTCCAAAACCACCACATGGCGAATTTTGCATAAGGACTTGACTTTGAAACATTCTCGGGATATGCAAACAAGCAAAATTTACGCATTTGGGCTTTTGAAAATCCTATATCGATTATTGAGAAGCCTTTGCATATTCACTGTATGGTGCGCTATATGGCCTGGAGGCGTGATTGGGCCATTTTTTCGAGGATAAGGCTGGAAATGCGGTAACGGTCAATGGATCAGGCTATTGCTAGATGCTAACAACTAAAATTTGGCTTATTATTGACGACGTAGATATGCTGACAGGTGGTTTCAACAGAACGATGCCACATGTTGCACATCCAATAAAACGATCAATTTAATGCAAATCAAATTTAAGTGGCCAGCCAGATCCTGTGATTTAATACCACTGGATTATTTCTTGTAGGGCTATGTGTTAAGGGCAGAATCTATACGGAGCAAGTCGAATTGATTTCAGCCTTCAATTTCAAAATCCGTGGTGATTAAATAATTAACGAAATAGGACCGTCATTTTACCAAAAACTGATTAAAAACTTTGATGAAAGAATCGACATGCCTTTACTCAGTCTTCCATCCTTAGTATATTAAATTTTTAATTTTTCTGACTGTGCTAACCAATTGAGTAGCGAAACAAATAGGCGATATAATTCATTACATTATATTATATCGAACTTTTCAACAACAAGTGTGTTTTTTAATTCTGGCAACACCAACAACATGATAGTTTTGACATTTAGTTTTTTGACGTAGTTGTAGTAGATGCATTGGTAACGTTACAATGAATTCAATTTTGCATGAAAATCGCATTAAAATATTTAAAATTCACTATAAAATGGTGGTTCTGTTAAAGTTACATTTTGTAAAATTCGTGATCTTTTCGGACAACATAATCATCCTTCTGAGACCTCTATTAAGTATTTGGTTGTTTGATTTGAGTCGAAAGTTCGCTACAAAATGTGCGAACACCAGCGTGTCATTTATTGACGACGTAGATATCACTGACATGTGGTTCCAACAGAACCGTGCCACATGTCGTACAGCCAATGAAACGATCAATTTAATGCAAACCAAATTTCCCAATAGCATAATTTCACGATATCAGCTGTTAAGTAGTCAGCCAGATTGTGTGATTTAATACCACTGAATCGAATTGATTTCAGCCTTTAAACTCAAAATCCGTGGTGATTAAGTAATTAGCGAAATAGGACCGTCATTTTGCCAAGAACTGATTAAAAACTTTGATGAAAGAATCGACATCTGTCAGTGTGGTCGTGGTGGACATTTGTCAGATATAATTTTTCATTCGTAATTGCCGAATTTTTCTCTTCGCAATGCAATAAAAACTTGTATCATCTTAATCTAAATTATTTGTTTTTCTCTCTTCTGCCCTCCAAGGACATAATTTTTTAAATGTTAAATGCACCTCCCGCAGCCTGTCAGGGTGAAAACAACTAAAAACAAACCAATCTTTTGTAACCAGTGAAGGATATAAAACATAATCGTTAAAAATTGAATTTTTATTTATGTGTATGTGCCATTTATATGTTTTCATGTTGGGTTTGGCCCAAGGAATTATGATGGCAAAATAAAATACTAGAATGAAATCTGTGTACCTGTCTTAAAGAAGATATTCTGTTAGTATACTAAAGTTAGATAACGTCACCGACAAGTAGTCTCCTGGGCCGGATGGGGATTCCACCATTGTACTAAAAGCACATTTTCAGCACGTTGGTGAATATCTAAAGTGTTAGAAGGTTGATAATGAAACGCCGATATCCAAAAAGGTTGAGGCTAACAGCCCTGAAAATTACCGCCCAATGGCAATATGTTCTGCACTATTTAAAGTGAGATACCTGGAGGCCAACAGCACATACGACCGACAGTATGGTTTCCATAAGGGACGTTTTAGGGGTGACTTGCTGCCTTTCCTATCGGAACAATAGTCCAACTCCATACATGATTTTGCGAAAAGTAAGATGGTGGCTCTAGATATTTCCAAGGCATGCAGTTGTGGCGTTTAAAAGTTTTCAATCATATCACGATATGATTCACAGTTACCGTTATGCCGTTTTTATTTTTAAAGAAGTAAGGTCCACTGATTCCTCCTGACTAAATTGCACACCAGACTGTCACTTTTAATGGATGCAAATGTGACTGTTGAATAATATGAGGGTTTCCCATTCCCCAGAACCAACTATTGTGTTTATTCACATATCCATTCAAATGAAAATGATTATGATTTATGGGGTGAGCTATAACACCCTATTGGCATAGGTACGGCGGCGGCGTAAGTGGTCTTGTAGAAGAAGCTCTTGTGTCAATTGGATCTTGTATGAAAACAAATGCAAATCCTTGTGGAAAATTGTGGCCAAATTTGTTCTTTGAAGAACAAGCTCCTGAGCAAGGCGTCGAATTGAGGTTGATGGATGGTTTTGAACACTTTTTTGAGCAGCAGTAATGTTTTCAGCCGATCTTGCAGTACGTTGTGGTCCATGCTTGGGCCTATCGTCGGTCTGTAGATGAAATCATTCACTACATGAAAAATAGTGCGTTTTCTTGGCACGCTGTTTTGCCCAAAAATTTCACGTTACTTTCTCAACGTCACAGTAATCGATGATTGATTTTAATAAAATGTTTTAACGATTCAAACACGTTGGTTTATCGAATAAATTTCCATAATAAATTTGACATGTGTTTACTTCACGACTGCCAAATATGAACTGTCAGGAATAACGTTTAGGAAAATTTCGGCAAAACATATTAGTATACTATATATTATATACCGGCGGACAGTTTATATTTCTTATATAGCTAAACCTCTGCTGAGATTTGAATTCATTAACTTTCATCTTAATCTTTTCTTATTTCACCTCATCTTATTGTTAGGCTTTTAGAGAAATTTTCTTTTATTCTATTTACCATAGTATGGCGAAAAGAATTCATCCATTCATTCACTCATTTCTGTTTATCTAAGACACAATTGACTATTTTTAGAGGACAGAATTGGCTTTTACGACTAGTTTTTATTGTGCTACAGTTGTGTTAAAGTTTTAAAACATGTTTTCGAAATAATATGAACAGAAAAACTCTAGTGAATTGATTGATATTTTTAATATTAAAAGCATTTTAAAAATGAATAAATGGAACTCACCTAAGCTCACTACATCTTTCTTTAATTATCCAGACATTTTTATGCTCATAATAAAACGTTAAAAGCAATTTTTGTTGTGCTCAAATACATTTTTACATAAGCAAAAAAAAAAAAAAATTAAAAATATAGCTAAATACTTGAAATTAATTTAATCCCAATTCATTATTAATTGAAAACATTTTATAAAATATTAAGGTCGCAACCCCCAAATATCAATAATTAATTATATCAATAAGAAATTGTTAAAATAAAAAATACACCACCAGTTGCAAATACTCGTACATTCACTAGTTGTACTCATAAATATTTTGGTAATGAAAATGAAGGCATTTCTTATGTATGTAAATTTACATAGATGTGTATACACATGTATAAAGTTCGTAGTAAAGATATACAAGAAAGACAACAAATTAAATGATGTAGTTTGTATTTTGGATTAAGTAATTATTTAACGAAATATATTTTATACATTTTATACATAAAGAGAAATATGTAGATATTTATTTACGTATATACATATGTATGTATGTACATACACATCTGTGATATACATATTAGATCACGTTGACCGCAATTTGGTTAAAAAGTATCAAATATCTGAAAAAATTTTAATGATTATTGCACATGATTTTAGACAACAAACGAAACAAAGACATGTAACTAAACTAAATTAAAATCAAAATGCAAAACCTTATAAATGATGAATAATAATAAAAAAAAGAATAATTATAATAATAAAGTGTAAAAAGAAAAGGTGTTTCCATATTTACGCGGAAGGTTAAGCATGATACACCCAGATCAAGTTAATTCAACTATACAGGGTTCTCTATGCTTGGGTAGTTGTAAGGTATTGAAAAAACTTCGCGGCTTAGCTGACAGCAAATAGGAGTGTTACGACCACATTCAATTGAGTGCAATAAGTAACTTTCGCTTTGGTTTGCATATCTGAAAACTTGCAATGCCTACCCATTAAGGCCGTGTCAGATAAAACTTTTGCTTTGCGTTGCGTCAGAGTTTCGCTTTGACATTTGAGTTAAAATGTAAGTAAATGTATGAAAGTTGCCACATAATGCACTTCTGACGCAGCGCAAAGCGAAAAGTTAACCAACTTTCAACTTTTTGCGCGCTTTGACAAACACCTGGCTTTTATTATTTGTATTTGTGTGTGGGCGTAAACAAAAAATTTATGAGTGTTGTCAAAGTTTATTGTGACATACACCACTTGATTTACGCTTTTGCTTTAAAGTTTCAAATGTCACGCAAAGCAACAAAGTTTTATCTGACATCGCCTTTACTTATCGACTTTAAATATACTTTTAATTGGGAAATTTTTGAAAAATAACAGTCACGTTATGGTTCTCTATTTGGAAAGTTTACATTTTAAATGTTCCAAATGATATAATGTTTTTAAGGAGTAATTAGAATGTGAATATTGCCCGTCTTTATGGAAATACGCTGGGGTCACTATCTATTTACCTCTTAAGAGCCCTCATCAAGTTATTATACGAGTTAATATACTGTTACGAACATGCTTTGTTTAATTTTTTCAAAGAAAAGTTTTTAAAGAAAATAATTATCAGTAAAAAAGTAAACGAAATGAGCTATTGTGTCTTTTTTACAAATAAGCAGCTTCTAAGAAATTTCATACATATAATACTGTTATTATGTTGATTAAAAAATCCAGGCAAAAGGCTAAAAAACAGAAAACAAACACAACTAACACAAAATAAAATAAAAAAAGCGCACACAGCCAAGCGGGCGTCTACACTGAATGATGATAACAACAACAATAGGAGATGATGTTAAAGGGGAATTTTCTTTTATATGCGGGAATCGCTCAAAACAGATATATAAGCACCATTTGCTGGGTAATAAGTCCTTTTATTATAGTTAAGTAGAGAAATAAAAATAAGAAAGCATATTTTAGGCGCAATAGTGGCAAAGTTACCATAGTGTGTTTTTGGTGGGTATTTAAAGTGAATAAATCGTGTAATTTATTATAAAAGCTCTAAAGTGTTATGTTAATATTTTCCAATAAAGGAACTCAATAAAATAAAACTTTTAAAGGAATAATGAAGCAAGTTAAGAAATTAAACTGTTTGGCGATCATTTAAAACTTTAGATATTTTTATTATTTTTGTAAAAAATTATAATAATAACTAATATACCTTTTTAATATTTTATAAATAACTTTTTAAAGCTTTTTCAGGAAAAGAGGATGCCACCCAATGATGTGGTGAAATATTAAAAATAAAAATTAAATTTATCTAATTTTTATATAAACATTTTGCGCTGCAAAAAATTTTTTTGTAAAAAATATTTTATGTATTTTGTTATCTAAAACTTTGTTATCTAGTCGATATTGAGCAGAACATCTATTAAGCCTTATTTTCGCAGATATAAAACATAATGATGCCTCCGACCTCTAATCTCATTCGCACAGTGTCACGTTGTCAATGCATTTGATTTTGAAGTATCAACACGAATGAGGTAATTTTGTCGACTACTGGCTTTTACCAAGATTAATATCGGTTTTCATTCCATGCTCCCTTTTAAGAATTTTCTCTTAGTTCCCGAGCACTTTTTTTAATAATCATAAATTCAGGTAAATTTAAATTATCCCCGAATGTTGGAAAACTCTTTATAAATACACACTCAGCAGCAAAATCTTTATGAATAAATAAACAAATAAATGATATAAAAGAATAAATTGTTATATAATAACCAACATACGTATATGTTTATCACAATATAGCTATTAATGTGATACTATTATTAAGTGTTTTTTTTTGTTTTTTTTTTGTCTGATAGGTGTTGGTGTTTGTAATCGCACTCAATTTCATTTTAAACTCCAACCTGCGCAGGCAGAATGATGTGTTCTTTAAATGCAGACGCTATTATTGAATTAAATTTGGGTCAAAATATATTGTGGTTAACTTAAAAAAAGATGTATTCGTTAATACATCTTAAATTTAAAATATCAATTACAGCATGTAATTTACAAAACGATACGCATACATACTTATATATATATACATATGCATGAGTGATAATTTTAATTTATATAATTTAAATTATAAAATTATAGATAAACATAAAATCTGAAAATGACCAACTTATGTCGTACGTAAATACTTAAAAAAGGTAAGTAAAAAATCTAAATACCATAAGCCTTTCTATTTCAGTATGCTATTTGTCATTAATCCCACTTGCATGTATGTGTGTATAAAAATAAAATTTTAATTATTTAAGAGATTAAAAAAAGCTAAAAATAAATAAAAGTACAAAAGACCGCTTAAAAAGAAAAAAAAAGAAATAAAAAAATATGTGTTATAGTGCTAAAGATCCGCGTTGTTAAGCTTAATTACTTATTTGCTAAAGGGAAAAAATCTTATGAATTAGCGCCACTAATACGTTACGGTTCTCTATTTTGAAAGTTTGAAGGGACTACTGATCGCCTTTTAAGATCGCTCATCAAGTAATTATACATATATAATGGGTGGCCAAATTTGATATGAGGAAGTAATTTGTCTGTCAAATAATTAAATGACAAGATTTGAGCTGTCGTCCTTTGACATTTATTTAGTAAAAAGTTGGGAAATTTTAAGCACAGAATGCTACACTCTTGAGCAAAGAATTTTAATTATGAAAATTTGCTATCAAAATGTAGACTATTTCACTGTAAAATTCGAGCAGCTTCTCCTCGTAATCAGGCTTTTTCTAAGCCTCAAATTTAACAGAATCGTTGACGGAACTCTCAAATATTCGACGTTCACAATAATTAGGCATCCCTAAAAGTATTTTGCAAAATGTTCTGCATGATTATCCTCGACTTCACGCTTATAAAGTTTAACTGGTTCAAGAATCAAAGCCGACTGACCTTTGTCTTGCGTCTAACGTTTGTAAATTGGCTGTTTGCAAACCTGAACGAAAACAACACATTTTTCAACGAAAGAAATGAGGCTCATTTTCAATTGGGCGGTTATGTGAACAAACAAAATTGTCACATATGGAGCTCACAAACATGCCTCGCAAAACCATTACATCCAAAGAAAGTGACCATATGCTGTGGTTTGTGGTTAGGTGGCATTATTGGAGCCCTTTTTTTTGAAAATAAGCAAGGATATCCACCCGTTATCGCAAGTTCTATGCGCCACCAAACCATCATAATCATTTTTTTGGGGCCACAATTGGCTTATGTTGACATCAGCGACCTTTGGTCTTAGCAAAACGGCGCCAAAAGCCACAGAGAAAAATAAACAATGAAGTGGAGTGAGAAATTTCCCGGTCGCATAAGTTCTCGAGTTGGCAACATCAATTGGTCGCCTTCTTATTCTGATTTAAGGGCGCTGAATTATTTTTTATCAGGGGCTATCTGAAAGACCGAGTTTACAGGAACAACCCAGAAACAACTAATTATTTGAAGTATGAAATTCATTACTTTCAGAAAGGGAGTCATATGTGAGGAATATTAAATTATGCCTCGACAAGACTGATGCGGACACTTGATAATTAAGTAATATTCTCCTTTTATAACTAAAAAATAACTAAATAATAATAAGAAAAGTAACTAAAAAATAAGTCAAGTAAGCTACAAACGCCATTTGCGTAAAGAGTAGGGAATGAGGGATTTAAAAAAGCCAAGCTCTCTATATGTCATGTTAGTAGTGACATGATTAGAAGCAAAACAATTTCACCACATTTTTTTTATTGCTTCTTTGTAAAAAGGAGTAGCGTAAGACCTACTTTTTTAATTTTTAGCTTACATTTTCGATGATAACAGATTCTAGCAACAACAAATAACAATTATGCAACAAAGAGGAAAAATCTCTGTATATTAAGAACATAAACTTGTACATGTTCGCTTATATGCACGTCACCGGGTCAGTGGAATAGTTTTCAATTTCAACCAAAACAGAAGAAATACAGCAACGAAAGTGAGAGTAAGAGTAACAAGCTGCAGTAGAATGAGCAGAATGAGTATGAATAGAAAATAACGGGTATTATCTTGTTAAACATATTTATATCGTTTAACAATTAAATTTTTATAAAACTCCTTTAACAACTTTGCGCATGACCAACAACAACAACCCAAAAACAACTACATTTTTAGCTGTACTGGTACATATGTAAACAAGTATGTACCGCAATGGTGTACTTGTATTTTAAATAATTATACTTGCCAACATATTTATCTATGCTGTCTACAGTTTCTGTGTGTCTGTGCATTAGTGTGAGTGGCTTTTACTTTGGTTTGGATGTTGCTTGATATTTGAATGTCTTCTATTCGTTAGTTCGTTCGTTTGTTGGATTTGTGTTTTCGACTGATCTCTTTTAAAGTGGTCCAAAAAAACAAAAAAAAAAACTCAGGGCTAGTTGGTAAAGGGGTATTAAGAGGAAATATTACCAACACATACATATGCAGTTTAAATTGAAACTTAAAGCCAAGTTAATAATTGTTTGTAGGTGCAACTATAAAAGCTCATGATGCAGTAAAGTTATGTGCAGATACTTTTGTTACCGCATTCGACGAGGACGTAAATCTACGGTTTACATTTAAACGAGTTTAAGTGTGTGTGTATGTGTGTGTGAGTGTGCGAGCTTGAGTATAATATTTTTGCTTTAAAATAATTCATACATTATATGAAATTGTGCAATAATAATTTTGGTAAAAATAACTAAAATTGTAAATAAGTAAACTAAATTTCCAATAAACAATAAGAAAAACAAAATCATAAAAAAGTGAAACAAGTCAAGCAATTTAACAAGCAAAAAGTATAAAAAAAAATTCAAGAAACATGCATTCAATTGTGATAATATTCTCATTAGCCTTCATTGGACATTCAGCTGTTTATGGCCAACAACATCAACAAATCGATCCAGCTTACTTACGTCAGTATTATCAACAGCTGCAACAGCAAACTGGAGCAGCTCAATCGGGTGATGCAACACCGATTTATGAACAAAATTCAGAACAAACTCAACAACAATATGTATCGCCTGGCCAACAATTACGTGTTAAGGATAATGTTCAGGAACAGGTAGATCTTTGCAATGAAAAATTACTTTTATATACACAGTTGTGTGGTGGCAATTGATCGTTTTAATTTCATCATTAATTTGTGTTTTTAAAACTGATTGAAGTTTATTCCACATTTTAAAAATATTCGTTTATCGATCGATTTCCGTCACATATGTGAAAATAACAATTTTTAAAACTTTAATGAATTCAAATAATTTCTTATTTGATTTTGTGTATTTTCCAATATTTTTGTTGTTATAGATTCGTGCTTCTCAACAACAGCAACAACAAGGTTATGTTGCTCCTGTTGTGCGCGAATATTTGCAACATCAGCCACAACAGGTATGAACATTAATTACTAAGTGTTTTTTTAGCCCCTTCAATAGTTTGTAAAACTAACAATATTTCCCTTTTTCTTCTTTAACAAATTCATTCTTAAATACTCTTCTAATAATTTCTATTACTTTCACTACAAACATGATCAAGTTACTGAAGTCGCTGAAATCAAGAAACTAAATTTTTTTTAATTTACCAATGCAACGAGGGATAGAAATATAATGAGAGTAGAAATCTTAACTTGCGCATAGAAAATCTCAATTTGTTAAATCATGGCAACCCTATACGACATTTATAATATGAAGTTAGTTTGAAATCGTTACATAATAACAAACACAACCAGCATTTCTTTATTATTGTGCTCGACAAGTCATTAAAGAAGTGTTTCTAATTCAATAGCAGTGTTGTAAGAAAGAGCTATGATTTCAAAGCATCTCAGATCAAATTTAACTATAACCATTAACCATAAATTTACTTCGTTTATGTGGAGACTTTGCAAAAAAGTAATTTTAAAAATATTTATTTTTCAAATCGATTTCTTAATTTTAAAGCTTTAATAAAAATTATTTATAAAAAAATTATTTTTATTTTTGTGCAATAAAGTCTGTGCCGCTTAAAAAGCGTAAGCTAATAGAAAGAGATAGATTGTTACTCTACTCCGCTTTATGCTTAAACAATGTTAGGATATTTTAAGTGCTTCAAACGAAATGATTTGCCCATGACAAATTTTGTACGCAAGTTTGGCTAGATGTACTCATATTCCTCATGGTAATATGTCGTGTATCGACGCGAATATGACTGCTGTAGCCGAAAGTGTGTAACTCACTACGAGAAGGTCGACTCGCTATCGATCCTAACTGCCAGCAAATTAGGCTAGCAATTGAAGGAGAATGATCATCCAGTTCGCTACAGTTTTGTTTTCACCATTTGAGACTTCCAGATGTCTAAATAAAAAAAATCAGCTTGGAAAATACTCCTGAAAATGTTATTTTATTCAACAGCGAATAGCCAAATAGTCACGATTGTGGAGTATTTAAAGCCATAAATGAAAAATTGTATAATTTTTGGTTTTAAAAGGATGGCACACCAGGTACCCCCCGGGGGCACATTGATATGTTATGACGGAATTTCACCGTTACATGTGTCAACGGGAGTGAAAAGGAGTCCAGTCCCCTTAAAGGCTAACAGGAGCCATCTAAACAATTCCACTTTATTTCCACGGAAATCAGTAAAGCTCCAGAATTCAGCTTTCTGACTCTTTAGTCTTTGAGCTATTCTCTGACTGATTATTGAGGTTGGCCCTTCGGCAGTATCGTGGTGGTTGTGGTTTCAAGGTCGTCGTTTAAGTTGTGTGTGTCGGATCATTCACAATGAACGCAATGAATGGTTCAGGTACAGTGAGCGTGATTGCAGTTGTGTTCATAAATTTTATTAAGCTTCATGCAAGGCAACGCATTGTGATTTTAATTTTTAAGTTGTCCTTATCAACCTCAGAATACATACTCTGTAAGGATTTTTAATTTTACAGTTGTATACATCACGTGTCTATAAGGACACTTTCTTTATTTTATGTAAATTTCAAATATATGATAACACCGTCGCTATGAGCATACGCTTTGTTAATTGACGGTCATAGTACAACATGTATAAAAATTTAAGAGTATAGTACGAGAGACAACTCTAGATGAGTTCCTAAATTTTATTAAGCTTAATGCGTTTTGGACCAGGAGTTGAATAGTCGCCAACTCTTTAGCAAGAAGTGAGTGGCTGCGGCCTGCTCCGAGCTCTTGAAGTTGCACCTATAAGTGACTAGAGCTTATACATATCTGAAGGTTTCCTAGGGCGAGGATGACGCTACATTTCATCCACAGTGGCATGATCCACCGTCAGGTTATGGCTTACACAGCTTGTGACTGACGGAAATCTTATCACTCACGTACACCACGCAACACAGCTCATCAAACAATAGAGCACTATATAGATTTGTCGCCTTGGTTTGCGTCGTTAGAGTATTTTTTTGGAAGGGCGCTATTAAAGAATGATGCAGTCGACAGTCTTAGAAATTTTTACTGAAAGGGCATATTTTTCATTATGATATACCAAATAAAATTTAGTTTAATTCGAAAACTTATATTTAAATCCAAATTGTAGATTAATCTGGAAAATTTTGGCAAATAGTTCACTCTCAATCAGTTAATAATTTCTTTAGTATATTATTCTGTCTTCTGTTTAAAAAGAAATAAATTATAGTTAAAAACTTTTCTTTTCTCTTTTCTTTTACAATATTAATCATAAAAAATTATGAACTTTAGCCTGACTAAAAACTATGATTTTATTTGTATATAAACATTTTCCTGTTATTATTGCTTCCTAAATAATTTTTTTGAGCACAAGATCTATGTAAAAAAATTAAATAAATTTTAATTTTATTTCCAATATTTCGCCACACCATTAGGTGGCATTTGCGGGAAAAGAAAAATGTATAAAAAAGGAAAATTATTTATAAAATATTAAAAAGGTCAATTAACTATAATTATTGTTTTAAAACACAAAATAAATTAAATCTATATACATATATGAAAATTGATAAATTTTAATTTTATTTCCAATATTTCGTCACACCATTGGGTGGCATCTTCAGGGAAAGAAAAATGTATAAGAAAAGAAACTTATTTATAAAATATTAAAAAGAAATTAAATCTATATATATATATATATATATATGAAAATTGAATAAATAATAATTTTATTATTTGATAATTTTTTTTATTTTTTTTAGTTGACCTTTTTATATTTTAAATAAATATCTGTTATTCTTTTCAACGCGTTGCAACGGTCCTTTTTAATTAACAATATGCATTTTTTTCGATATTTCGCTTTCCTGTGGAAAGCTTCTTCAGGAAATTATTTTTTATATTTAAAAAAAAATAAAAAGCGAAATATCGAAAAAAATATATATATATTGTTAATTAAAAAAGACCGTTGAAAAGAATAACAGATATTTATTTATTAATTTTATTCCAATATTTTGCCACACTATATTGGGAAATGAAAGAAAGGAAAAGAAAAATGTAGAAGAAAAGAAACTTATTTATAAAATATTAAAAAGAAATTAAATCTATATAAATGGAAATTGAATAAATTTTAATTTTATTCCAATAAAGAAAAATGTATAAGAAAAGAAACTTACTTATAATTATTGTTTTAAAACACAAAATAAATTTAATCTTTTCTTTTTTTGTTATATAAAATTTTTCCATACTAATAATATAATTTTCTCTAATAGTCAAACATTTTAACTTTAACTTTCAAAAATCTTCTAATAGTACAACTCTGTTACTTAAAAATGCAATTAAATGTAATAAAATTTTCTTAAAACTTGTAGATACAATATCAACCACAGCAAGTAGCTTATCGTCAACCTGCAGCTGCCGCTCCAGTACCCCGAAGACCAGCACCTCAGCAATTGGCTCAACAGTATCAGGCACCCAGACCAAAGAGCAAACAACAATTGGAACAAGAGGAAGAGGAATACGATGATGTAAGTAACAAGACAGGCAAGTTATGACATCTTCCTAAAAAAAATAAAATAAAAAATCTTTAAATATAAATAAATGTTGAACTTTAAAGTCTGTCCTATCTAATAGACAAAAACAAAAAAAAAATAAAACCACTGTTTTAAGCCAAAATTTTTTTATAAAATTATAATTGCAATAAATTTAAATACAATAATATTTCTAAACATACGATTGTCTTGAGAAAATAAGTTTGAATTACAACAGCTGTAAAAAGTAAAAACTATTCATACGAAATGTTTGTATTAAGTACTCACAAGCAACAAATGGACGTATTATTTGTTACGAGTCACACATGCGAGCCATGAGTTTCAATAAACCAACCATTCAAACCATACCGTAAAGGTCATTAACATTGCACATATTTTCATATTAACATTTTCTTGCCAGTTGGCAAAATAGACTTATAGACTTTTGGTCTCTCTGCCTGTTTAACTGACTACAGACGCTTCATACAAAACATTGTTTGGCCGCAGTTAGTTAGTTGTTCGCTGAAGTTGTAGGCATCATTTTAGTTTTATTTATTGCATGTGCTTGCAATAAGTTTTCATGCATGAATACCAACCAACTGTGTTAGTGCTACAAGTTTATGAATGTTAAGAAAATAACAAATAAAAGGCAGCAAAGGCAGGCAACAAAGCTACTAATAACACCAGCATTTAAATTATGTATTAAGATAATACGACTCGTATTGAAAAATTTCTTTCACAGTTAAACGGATGCTGAATTTTCATTTGATCATTAAATATTTTTAACATTTTTCATTTCTGTCTTTCGTGTTTTTTGTTTTTGTGTTTTGTTTTTGTTTTGGTTTCTGTGCTTCACGTTTAACTTCCGCACGGAAATTTATGTTGATTAATTTTCTTTTTGTTTCAAAAATCAAAACTATCGAACTGCTGCTTAAGTATTTTTGTTATTGATTTTTCATTTAATAACCATAATGTGTTATTGGTTTCCTTTCTTTTTGTTTTGCTGGCCAATAATTTTATAATTTTAGAAACGTTTTTTTTATTTTTATTTTTATTATTTTGTTTGTTGGCTTGTGGGTTATAAATTTAACCTTTGCATTTATTAAATATGAAAGCAGAATTTTGTATTGTAAAATATTAAAGGATTTTCTTAATCATTTATGTATTGTGAAATTTGTTTTCTTTGTTCGAAAATTTGTATTCAAGTTATCAACTTTAATCAGTTATTGCCAACAAGAAATAACTATGGTTTTTAAATTATTTTCAAGTTTATATTTACATTTGCAGCTGCAAAATGCTGAAACAACCTCTATGCTTTAAAATGGTTTCCAGTTTCTAAATGTTTTATTCATTTAAATCCTGCTACTTACTAAATTTTATAGTAATTATTTTTAATTATAAATTAAAACAGTTCGTGTATAAAATTTTAAATTGTAAAAACTGTAAATAAATTAGGTTTTTGCTATGTTTCACAAAAATTACCAAAACATCAATCATGATCATCATATTCTTCCTTGTTAACCATATAAACAAAGAAAATAAAAATTGCTTTTTGGTGATGGCGACTATTTAAGTGTATAAAAATTTCTATTAAACGAAATCTAATTTAAAAATCAAAGAAAAAATTTAATTCACGAAAGGTAATTTATGAAACTACGCTAAAACACATTTGAGGTCAGGAAGTGAATTGTCTTAAGACGTACGCTTTTTTCAAACAACTTCAGTTTTATTGATTTGAAATTTAAAATAGAAATATGAAAGATAAAAATGGAATAAAATATCGTGGAGATGCCACCTCTACCATAACGGCAGATGCCCGTTCTTTTTACAAAATTTTGAAGAACATATTGCAACAAAGTTTTGCTTATCTCATTAATACAGGGCCGAATTTCATTTTTCAGAGTGTCAGTTGTTTGTAAGCTGTTCACATAAGTCCGGTTTTTTAAATAGCCCCAGAGAATTTAATGCAGCGGCGTTAAATCATAAGAAATAGACTGCCAATTGAACATCGCCAAATCGAGAAATTACGCGAACAGAAACTAGGCGGCTGGTCATGCCGTTTTGCTGGAACCAAAGGTCACTGATGTCATCATTTGGCAATTGTGGCCACATAAGCTATTATGGTTTGGTAGCACATATACTCCACGCTGATGGTGTTCCCTTGCTCTAAAAAATACGGACCGATGATGCCGCCTGACTGCATAGCACAACATTCGTTCATTTACTTTCGATGTAATGATTTTTTTTGCGGATTGTTTGTAAATTTGGCGAGTCCTTTATGTGACAATTTGGTTTGTTTACAAAATCGCCTAATTAAAAATGAGTTTCATCAAAGATGATTTCGTTATTTTCGTTCAATTTTTCTAATGTTCGTCACAAATTATGGTCAGTCGAATTTAATTCTTGAACTCTATAATCGCGAAGATAAAGATCTTTGTACAACATGTTGTGCAAAGTACGTGTAATGATAACCAATTGTTGCGAACGTCGACTAGTTGATGCCACAGGCTCATTCTCCAGACTTGGCTGTTCAGCGGCTAAGTTTTCATCACTATGACCACTACTATTATTTTGTTCTACTATCAACAATAATTTCGTGAGCCTCGATTAAATTACGCACAGCAATCTCAGAAGAGCCTGAATACGAGTAAAAGTTGCACGAATTTTAGGAAGTAACATTTTCACCGTTTTGATAGTAAATTTTCACAATTAAAATACTTTACTTTTATATATATAATGTGCCGTGCTTAATATTTCCCAACTTTTTACTAAATAAATGTCAAACTATGGCAGCCTAATTCTTGGCATTTAATTATTTGACAGACAATTTACTTCCTAACCTCAAATTTGCCTACCCGACATTAATCAACAAATTTTAATTAATAATTCTTTCTCCAAAAATTTTATTAAAAATATTTTTATCTATTTAAAAATTATATTTTCAATAAAAAAACGTTTGATAAAAGCAAAAGTTATCAAATAAAATTAAAAAAGGAATAACACCAATCAAAAATTTGTAGATCCAAATTACACCAATAAATCTAAATTTCCCCATAAAATATAATTTTAGTAAAACTGAAATTAAAAAAAAAATTAAAATTTGTGAAAATATATGCAGACAAATTATTTTTTAAAATTAAAAAACAAAATTTTCCATATAAAAATTTTCCATTTAAATAATTTTTCTGCCAAACAAAAAAATATAAAGCAATTTTTTCAAAAAAGAGCTACTCCTCCATTGTTGACACGAGAGGTTTTAGGAGTGAGTAAATATAATGAAAAGTATTCAACTTTAGTTATTTTGTTAGGTGTTGACAAACATACCAGCCGTTTTCATTAACATAATATAATATAATATAATATACTATACTATACTATACTATACTATACTATACTATACTATACTATACTATACTATACTATACCATAATTAATTTAATATAATTCATCTGATAAAATTTAATTGATAATTTCATTGAAATATTTACTTCCGATTATCACGGATTTATTAGAGAATTTTCGAATTTTTTGCCTCGTTTTCCAATTTTCTATTTTCGTTTATTTTGAAAGTAGTATTTTAAGAAAACTCAGAGCTGTCTAATTTTTTTAATTTTATAAAATGCTTAATTTGGTTTAACCAATTTAAACAGAGATTTTCTAACGCAGATTGAAAAATAATTTTTCAGCTTTTGTTAACTTTACATAATATAGATTTTTTTTAAATATTTGAAATAAAATTATTGTTATTCTTTTAATAATTATAGTTATTTGACCTTTTTAATATTGTATAAGTAATTTACTAAATAAGCACTAGGTTTTTATATAAAAAAAATTCAGTTAATCTTTATTTTTTTATATTAGTTCTCGATATTTCGCCAAACCATTGATTGGCATCTTCAGGAAAAGAAAAAAGTGTAAAAACAATTTATTAAGTTAATCAAAAAATAATAATAATAAATCAATCCTCAATTCTCGTAGTAATTTTTTTAAATTTTTACATCAATTACTCAACTAATTTGTGTGTTAGTCATATTTCTTACATGTTATAGAACATCTAAGTTCAGAGAAAAATAAACTCTATACAAATGTATGCACATACATAAAGCACATATTTCCTTTCAATTATTGATTGCCTCAAGTATAGTTTAAAACTTACCATTGCCATAAGATTAATTTTCATAAGAACATTTAAGCTGCACCCAATCTTGGTATGTACAACCATCACCATTACCATCACTATCCAAGTTAAAACTACCTTAACCTACTTTTATTAAAAGTAAAATAAAATTGAAAATGCTAGACAAAAACGCAATCAAAGTCAGTTTCTCCTTCAGTTTCTTTTTCATTTGTGTTCTATAGTGCCTTTACAATAATAACAGCAGAAAGAATGTGTGAGTCGTTGTAAATTTTATAAAATAAAAGTTCCAATCATCATCCATCCGTTAATTAAAGATTTTTGTTGTATTAATTTGGCTGGTTACAAATGATTTTATTTAAACCAAAAACAAATTTTTGTGGGCAATAGCGAAACGTAAACACTCTTCTTATTCGCTGTAATTAGCTGAGTTATTATGCGCTTCGATTTAAGATTTTATATTTATTTACTTTAAGATTATAAATCATGATTAAATTTAAAAACATGTAAATGAAATTTAATATTTAAATATTCTCTACATTAAGCGTTTAGTGCAGGCTCAATGATTTTTTCGTTTGATAAGTAGATAGGCTTAGGTTCATTATTATAAGTGATTAAGGGATGGTAGAATATCTTCTGATGAATCACTACATCAGAATAAGAATGTGAATCTATAGTTCTAAAGCTAACCTATATTTTATCTGCAACGAACTTATACACACTCCCAAATTTATGGACAAATTATTTCGACATTTTCGGTACTTAATGCAGTTAAACGCAGGAAATGTGAAGTACATTTTAGGGATAAGGAAATAATATATTTATATATAATAATATTAATACATATTTCAATTGAAAATTGCATCTATCGGATTATAAATCTTCCTACTTCCTAGTCCATAGCCAGCAACACAATTTACCACATTTCACTAAAATCGATTGGGCATTTTAGAAAGTTGGCGTAAACGAATACAAAATATTTTTTATAAAAATATTTATAGCTAATCGATATATAAATTCTCAGATGCCACTAAACGATAACCGATAGCTTACAAACAAATCACTAAACTTTTAGAAAAGCATTCACTTATGGGTGAAATCAAAGTAACAGGCGGGAAAGTTTGAGGTTAGGAAGTAAATTGCCTGTTAAATGATTAAATATCCAAAATTGAGGTATTATCCTTAAACACGTAGTTATCCAAAGGTTGGAAAATTTTAAGCATGGAACTGTAAACTTTTGCTTGAAGATGTTTTATTTTGAAAATGAACTATCAAAATGATGAAAATTGCACTGAATCACTTAGTAAAAGTACGTAAAGATCTTCATCTTCGCATTTATAAAGTTCAACTCATTCGCGAATTAAAGACGACCAACCATAGTTAACGACGAACGTTAGTGAACTGGTGGTTTAAGCAACTGAACGAAAACAATGCATTTTTCAGCAAAATCGTCTTTAGTGACGAGGCTCATTTTGAATTAATCGGTTTTGTAAGCAAACAAAATTGTCGCGTATGGGGCTCATAGAATCCAAAAATAATAGTTCTCAAAAGCCCATGACATACCAAGAAAGTGACCATTTGATGTGGTCTGTGGTCAGACGGCATTATCGGCTCGTATTTTTTTGAAAATGAGCAAGGAAACGTAATCACTGTGAGAGTAGTCACTAAATCGCTACCAAATCACGATAATCAATTTTTTGTAACTACAACACCGCTTTAAATAGGTTCACAGAATCAGGCAGCATAAAAGTGTTCTTGTAGCCATAATACTAGGCTCAATTTTTGCAGTCGCTATAACAAGTTTACCATTAACTATCAATATTGAAATTGGTATCGAGGTTCTTTCTTAAAATTATCCAGTCTATCAATGATATCTGTATTGAAATTGTAAAGAGTTTTTCAACAAGAAGTTTATTTTCTAAATGATTAAAATTTTTGTGATTTAAATTTTTATTGTATTACGAATAGAAAAGTTCGGCAATTATCATTGAAAAATAATATCTGGCAAATGTCCACCATGACCACGCTGACAGATGTCGATTCTTTCATCAAAGTTTTTAATCACTTTTTTGAAAAATGACGGCCCTATTTCGTTAATCACGTAACGTATTGTGAATTTTAAAGCTGAATTCGATTTGGGTGGCTCCGTATAGACTACGTCCTTAACATAGACCCACAAAAGATAATCCAGTAGTGTTAAGTCACACGATCTGGCTGGCCACTTAACTACTGATTGTCTTAAAATTATGCCATCGAGAAATTTGGTGTACTACAAAGTGATTGTTTCGTTAGTGACATGTGCCACGGTCCTGTTGAAACAACATGTCAGTGATATCCATGTCGTCAATGGTAGACCACAATCACGTAATAGCCGTTATCTATTGACCATTACCGCATCTTCAGCATCATCTTCCAAAAAAAGGCCCAATCTCGCCTCCAGACCACATAGCGCACCATACAGTGACAAGTTAAGCATCCAAAGGCTTCTCAATAATCGCTCTATTTAGAAACCCAAATGCAGCAGTTTTGCTACTTGACATACCCTGAAAATGGACTTTGTCTGAAAAAATGATTTTATTCAGAAAAACCAGCCGGTTGTTCCTCAATGAATTGAGCGAATCTACCGCGATGTGAATGGTCGGTCGGCTTTAATTTCTATACCAGTTGAAACTTATAAGGCTTCTGCCATGTAGTGGTTTTGGATAACACCAATTGTTGAGAACGTCGAGGAATTACAAATATGGATCTGTTTCAATACTGTGGCTCATGGCTGCGATGTTTTCAGTTGAACGACCCGGTCGAATACGCGTTGGTATTTGCACATTTTGTATTGAGCCTGTCGACTCTAGTTTAATGAATAAATTCTTAATGGTGGTCTTAGAAGGATAACTATATTGTCCGGCAATGTCACGAATTTTACAAAATATAGTTTTAACAGAACCGCCATTTTCATCGGAGATTTTAAGTATTTTAATGCGATTTTCATGCGAAATTGAATTCAGCGCAATAATTGCCAATGCATCTACTACGAATACGTCAAAAAACTAAGTGCCAAAATTATCATGTTGTTGGTGTTGCCTCAATTGAAAAACAAACTTGTTGTTGAAAAACCCGATATTTAAGACATGAAATTTAAATTATGATTTTGAAATTGAGTAGAAAAATTTTGAAAAGCAAATAAAAATAATTAAAATCATCAAATAATACCAATTTTATTCAAGCACGCTTATTGCAGCCGATTTTCCTTTATAGCAACGTACTGTAACTTAGCATATAAATAACGATCACTTGTATGGTAATTGTATGTGTTAAGAAATGAGTCACATGACCGGTGTGTATCTAAGAAAAATTCTTAGTGCGATTTTATACACATCAACTTTTGCTGCTCAACTTTTGTTGTTTCGATTAGAAAGAAAGAGAAGGCTTTATACCCCTTCTCTTTCATTCTAATGGAAACAACAAAAGTTGAGCAGCAAAAGTTGATGTGTGTAAAACCGCACTTAGAAGAAAAATTCTACAAATACATGAAGCTCTAATAATAGTTGGGCATGTGTAGGGTACATTAAATTAAGTACCTCTCTCTCTCTCTCCTTCTCTCTCTCTTGAATTATTCCAATGTTTATTTTTTTTTGTTTTACAAAATTTTTTGATAATCAATTTAACTAAAAATCGATTGTTTATTGTCCTAAACATGACCTTGTGCTGATAACCTTTTGTCTTTTATAATTGTTGTAGTCATAGTTGCAGATACATAGATCTTGGATTTAACATTTCAATTTAGTTGTAGTCAGACAATTTACATTGTTTCTTTTTGTTGCAAGTCAGAACTTGATTGAAATGCATGAAATAAATATAATTGTTGTGGGGGGATTTACTTGCCGCATTTGAATTTTATATTTTATTAAAAGTAAATTCAAAGATTTTCAAAAAGATAAAAAAGAAATCAAAAATTAAATAATTGAAAATATTTTTAATAATAATTCAAGAATAAAAACTTAAAGTCTTTATTAAATTAATAATAGAGCATGTAAGAATTTTATCTCAAAAATAACAACAATAGTAATAAATAATAATAAAATGTCATATTGAGGAGGTTCGTTCTAAAAACTTTTAACATTCCAATTGCAAAATTGGACAAGCGTATTAATTTTTATGTTTTCTGTTTTGTTTCTTGCTACGTGGTATTTTCAACTTTCATATTTGCTCTAGTTTTTAACGGGTTTTTGATTTTTTCTTTGTATCTTAATTCGGTTATTGGTTTAGCGGTGGTTGGATTGTTGGGTCTGGCAAAAATATTTGTAACGCACTTTGCAAGCAATATAAAAATGCGTTTCTTTTAGTTTGCTTCTTTGTATATACAAGTATATATATGTGTGTATGTGTGTGTAATAAGATCTGTATTGCATAATAAATATTTGTAACAATAATAACAGTCACGTTAGGTGTGCGTGTCACAGCCATTCCATCGACATATATATTATTTTTATTTTAAATTCAAACATACTCTAGCTAACCGCCCGTTGCAGCTACAGACGTTCACTTCAATAAATATGATTTTGCTTTAAGTTTTTTTGTTGTTTTCTTTCTATTTTGTTGGTGTGATTTCTTTCTAAATGAATTGCAATACCGCGTTTTACCATACGACACCATCAAATCTTAAACAAAACTATCTTATATTATTGAGATCTACATACAGGCAATCAATATGATAGACAAACAGACAGACACATTTTTATAGGCATAAAATATTATTATTTATACACCCACTTTCAATTTTATTTAATAAAATTTAATGCTTTAAAGAAATGTAAAGCAATACAGGACAGCTGTTTGCTTGATAACTTAGCAATTTTTTAAAGAGATTATGAACCAGGATTTTTTTGAAAGTTTCTTACATTAAAGGAACCTTTTAATAAACGTAACTCTGCATAGGCCTAAAATACCTTAAAAATCAATGTTATCGATCAAGCATAAATCGATGGAAAACCGTACCCAAATAAAAGCGTTCTTTCACCTGTTTTTTTTTTCGACCGTAGCGTAGGCCAAGTGAATTCCCTTAAATTATGAGCACCTGAGTCCATCTCATTCTATTTACTTTTCCCTGCAGAGTAGTTACTTCAAAATCCTCAAGCTAATTTAGCCAGCACATTTCTTGTTAAGTGATCAATAGGTTTTTTTCGCTCGCACTTAAAAGCAAACAGTTAAATTACCGGAATTGATGTGATTTGATTTACATCCGCGCCTGGCCATGAAGCCTTAATCAGATAGTGGATCAAACCACTGCATAATTTGGAACGTCATGCTCGTCCTAGGAAGCCGAAGCTATATTTCTATGAACAGAACTTTCTAGTTGCAACTTCTATGATTCCAGAGCAGGGCTGCAAATCATCACTCCTTGCTGAAGAGTTCGAGACTTTTCAACTCCTGTCCAGAACACATGTCTAGCATGCTCACTAGCGTATCATTAACGGCGACATAATCCTGGCCACCATAGAACCATAGACTGATACGGGGCCGCAAAACCACAACTTCCATATAGGGGCCAACCTCAATAATCAGCCAGAGAACAGTTAAGTGTCTAAAGAGACAAATAATGGAACTCTGCGGGTTACTGATTCCCGTGGAAATAAAGAGGAGTTTCCAGTTGTACCCCTACTGACTTCAGGGGACTGGGCTCTCTTTTTCCCCCAGTTGCACTGTGTCTAGATAGTCGAAGTTCTATAAAGACCATATATATGTGCCCCCGGGGGGTTTAAATTACCGGAATATAGTTTTAGAGCCGTTTTACAAATAATTGTACGTTCAGACAAAGCTAAACAATTCAAGAATCAAGCCATAGTTCATTAGTATCGCCACCCATAGGAAATCTTTTGCAGCTTTAATCCTTCGCGGTGAGAGATCATTTACATCCTCTGAAGTAAATAGACAATCTTTCATATAATTTCATCATCATTTATTGTACAGATTGTGGTACAGATACAGATTAACGGCAGCAACTAGACATATGGCCCTAATCTGACGGTACCTAATGACTGGGTGAAATACTCTACGTCTACTAATGCCCCCAAAGTGCATAACTCACCTCAGGTAGCAATTTTAAAAGCACAGCTAGCATGGCCGTGTTTTGCCCTCATCGTAGCGACATTCTGTTGCAATTCAACAGCACATGAGATATGAAAAAATCACACCTTCCCGCGGTTATAGTTTAAAACACAGCTATCACGTTACTCCCCGAAGGGCCACACCAATAACCAATACAGGATCGTAGTACTGCAGTCTACTGATTTCCATGGTACCTCTTAGTAAGTTATTGCTCGGATCTCGGGTGTTTAGTTCTTCTATTTTCAGGCTCCTGGTAGCCTAGATGTCGTCTTTTAGCCCTAGAATTATATGTTAAAATGGGATGGTGTTTACAAAAATTACGTGTCTATTATTGTGCTGTTCACAAAACCTTCGAATACTGATCTCAGCATTACACAACATATATATCGATGATACCTAAGACCACAAGGCTACTTCTACCAATCACCTTCGGGACGTACCCTGAAGCAGAACACTGTCCTCATCTAAACTCTCTTTGGGCTTCTGCCGCGATTCAAAAACCAAAATGTAGGCTCGTCGTTATAAAGGAATCGATCTATGTGTTACGATTTTCCGGTGTTCGTTTCTGTTTTCCTGGCACAGGCCAAGTTTGCCGCAGCAGAATATTTGACCAGACACAAGGCCATAGTTTTCCATCAAGACTTGCTTGCTATGTTGCAAGACCAATCAAAAATTATTTGGAAAACAGTGGATGGGAAATTGTGATAACTTCCTAGATCTTGCCCCTTTTGACTACTTTTCGTGATAAGATTTACATCTGCACCTGGCCGTGGGCCTTAATCAGATGGTGATAAAACCACTGTAAATGAAAAGCAACGTCATTCACGCCCTAGGAGGCCGAAGACTAATTCTAGCAACAGGTCCTTCCTAGTTGCAATTTCAGCGGTTTCAGAGCAGGGCTGCAAACCACTGCACCTTGCTGAAGAGCTGGAGACTATCCAACTCCTGTCCAGAACACATGACTAGCACGCTCACTGGATCTACGATCATTCACCAGGTAGGTGTGATTAAAGGTGAAATGATCCTGGCCACCATAAAACAATACCTGTATGGGGCCGCAAAACCGCAGGCACCACGATACTCCCGAAGGGCCAACCTCAATAATCAGTCAGAGAAACAGCTAAATGCCTAAAGAGACAAATAGCGGAAACTCTGCGGGCTACTGATTCCCGTGGAAATATCGTGGAGCTTCCAGTTGACCCCTGCTGCCTTCAGGGGACTGGGGTCCCTTATACTCCCAACAGCACAGGTCTAAATAGTCAAGTATTCTATAAAGACCGATAAATGTGCCCCCGGGGGTCATTTTGACTACTATCTGTTTCGATCGATGCAGAACTTCCCTACTGGAATACGCTTCGTTTCATTATTCTACATCAAAATCACAGCAGTTCTTTTGGTGCGAAATGCATATGATACCAGAGAGATAGAAAGGAGTAGTGGCTATTGAAGGACAATATTTTAAATAATGTATCAAATCATTTTGTTATTATAATAAATTTATTTTTCCAGTACAATAAAAGCCATTAAAATATTATATTAATTTATTTTTGTAAAAAAATCTTTTAAAAATATATTTTGCCAAAAAAGTCGTTGGAAAAGTTGTTAAAGTGTCATATATAACAAAAACTTTTAATAGTTTTAAGAGTTTTTACGTTTCCTTTTTGTTTTAATTTTCTTTTACTGTTTATTTTTCATTTATCTATTTATAGCAAAACTCTTCATACCAATTTGGTTTTGATGTTAAAGATGATGAATTCACCAATTACCAAAACCGCAAAGAGATTCGTGATGGCTCCGTGATTAAGGGCAGTTACTCTGTAGTCGATTCTGATGGTTTCATACGTACCGTCAAATATACCGCTGATCCCAAAGAGGGCTTTAAGGCTGAAGTTATAAGAGAACCAACTGATATTGTAGTCAAGATACCAACACCACCACCCCAACAACAGCATCTGCTGCGTCCTCATCATGCACCAGTTAAAGCCCAAGACTATAATTTGAAACCACAATACCCCCATCAGCAATATCAGCATTAGGAGGAAACATTTTCGTTTTTATTTTATTTTTTTTTTGTTGTAGTTAAAGCAATAACATTACGATTCATGGAACACTATTTCATTTTTAAGAAGTTCCTAAAAACAAATTTCATTATTTATTAGATGTTCGTCAAGAGAACGACGACACTGCATGAACTTTATTTTTAGAAGAAAATAACTAAAAATCATTTGACCAACAGCGTTTATATCTTTTATAAATTCCACAATTCTTTTTTTCCTTTAATAATATTCTTTATACATGCATCATACAATTTATTAAAGTTTTATATAAATAAATAAATTCACATAAAATTATTCTCATCATTAAATCCATTTATTTACTTAAGGCCAGCTAAATTGGAAGCCGTGAGTATGTGTCATGTAGCAAAAATATCTTTTATGTTGTTGCATGAATATCATGTTGCTAATGTCTTATCTATCTATTCCTGGTCACCGTTTATTTTATTTAATAGAAGAATGGTTGGTTAGTTTGTTTGCTTGTTTGTTGGTGCGATGGTTCGTTGGTTTGTGTCTGGTATGTGGACCGGTCAAACCGGTTAGTTGGTGAGTGATCTTGCATAAATTAAATTTCTACAAAATTATTACGTATTGAAATCAGTGGAAAAATCTTTTCACACACTCACCAAGAATATAACATTGCCAAGACAATTCCTCTAAGCTAAGAGAAGAAGAGTAAATGTCCTTTTGCAATGTCCTTACATAAATTAAATAAGTAAAATGAAATGAAGTAAATTGAATAAATATTTTTTATTGTACGAGTATTTATGCAGTAGTCTCCTAGTCGATGTGAAAAAGGGGTAAATTGCTTAAATCAACATTCAAATGACCTTAAAAGAAACCGGTTGTGGACATTCATCACACGGTATTAATCATAATAAATAGAGACATATGTGTAATAATTTTAATTTACATACAACTATTTCTGAGCACACATGTAAAATTGTGTGAATTGAATTGGAAGATACAATATTTAATAAATTGTTTATTAGAGTTCATTAAAGAAAAAAATTTTATACACAAGGACAAGGACATTCTTCTAATATCCTGTAGACATACACCAGCTGTATTAATTTAAAAATAAAATTTATATGCATCTGTAGCATGGTCATTTATTGTATTTTAATTTTTGCTTCTCCTCAAAGTTTTTAAGTCCTTAGGAGTTTATATCCTTTAAACCCCACATTCTATTATTATGTCAGACAAAAATTAACATTTAGTTGTAACACAACCCTTATTTAGTTGTCTTGTCAGTTCTTCATCTAACCCTTGAATGAAATTAAAAATTACATGCCATTGATGGAACATCTTTAGCTGTGTCTTTTCTTCTTTACTTCTAAAGTCACCTAATAAACTGGTTTTACAAGCACCACAAGCAAAACAAGGACAAAACAACTGACTGTAATAGAAAAATTAATTTTTACATTTTGTTTTTGTTGTTGATAAAATTGGACGTTCTTAAAATGACCCGTTTAAAGGATCAGACTGCAAATACATTAAGAGCCAGCAAGAAAAACTGGACTGACCACTTTTTTTCTTTTCGTGAGAACATTTCAAGGAAGGTAATTATAGTAAATTTGTCAAAAGTGACCCACATTTATGTGCTGATGTATTTTCTTGTCTGTTTTTTTTTTTCGTAGAAGAATTGAAAAGCTTCATATGCTAAATATTTTCACACAACACAAATATAAATATTTTGTTGTAATGAAGAAGACAAAATTCAGATGATAAGAATCAGCGATGTTTCTGTACGAGTTTATTTTACATATCCTTTGCTTTTGAATGCTGCTTTATAAAGAGAACAATTAGTATTTGTTTAAGTAAAAGAATTTTCATGTGAGTTTCTTGTTTTGTTTGTTTTAAGATGCAAGTATGTGACTAGAAAAATATGGAAAAACAACGTCAGAAGCCTATTTACAAATCGTCAGTAAATTGTTGAGAATAAGCCTAGAACATTAACTCGTCGACATATGCGACTATTTTACAAAATGAGGTCTAACTTTAAACATTGCGAAGACCGTGGCCGTAATGTTTAAGGGAAGGCGGAAATATATTTACCCAAATCGTAAATCGTACAGACCTTGTTTGACTCTCGGACGAGAACAGATTGCGACTTCGGACAG
Source organism: Trichopoda pennipes (assembly GCA_030448955.1). NCBI lineage: Eukaryota > Metazoa > Arthropoda > Insecta > Diptera > Tachinidae > Trichopoda > Trichopoda pennipes. The sequence goes on from JASKUP010000050.1 coordinate 1,155,481, forward strand.
GCTTAAATACCTGGGTGTCACCCTTCATGAAAACTTTGAAAGTTATCGGCATATTGACGATATTTTGCAGCGAAGAAAGAGAATTTACTCCGCGTACCAGCGAGCCCTTAAACGTAGAGGGGGTCTTGATAAGAGGGTGCGTCTTCTTGTGTATCGCCAAATTATCCGCCCTGTCATCTCCAACGCCTTTCCGGCTTGGTTTGTGATTTCTTCTCACCAGATGGAGAGACTTAGGAGATGGGAGAGACGGGTTTTGGTTGCTTGTCTTGGACTGAGGCCTTATAGAGGACCAAGTGGCGAGTTCCGCAGGCCATCATGTAGTTCAATCTACAACGCAATTGATTTTGCGCGGGTGGATGTCTATATGATGGAAATGGCTGTGAAGTTCCTGGAGGGCGCACGTTCTTTAGGTAACTCCCTGGTTGCGGGGTGCTTTTCTGCGTCGCGTGATTTGGAGACTGTTCGGATGTCCCGGTATTTCTGTCCAATGGACTTATTAACTTTGAATGACGCTGGAATTCTTTACTAGGATGCAGACCTCTTATTTTATCATAGAAGGCTACGTTCTCTAAGCTCTCAGAATACTGCATATAATACCGCTCAATAGTTATAATTTTGTTAATTGTGAATTCATTAATTTTCTTTACTTTGAATTTGTTGTTATTGTTTTTTGTTATTCCTTGGTTTTTTTTTATTATTGTGTTTCTATTGTTCTTGTTTTGTTTTCTTTGTTTTTTAGTTATAAGTTATTAGTTTTAGGTTATTAGTTTTAAGTGTTTCTTATTTTTAAGTAGATTCTAAGAGCGTTCCTTTTTTTATTTCTTTTTTGGGAAATTAATTCACAATTTTAATTAATTTTTGCGAGAGATGACCAAGAAAATGTGTCAATTGTATTTAGAATAAGGAAGTCTTTGGAAAATAATTTTTTAGGTAAAAAATATTTTATTAAATTTTTGTAGTAGTTTGGTTAATTTTTTAATACCCTTTTGTAAAACTTTTTGGAAAATAAATTAACCTCTGAAATCTTGAAATCTTGAAATCGTCGATATATGCAACAAAGAATTATGCAACATTTTGCTTAAAGGTGTTTATCTTCACGCTTATAAAGTTCAATTCTTTAAAGAATTAAAGCCGACCATCCATGGTTTACGACGAACGTTTGTGAACTCATTGTTGGATAATCTAAACTTCCGCAATCTTCGTAGAAATTTTCATTCAACATCTTGAATCACTATACGTAAAAACACTAATGGAGAAACAACAAATAAATACGTAGATGCATATGATCATCCTCGAACAAGACAACGCCGAACAAATTCTAGGAATGGAAAAAGAACAAGACAAAAATTTGTATTATCTCGCCATCATAATAATACGAGGAACTGGCTGTTTAACATTTGACATATATAGAGGGCGAACTTCAACGGACACTACTATCAATATCACCTCGAACCACTCCACCCAACATAAACTAGCAGCTTTTAGACATATGATACACAGACTTAAGATAATCCCACTTAAGTATAACAAACAACTCGACACAATTGACAGCATAGCCAAAAACAACGGCTACAAACTCACTACTATCAACAAACTTCTTAGACAATGCAACACTAAAAACAAGAATAAAGAAAACAAAGAGGAGAAACAGACAAACGATACATCATGACGATACACTTTTTCTTGTATAGGTCCAGAAATATATAGAATAACTAACCTCTTTCACAATGAAGGTTTACTCACAGCATTAACAACCGACAACACTCTGAGATATAATCTAAGGACCACGGCTGAAACAACTGATAAATTTAATTCGAGTGGAGTATGCAGATTTACAACGAATCTGCAAACATACTTATATAGGACAAACTGTAGGAACACAAATGAAAAGGAGAAGGTGCATTACACCTTGACACTCACGTACACATACTAAGAGAAATAGATGAATGTATGACATTAGTTTCTGTATTGAAAATATGGAAATCTGCAAAACAAAAACTTTTAACAGTGACATTATAAACGAACGGGTAAACACGACCTCAGACACAATTTTCACATCACTAAAACTAGTCATACATACTCGAAGAAACGGAAAACACCCTCAGACGGACCTAAAAAATAATAATAAAAGACGGAGATAGTGAAAATTAGCCTTACAAAAAGTGCCAGGTGGCTGACATTCTACTTACATGAGTAAATGCGACCTTAACAAGAGAACTACATAAACGTGAAAACTACGGATTAGAACACGGCTTGAAAATTATGTTTTCATACCGAAAGCGCTCGCCGTTTATAAAAGAATGACAACAGTATTTCATTTACTGGCAGAAAAGAAAATCCAAACAAGAAATCAACATATTTTATAACAAAGTTATCTTTAGTGATGAGACTTATTTTTAGTTAGGCGGTTGAGGCTCACAAAATCCACAAAAAGTCCTCGAAAAAGCCTTACGTCCAAATAAAGTGACACTTTTTGTGGTCAGGCGGCATCATCGGCGCTTATTTTTTCGAAAATGAGCAAATAAACGCCGTCACCGTGAATTCTTTGCGCTACTAATCCATGATGGCGCTATAACACAACCGCCTAGAGGCTCACAAAATCCACAAAAAGCCCTCGATAAAGCATTACGTCCAAATAAAGTGTCACTTTTTGTGGTCAGGCGGCATCATCGGCGCTTATTTTTTCGAAAATGAGCAAATAAACGCCGTCACCGTGAATTCTTTGTGCTACTAATCCATGATGGCGCTATACACACTGTCATTCAAACAATATCGTTATTGCATGAGAAATTTTCCGGTCGCATAATTTCTCAATTTGGGGATGTCAATTGAACGTGATTTAATGCCTCTGGTTTATTTTCTCTAAGGCCATTTGAAAGATCGAGTTTTCGTGAACAACCCACAAACAACTGTCGCTCTGAAAGATTAAATTCGGCGTTGCATTGATGTGATAAGCGAAGCTTTGGTGCAAAGTGTGCTACAAAATTTTATGAAAAGAGTGGACGTCTGCCGACGTGCTAGACGTGAACATTTGCCCAACATCATATTCCATTATTAATTTCATTATTTCTATTTTACATTGCATATGTATGGTGACATTTATTGGAATTCATTACTAGTTCCTATATTTCTACTTCACAAAGTGTGTGTTTTAAGCCCATTTACTTGCTCACCTCAAATTTGCCCACCCGATATGTACAGAAATAAAATTTAATTTTATTAAATTTCTTATTGAATATTTTCGATGAATTTTTTATTTAGTATTTTTTCTTATAAAAAATAATATTTTTCATCTCAAATTTTTGTGGTTAGGGCATTTGCATAAAGACATTAATTATCCAACATTAATTATCTCGTCATTGTCAACCACAAATAATGTTAACGTTAACAGTTTCCTGCTTCAAGTCTTGTATAAAATGGCAAAATATGTAAAATACGGTTAATAAAGAAACTGCTAATCACCACAAAACAGTTAAAAAGAAAATGTTGTTCATCACAGCATTTATAAAAACTTTGCTTTTAACAGCAGCTTGTCAAAGTTTAACAATTATTCCATCAAATAAAATCCAGCCTAAAATTGACGATAATGTAAAATTAAAAAATCGAAATTCTTTAAATATTTATCCTGTTCAATATCTAAATAGAAATCTAAGGCCAACAACAACTATACACCCAATAATTTACTCAAATGTAAATGAGCAACCTGTCAGTTTAGAAAGTGAAATATTACACAAACCGAAGGGAGACTCAAAGATGAGTAAACAACAACAACAACTATTGTCTGTGAAATACAATAATAATAATATGAAAAGGGCAAGTCCTTTGACGAATACTAAACCAAAAAAATATTCAAAATATATTGTAAGAAAACAAAAAAATCTTACGAAAAATCTAGACGATAAATTAATTGAGCAGAATAATGATGAAATGAAATATGTAAATAATGAAGATGATCGGCAAAATACAACAGCAAAAAACACAGCATACTTATCATCTTTAATGAAACAACCCTCCGTAAGGTCTTCTCATGAAACTCGATATTTACAGTAAGTGGGTTAACAAGATCACTTTTATTTATGATCGCACTATACTTTTAGAATAATTAAGTTTTAGAATTTTTTATAGATTTCTGTATTGAATTATTGTGATGATTATTGACTTTTAACGCCTTTTTTCTTCTTATTCTCTTCCCTTTTTTTGGTTTTTGTTTTTATTGTGTTTTGATTTAATTATGCAAATTTTATTTGAATTAAATAAAAAAAAAAACAATAGTGATATTTTCCTTAATTATCCAACAACACAACATGTTAACTTTGGTCATGTACAGCTCTCACCCGGTTTGTTTGAAAAACGTTTTGAGTCCCAAAAAGCTGGCAACCGTTACAAGGGTGAAGTAAGTTTATATTCTTCTTCATTATTTTTTAAGCATGACTTTGAAATTTTATGATTTCTTTTCACTTTTGTTTTATTTTAATATTTTGAAGTTGATGTGGTTGGATAACACGGGTGGATTTGCTCAACATAAATGGGATTTGGCACTGGGAAAAGTTTAAGCTGAACAACAATAAAAGCAAAGAAAGAAAACCAAAAGATCTCAAACAAACGTGACTTTTGAAATGTTTTGGAATTTATTTCATTTTAAAGCAAAAAACTAAAAACCCAAGATGAATTTTCCCAGAAATATAATTGCAGTTTTTATTTATTCAAAGCATATTTACATAAAGAAATAGGGGGACGCCGAAAATATTCATGATTGTTATCTTTATTACAAAAAAACAAAAAGGCAGAAATAAAATAAAAAACGAAACTAAATCATTTATAATGCATTTTTGTTTTTCACCCTTTTTTTTATTAAATGCAACTTTTGCTTAAAAAAATTCGCATATGTTTCTTTATCTTTATTTCTTTATTTTACATTTTCTTATTTACTGTACCTTGAGGTTTTGTTGCTTGTTATTTTGCCTTTTTTAAATAATAAAACTCTGCTTTCTGTAAAAAAACCGTTATTTTTGTATTCAGTAGCTGTCTATATTTTTTCCGTTAATATTTCTAACAAACAACTGGAAACTCAAAGCATATGATTATTTTTCATAATTTTAGAAAATAACATACATATTTTATTAAAATAATATTAAAATAATAAAATTTGAGGTTAGGAAGTAAATTGGCTTTAAATATGCACTTTTTTGACAACTTCAATCTTTTTCATACCAGCGTAAAGTAAAAATATGGTAATAAAAAATTAAATGTTAAACAATTATCCACCTCTAGAACATCCGTAGATGTCTGCTCTTTTTACTAAATTTAAAGCATATTTTGGAACAAAGCTTTGCTTATGTCGTCAATGCAGTGCCGAATTTTATCTTTCAGAGCTTTAAATTCGCCCAACTGTTAATTTAATTTTTAAAATACTCTTAAAATATTCATGGCAACTTTAGTATTTAAGCGCGAAAATTAAAAACTATTTCTATCTCATCAATAATTTTTTTTTTATAGGACCAGCACTCAGGGGATGGCCCCTACCTATGCAATGCATTGTGCCAGAACTAGGAAATTAGGTTACAGGAAGGAGGAAAGAGGGAGTAGTGTCTGTGGACATTCGATTTGAACTTTCTCAGATTGAAAGTGACAGGAAAGACCTCCAGAGGGATCTTATTCCACATACGGAATGTTCTGCGGAAAAACGAATTTTCCCTGTAATGCGTAGTGCGATTCACTGGCCAATCAACCACAAAAGGATGTGCTCTCATCGAAAATCAAGTTTAATGTGAAAACGTGCGAGTATCAGGCACAAGTTCCCTAATTTCATTAGAGCACTTACCATTGTAGTAACGATAGAACAATGAAATGCACCCCACATTGCGTCGATGCTCCAGAGAATCAATAGAGTTGGATATCCTACTGTCAGCAATGAAACTCTTGGCCCTCTCCTGTACGCTGTCGAATAACCCCAAAATAGACTTTGGAGCGCCGGCCCATACATGAGAGTTGTATTCCATTTTCGGACGGATATGGGTGGTATAGATAGTACGTAGATCGGATGGGGTGAAGTATCTTCTACACCGCTTTAGAAAACCGAGGCACTTGAAAGCTTCTTTAGAAACCTGAAAAATGTGTTTAGTCTAACGAACATCACACTGAATTTTCATACCAAGAACATCAAGAGCTTCCGATTCCGTAATATCTATATCACCCATAGTAACAGATGCAGCACCACTACCAAACGAAGATCTATGCGTAAGCATGCAACATTGTGTCTTAGGAGCATTGAATTCTACTCTATTAACACGACCCCATTCCAAGATTGTCGCAAGATCGTGATTAAGCGTATCATTCATGTTTTGCCTTTTGGAAGTAACCTCCAAATGGCCTGGTCTATTACCAAAGGAATATATGTGACAAATGGCGCTGTCATCTGCAAAAGAATATATAGGTTTGAAATTTCGATAAAGAAGGTCATTTAGAAAGATAAGGAATAAGGTAGGAGAAAGAACGGAGCCTTGCGGTGCCCCTGAATTCATCATGAACTCGTCTGATGAAGTCACATCTATAACAACTCGTATAGTGCGATTTCTAAGAAAACTCGATATAAATCTGGGAAAATAATCACCGACACCAAAAGCAACAAGTTTTGACAGAAGTGCATCATGCCACACTTTATCGAATGCTTTGGAAATATCAAGAGCCACCACCTTGCTTTCTCCAAAATGATGTATGGAGTTACACCATTGTTCCGGCAAGAATGCTAACAAGTTACCCGTAGAGCGCCCCCTACGAAAATCATATTGTCGGTCACTAAGCAAGCTGTTGGACTCCAGGTATCTCACTAGATGGAAATTAATGATACTTTCAAATACTTTAGAAAGTACAGAACAAATTGCGATTGGGCAGTAATTTTCAGGGTTGTTAGCCTCCCCCTTTTTGGGGATCGGCGTTACATTAGCAACTTTCCAGCACTTCGGAAATTCTCCGACATGGTACAATGTGCTCATCAATTAATTAATTAATCCTACTTTCAATTTCAATTTATTATTATTCAGGGTGTCCGCCGGAAAGGTATATTACTTTGTATTTGCCTCCATTTTGGTAAACATTACTCTTGACACTTCATATTTGGCAGTTGTGAAGTAGATGCCACGTATCTACTTCACAACTGTCAATATAATAGAAAAATATTCGATAAACCAACATGTTTTAATCATTTAAACATTTTATCGAAATCAATCATCGATTACTGTGACGATGAGAAAGTTAAAAACTTACTATTTATCGTGTAGTGAATGATTTTGAAGAAAGAGGGTCTGTAGGTGATAGGCCCAAGTATGGCCAACAACATACTGCAAGATCGGCAACAAACATTACTGCAGCTCAAAAAAATGTTCAAAACAATCCATTAACCTCAATTCGATACCGTGCTCAGAAGCTTGGTTTTCAAAGAACAACTTTGGCCACAACTTTGCAGAAGCATGAATTGAATTTGTTTCCATATAAGATTCAGTTTACATAAGAGCTTCTTCCACAAGATTATTAATGCCGCCGTATATATATCAATAGGATGTTACAGCTCACCCATGACAATCCCAATTAAATATTTTATTATCTTTACATTGTAAGAAATATAATCATTATTCAAAATTTGATGAAACATCAGTATTAGATATAGAAAAAAACTACAAGAGACGTTATATGTTAGAAATGTTAGAAATTGTTAATGTACCAAATGTAAGGAGAATAAATTTCAAGACAGACACAGACAATTTAGCTCAGAATTTGTTATAATTATTTCATAAGAGAGAATTTGTTATTTGTTATCTCCGTTTCCTTGTTTTTGTATGTTTAAATATTTGAAAATTTAAATTTTTGTATGTATGTATGAAAAAATATTTTATATGTTTTTGTCAAATGTTTTGAAAATTTTTTCAATATGTTAATAATTTTTGTTTTTTTAGTAATTAATTTTAGGCACTAGGTCTTATTTAATAAAAATTTTTTTTAAAAAACTTTATTTTTTATTATATTTTCGATATTTCGCCACACCGTTGGTTGGCATCATCAGGAAAAACAAAAATAATGAACAAACAAATTGAAAAAATTTTTTGATTAACAAATTCAAAATAATCAAAAAATTTTTTCAAAAAACAAAACAAACAAAAACAATAAAAAACGACAAATTGAAAATTTTTTTTGTTTTACATACATACAAACAAATTTTCAACATTAAAAAATTTTTAAATGAAAAACAATTTTTAAAAATACATAACAAATTTACAAAAACAATAGTATCTTACAAATATATTCTAAAACATAAATTTAATGAACAAACATTACAAAAAATTAAAGTATAAATTATTAATATTATGCAGATACAGAGTTTTGTTTTATAATTTTATGCACTAAATGTCTATAATTTTAAACAACTTTCTCCGTATCTGGTTTAAAATTTATTCTTTTGGTTAATAGTACTTTAATTATTTGTAACATTTCCAACATATAACGACGTTTATAATTATTTTCTAAATTTAAAATTGAAACATTTTCAAAATTAGGATAGTGATTAACTTTAGAGCAATGCGAAGATAATGCTGTTTTTTGCAAACTAATATTATTCCTGTATTTCTGGTCTGACCTATGTCCTGCGATTCTAGTTTTCAATTTATTTTTTGTTGTGCCTACATAAACCTTATTACAATCTTCCTTATCATTACCGTTACAAGGAATTTTGTACACTACATTGGATATATTTAATTTTTGAATTTTATTCTTAGTTTTACTAAACAACCTATTTAATGTGTTTGTGTTCTTATATGCCATTTTGTATTTATTTGTATCATAAATTTTTGATTTCTCTATTCTTTTAGACAAGACAGGTATATAAGTTATCGATTTATATATTTTGGGTTCCGTTCCACTACTTATAACTCTTCTCCTCCTATTATTATATTGATTAATTAACCTATTAGTTAATCGTAATGGAAAATTGTTCTCAGTTAAAATATTTCTAATCTTTTCTTTGTTATTTCTATGGAATTCTTTGTCACTAATTGTTAAAATTCTCTCTGTTAAATTATTGGCTGTGTTAATAATAATTCTTTTATTTTGTTTAGAATAATAATTAATAATTCTACCTGAATAATAATTTTTGTTTTCAAAAATAAATTTTTTTTTCCTTTCCATAGGAAAGCGAAATATCGAAAAGAAAAAATATATATATTGTTAATTTAATTTAAAAAGACCGTAAAAAAGAATAAGAGATATTTATTATATTTTATTTAAAAAATCAAAACAATAGTTTTATAAAAAATCGAAATTTATATGAAAATTTAATAAAAATTTTAAAATGGCTGTATCCTTGTAAATAATAGGAATTTCGAGAAAATAAGCTTATTTTGTGATCACCTATGTGTTTTATAAAAAATCGATTTTTATATGAAAATTTAAATTTCAACGTGGCTGTATCTCCGTAAATAACAGCAGTTTCGAGAAAATAAATTAAATTTAACAATTAACTTAATTAAATTTAACAATTAATTTAATTAAATTTAATTAATTAATTTAATTAAATTGTTATTTTAATTTTAATATGAAAACAAATGAACTTTTTATTGGCTTCTTCTTTCTCAGTGTTTTGTTGGATTAAAAAACAAACGAATGTGTTTGATTCTTCAAAAAGCTTTCAAACAAGATTTTCACAATTTGAGAGCCTTTATCTTCTTGTTACTTGTTATCGTTGCACTGTTTAATTAATTACTAAACTTGAACATATTTATAATAATATTATTTTTTCTTGTACATGTTCTTAAAAAATAATAAAATAAAAATTAAAATTCCCAAGACTTTCAATTACCTTAAGTGTAGAGATAAAAACAAGTTTTATAAGTGTTAAAGTTTCAAGGTCCTCAATTTAATTATTTTGTAAATAAAAATAACGGCTGATATTCTAACAATGCAAAACCACCATTTAATCCAGATCTATTGTCCACACACCTTTTTATTAAAAATGAAAGAAACTGTTGATTGTGGCAAACAATTAGGATTTAAAGGGCAAAATTTAATATTTCCACCCTGCAAGCTGATTGGTGGATTTGGTTATTATTAAGGGTGAAAATATTTAGCCGGCAAAAAAAAAAATAAAATAAAATTTACTACCCTTTTGTACGTTATAAATTTAAGTGGAAAAAAATTTAAATGTCTTAAAGAAGCTCAGGGGAAGATTATATACAAACCACTCGGGCAATAGCAGCTCATTCAACTTTTGAGGTTGAAAAGAAATACATCTTGTTAATACATATTAAAAAAAATAATAAAATTAATTTTTTAACAACAATTTTTTTTTTTTAAATTTAAAACATAATACTTCAATTTTGGTGAGTGTTTTTCTAAAAAAAAGCCAACTTTTTTAACATTAAATAATTGTTTTTATTAGTTTTTTTTTGGTTTTTGTGTTTAAACTTAATTAAAAATAAAATATATAATTATTATTTTATTTAAATGAAATAATTTAAAGTGCCGCAACAAACTTAATGCTTTCGCGTAAATTTTTATAATTTTTGCTTTCTAAATAACAATTAAAAAAAAAGAAAGCTAAATCATTTGTTAAGGATGTTAATCCATCATAGCCGCATTATTATTACGCATTTTAGCAAAATCTTCAAATACAATATTATCATCATCATCCTGATAGTAACCTTTTGTGTCGCGATGCTGTTCAATTGATTTCATTTTCTTCATGGCATTCGAACGTTTCTTATCAACAGAACCTTGAAATTTTTTAATCAATTAAAAATTAAATATTTATGAAAATAGTTTTAAGTATTTTGTGTAAAAAGAAAATATAATTTACCTGGTGCCGGTTGTAATAGTTTAAATGGCACATCGGTCTGTATCTCTCCACCCAAGGTGCCGCAATTAAGTTTAATACGCACTGAGTATGAGATCACAATACCGCAAGCATCACCAGTCGATTTACCATCCTGTACCAAAGTCGAAGACGCCAAGTTGACATCTTCATCTTTAAGATGGCCATCCAAAGCGATACCTGTAAAGTTTTTTAATAGTAAATTTAACTCATTTTGAATTAAAGTTTAGATTTATCGTGGCTCTAATTTCTAAATAAAACTGTGTTATTTTTTTCGATACTAGATATTCCTTTAGAGCGAAAGTCTGTCAAAGGTCTACATATATGAAAAATTATTGCTAAATTAGCAAACAAAATCAAATTGCTGATATTAAAGTCTGTTTGTTTTGCTAAACTCACAAAATGTTTCAGCATCATGTTGAATAAATACGAAATGTTTCAGGCAATAGTTTTTAACAACCGCGATTGTGCTAACACCACATAATGCTGCATACTTAAGGGCAAACGAAAATAAAAACTTTCTTCAAAGTGGAAGTGCTGGCAGCACGGAATAAGTAACATAGATAAGCCAAAATAACTCTCGAATTAATTATTTCAAAAATGTGTGGTAGTTCTGTAGCAGAAACAGCAGAAGATTTCCGTAATGGCTTCAGACTGATAAGCTAGGTTGAGCACACAGCTGAGGATCACTCTAATTGGTTTCGATGAAAAGAAAGAATGTAAAAGGTTACAGAGAACAGGTTAGAGGATAGAGCAGAAGATTCCAGTGCAAGTACATAGAACAATTATTATAGGAACATTTTCGATTGCTGGAATATTATGACATGGAAGTCCACAATAGGCAGAAATGTAGACTTATGCTTCATTATGCTACAACAATAGAAAATGCTGTCAGCATAAAAGTCCATCTAAAGATTTAAATATAATTTAAGTGAAAGTTGATGACCTAAATTGAACTTCTTTGGCTCATTGGCTTACGGCTCACAAAAATTTCCCACAGCTGAAGGTATAACTAAATAATTTGCATAACATATATATCAAGCTTTTCGCAAAGCCTCTTAGCAAAAGGAAGACAAAGAACCTGACTCACATACAATTACTTACCATGACGATCTTTATTATTCGATGCTAAGGGAATTAAATAAAGTGTTTTAGTTAAATTAGCACCAGGTGTTATGGGACAGCCCTCCTTTGTTTCCAATTGCGCCACATGTTTGCTAAATTGAGCGTTAACCATTGTTATCTCCGTGTGCTGAATTATAAAAACTTTAATATTCTTGACAGTTTTCTTTGAATTGTTATTGATCTGCACAGTGGCAGCCACTTTTTCACCATGATAGTAAATCTCACGATCTAAAGTTACTTCCAAACTGATTTTGCCATTTGAGAAGGTAAAACCTTTGCTCACCAAAGAGCTGGGCAAACGTTGGCCACGTGTAGGAGGAGCATATTGCAATTTCTTTATGACCAAACTCACCATGCTGCGTTTGTGTTGTCGGTCATCTTCGGAATCAGCTACATAGGCACGTATAGTATATTCTACTCCCAAGGGTTTGCCAAAATCATCGCCATCCTGTTGCAAAGTAACGGAGCTAGGTGAACTGGGTGGAAAATGAAATGTAAAGGGATGAGCATTAGGTCCCAGCTTGCGTACCAACTTCTCTTGGGTGGGTGTCATTTCCATATTAGAATTGCCCATTGGAACAATTTGTTCGCGGCACAGAATAAGTTCTTTGGAGAATTTAACTCCCATAACTTCATCCTCCTCGCGCCCATAACGATATGTGGTGGCCAGTTGGCCAAATACTTTACGGTTTTTCAAATAATCTGGATCCACTACTATCACACCGTCCACGGGATCACAATAATCCAAATGGTCAATGAAATCGCGACGACCCAAATAGAAAGTTACTTTTCCATTCGGAGTAGCCTTTTTAAAGACTTTAACCGATACAACCATAACGTTTTTTTTTCTTTTTTTTTCTTTCTAAATCAAAAACTAATTTTTTCTTTCAAACCGTATTGAATTCAGGAATAAGACTATTGGCGCTAATACGGTCAAATGGCCGTTGTCACCTGCTTTTATACCTTTTTCTCATTTCCAGCAAAATATTAGTTAGCATTTTTGAAAGGTTTCTTTAGTGTTTAACACTAAATGGATTTATTTTTCCGTTGCTTGTAATAGATGTAAAATTTTCTGTTTGTTTTCTTAAAAAGAAAAACGCATGTAAATGTTTTCCTTCGTTCTTTCTTTTCTTATTTTCTCTTTCAACTTAATTTTTGATTTACACAGCACGATTTGGAATATTTTCAGGAAGACAACTTGTTGGGGATTAAATATTGTTTACATTTTTTTGTTTGTTTTTTAGCTAAGTACTGCTTGTCATTTATTTCTTTACTACAAAATGTAACAAATGTCAAGTTGTTTGACATGTAACGGTGTTATGCGCTCGTAAACCTTTAACCTTCAGCAAGGTCTGCCAAGAACACAGAGAAGTGAGAGTAAACAAATTTTTAATAGAAAATTTAAAAGAGTTAAGTTTATATTTAAATATTAATTAGATGTAATTAATTCGAACAGTGCGGGATAGTCAACAAGTTATTTACGAAACAAATTGGGTTTCTGAGAAATTTTAATATTTTGAAAATAAATGACAGCTTTAGAAACACCTCTTATGACCTAAATTTTGATTTGTTGCCGTATATGCAATTCTCTTTAGATTTTGCTATCAAAGAGTTTCTGAACTAAATAAAATAAGTTCAATGAAAAATTTAGTCGAATGACATGGCCATCTCTTTAATGAAAGCTATTTGGAATACATTTCGTATTCTTAATTTAGGTAGGGCATTACAAATTTTAATTAATGCTGAATAAAAGAAAAAACGTCCAAAAAAAACAAATACAAATGACGTGATCATTTTGAATGAATAATTAAAAAAAAATAAATTCCCCTCGTAGTTATTTGGCATTCGATCTAATATACCATATTATTTATATGCAAAGTTTGATCGACATTGTAGGTCGTAACTGTCCCGGTTTAATTATTATTTCAATTAAAATTTTATTTGTCAAACTATATTTTTCTTATATAAAAAACAACAAATAAATTGAGCCTTTGAATTTTTTTGCACACTGTTAACAAAAACACATAAAGTGTAGCATATCCCAGGGAGTTCAATATTAGACCAACTGCTATTAGATAGAAAAATGGGGCTCACCGTAAATCAAGTATAGCTGACAGAAATTCAATTTATGCTTCCCCTCAGTGGTGGCCATTAACCGGCTCAGGTTACTGCAAACTTTTAATATAAATTTGCCTGCACTTGTAGAGCTCTGTGTTGTTGGGCAAGAATTTATTGGTAATTTGGTCATCGGTCATAATCACTTTATAAAAAAATTTTATCACCTGTAATTTTTCTATAAAAAAAAATCCTGAGCCATGATATTTCTAAAAAAACTTATCAACCATTATTTTACTATAAAAAATAATTGCTTAATTTTTGTATAAAAAAATGTCATTGGTCGTTCAACAATTTAGTTAAAATTGTGCTATAAAAAAAATTTATTCACTCACAATTTTTCTATAGAAAATATTCTTCAATCCAAGTTTTTGTATAAAAAAAAATTTAATTGACCATAATTTTTGTCTGAAAGAAATTTCATCCGTATAATTTTTCTATCAAACATTTCAACAAGAAGTTTGTTTTTCAGTTGTGGCAACACCAACAACATGATAATTTTGACATTTAGTTTTTTGACGTATTCGTAGTAGATGCATTGGTAATTGTTACAATAATTTCAATTTTGTATAAAAATCGCGTTAAAATAATTAAAATCCACTATGAAAATAGTGGTTCTGTTAAAGTTACATTTCGTAAAATTCATGATATTTTTCGGACAATATAATCGTCGTTCGTAAACCGCTATTAAGAATTTGGTCATTAAATTTGAATCAGCAGGCTGGATAAAAATGTTCGAACACCAAGACGTGTTTGACCGGGTCGTTCAATTGAAAACATCGCATCGTGAGCCACAGCAGATTCAAATTTGTCAATTCCTTGTGGTTCTCAACAATTTCGGCGATTTTTTGTAGGTGATCCCAAATTATGCTTATTTTTGCGAAATTCCTTTTATTAACGGAGATACAGTCATTTTAAGTTTTTAGTGAAATTTTCAGATAAAAATCGACTTTTTGTAGGTGATCACAAATTATGCTTATTTTTGCGAAATTCCTCTTATTTACGGAGATGCAGCCATTTTAAGTTTTGGGTGAAATTTTCATATAAAAATCGATTTTTTGTAGGTGATCCCAAATTATGCTTATTTTTGCGAAATTCCTCTTATTTAGGGAGATACAGCCATTTTAAAGCCACCATATGGCAAATTTTACGTGAAGATTTGACTTTAAAGCCGTACAAAGTTTAACTGGTGCAGGAATTGATAGCGACCGACCATTCACTTCGTCGTGGATTCGCCCAATTCATTCAGCAACAAACGGCTGATTTTTCAGACGAATTCCATTTTCACTTGTCAGGGTATTACAACAAGCAAAATTGTCGCATTTGGGCTTCTGAAAATCCTAGAGCAATTATTGAGAAGCCCTTGCAAGCTCAACATATCACTGCAAGGAGCGCTATGTGGTCTGGAGGCGTGATTGGGCCGTTATTTTTCGAAGATAAGGCTGAAAATGCGAGATGCTGACAACTCAATTTTAGCCAATTATTGACTACGTGGATATCACTGATCTGTTTATTGCAAACCAAACTTCCCGATTGCGTAATTTCACAGCAATCAGCAGTTAAGTGGCCAGCCAGATCGTGTGATTTAGTACCACTGGATAATTTTTATGGAGTTATATTAAGGACAGAGTTTATACGGAGCCAATCGAATCGATTTCTGCCTTAAAACTGAAAATAATGAAATAGAAAAGCAATTTTTTAATTAAAGAATCCACATCTGTCAGCGTGGTCGTGGTGGACATTTGCCAGTTATCATTTTTCATTCATTTCATTCATTTGAATCATCTTAATCGAAATATTTGTTTTACAAAACAAACTTTTTGTTGAAAAACCCTTTATTTATATGCAAAATTGTATCGATATTGTAGGCCAGAAATGCCTGAGTTTAATTTTTATTTCTTCTAAAGTTTTATTTCTTAAATTATATTTTTTTATATAAAAAAATAATAAAGAAATTGATGCTTTCAAATTTTTTATTACTTGACAATAAAGCCAAATAAAGTGTAGCATACCCTAAGGGTTTATTCAATATTTTTGGTGGTTGTAGAAATTACTAAGCAAGTTATTCAAATCTTTCGATATTTGTTTGTAATAATAAATAAGGTAGTAGTTAGTTACAAACCTTCTAGGGATATTTTCAAAATGATCGGTCTCAGGCCATTAACGGTTGTGATATTTGATAACAAGATTAGTGATTTATAACGCTATATTATCTAGGTCAAAGTCAGAATTCAACAATAAAATTTAAAATACTAACAATATTTTAGCCACTTTCCGCTTTTTAATATTTTCTTTCAGTTTGAATATGTACTACTCATACACGACAGCTGAACGTCATGGCTATAGTGTGCAATTTTCTACATTTGAAGCTGATCGACTGCTGCTAGCAACGAGGTAAATATTTACCCGTAACATTAAACTTTCAAAATTAAATGTCTTTGTTTTTTGTTTTACAGCCAACTTTATGGTTTAGCTGGCGGTGGTTCTTTATTTCTTTTGCAGCTTCCAAACAATAAAGCTCTCACCGAGGTCGCACGTCTCGAGTGGTCTGATGGACTCTTTGATGTTGCTTGGTGTCCATATGGCAACAATACCGCCTGTACTGCTTCGGGTGATGGTTCATTGCAAATATGGTCTGGCCTAAATGTGGCTTTCGAATCAGATGCTAACGAGGATCCGCCACAAAAGCCAGTAATGTGTTTGCATGAACACAAAAACGAAGTATACAGTGTGGATTGGAGCGAGAAATGGAACTATCATCAGATTCTGTCAGGCAGTTGGGATGGTTCGATTAAATTGTGGGATTGTAATCGTCAAAAGTCGGTAGCCACGTATCTCGGTCACTCTGATCTTATATATAGTGCAAAATTTTCACCTTTAGTTGCCAATATATTTGCTAGCGTAGGTACTGATGGTTTATTAAACTTATGGAATTCTTTTGATTTTTCAGGTAAGCCTTTGATGACCGTGCAGGCAGCTCATGATAGTGAAATTTTATCATTGAACTGGAGTCAATTCGATCGCAATATTTTAGTGACAGGCGGTGCTGATGGTGTCGTGCGTGGTTGGGATTTAAGAAATATGCGTCATCATACGTTTGAATTATTTTCAGGAGAATCTGCCGTAAGACGCTTAGCCTTTTCACCTCACAAAGCTACAGTCTTGGCATCAGCAAATTATGATTTTACTACAAGGTAATTTATTTTTATCTTTTTTTTTTTTTGGATAAAAACTATTTGATCATAAAAAGAATCGCCATAATTGGAAAAAATTTAACCAGAACTCACAACAAAATTTAAATGACATTTTTAATATCAATTTTATTAATTTATTTCATTTTTTATATTCTTTAAGAATATGGGATTTTGGTGTTTCTCTAGATGCCATTGAAATTCATGAACACCATACGGAATTCGTTTGTGGTCTAGACTGGAATGTTTATACGCCACATCAATTAGCTGATTGTGGCTGGGATAGTGTGGTCAATGTTTTTACACCTAAAACATTAAAAATGTGAATGACTGGTAAACCGAGCGGAAAAACGAATTAACCAAAGAAGAATGGAAGTATCAATCAATATGGCCTTAAACTGTTAACAGTAACAAGAAAAAAAGAAGAAAACAACAAAAGTAACAAATAAGTGTGTGATACTAAACAAAGTGCCATCAAGCCGACAAGCAGTTACGTTCGATACGTTGCGTCATATATGTAATTTACACCATTTCCAAAGATGTTTTAGGGGAAACTAGCAAAACAAAAATTGAATTTGTTTTTTTTTTTTATAGAGATATAGAACTTTGAAATGACGAGTTTTTTTAAACTGACACGATATTTACCTTATTCGAAAGACAATTTTCTGGCATTATAATTCAAATATGATATCTCGCCAATAGCGATACGGTCGGTTCGGACTTAATCTAATATGGTGGTCTACTTTTTGATTACCTTTTCAGACGTTTGTAGATGCATATCGGCAATAGCGCAGCGAATATTGTCCCCCAAGTGCTCAATCATTTTGGGCTTATCAGCGTAGACTAACAACCACAGAAAATAGTCTAGCGGCGTTAAATCGCACGATCTTGGAGGCCAATTTACGGGTTTAAAACGTGAAACTATTCGGTTACCAAACATTTCCATCAATAAATCGGTTGTGACACGAGCAGCGTAGCTTCTTGCGCCATCTTGTTGAAGCCACAGCTCTTGGACATCATGATTGTTCAATTGATAAACGAAAAAGTCAATAATCATGGCACTATAGCGGCCACCAATAACTGTAACGTTTAGACTTGCATTTTTAAAAAATTATAGGTCAACGAATCCACTAGAGCATTAAGCACACGAAGCAGTCGGTTTTTTTTGGATGCAACAGTGTCTCAACATATACTACACAGACTTTAGTTTTGTTTTTTGAAAAAAAAAAAATTCGTTCATGAAATCGGGATTGAGTATTTCGAATAGAACCATGATTTCCAAAATAAATTTGCACAATTTGAAAGCGTTGTTCTGGCGACAGGCTATTTATATTAAAACACCAAACCAAATTAAACATAAATTATTACACAGCTGATAAAATAGCTGCCGATAGAAAAAGTGTTGCCAACATAAGTTGCTGTACCTCTATAAAAAAACCTTTGTTAGGTTGTTTTAAACACAACTTGAAAAAAAAACTCAATTGTTTTTCCCACAGTTTCTCGAATCACATAAACAAGTGCTGCATCAGTAAGATTATTAAAAACCTGCTGATTTATTTAGTACTTTAGAAATACAGTTTAACATGAAACTTGTATTCTGAAAATTTAAGCTGAAAAGTATTTAAAAATACCACACCAAGTCCTAGGGACGATTTTCAGCATGACTTTGTCTAACCGCAGTTCAAACAAATTCTCCATTCGATTATAAACTGATGGAAGACTCAGTCATTTCTACAATATTTTCCCAAGTGGATCTTATTTATCAGGCTGCATGAAATGAAACATGGACTTACTATTGTGCTGAAGTGTGTTTTAGAGCATCCCAAATTCATTATAGAACCCCTTTCGATTTGCATATTTAAAAAAAACTTAGTGTTCATTCTTACAACATTTCACTGTCATTCATTGCATTTCTAAATACCACTCATAGTCCCACAAATATTAATTTTTATAAATTTTCCCTCATTGCTAGTTTTCAATAATATTTTAGATTTTGGAAAACAAAAACAAAATTATAATTTTAATCAATAGCCGCCATGATAGGAAATTGTCAAAATTTGTTTTTAAAAAATGTCCTTGCAAAAAGAAGAAGAATTATTAGAAGTGAAGTGAGTTTACGTTCTTAAAAAAAATTTTCAAAAACATTTCATGATGACCTCCCGAAGTACATATCATAACCTGCGATAATGATAGCCTCTGCTAAAAAAAATTATCTTAATGAAATTAAACAAATAAATATGTAAATGCGAATAAATACTTTCAATTTGAATATCTTCGCCAATTTAGAAAATTAAAATAACTTAGGGACATATTTAAAACTTTAATACAAGCACCTAATAATACATTATGCTACCTAAAATAATAAATTAAATTTTTCCTAAAACTTTTAAGGAAATGGTGTATATCGATCCTATTTTTGTTAAAGAGCATGGATGGTTAAAATGAAAATAGCAAAGCTAAAGCTAAACTGTTTTAAAAACGTTAACAATGTGATAAAAAAACATATTCGAAGAAATAATCCCAGAGAATAAAAAAAAATCTTTTTTTTTTAAATTTAAATCAAATATTAATTAAGGTTTTGTAAATAATAAATTAACTAAAGCTAAATTATAACTCAATTTATATGTATTTAAATTTAATTAATTGCCCAAATATTTTGCAAAACGAAAATGAATACAAAAGACAACAAAAATGAAAAATATTAGTATTTCTTTTAAACTTTTAACTGTTGGAGGCAAAATTAATTCTAAATAGTTGATAATTGTCTGTGATGTCCAAGGGCAACAAACGCTTATAATAATTTGCCCTTTTTTGTAAATGTATTTCATGATAATTTTCTTCCGATATGTAGCAGTGGATGGATCATTAGTGGCTATATATTAGGCACAAGAGTGGAGATCACCATTAATCAAGTACAGCTGACAAAAATTCAATGCATACTTTTTCACAGTGGTGGCCAGTAACAGGCTCAGTTCTATTATCTATTTCTTTTTAATATGAATTTTATAATATGTTGAACAAGAGTTTAGTGTTAATTTGGTGTTCAGGTATAAATTTTCTAGAAAAAAATTTTATCAGTCGCAATTTTTTTATAAAAAAAAATTTCATGATTCAAAATTATTCATAAAAAATATCATGTCATAATTTTTCTATAAAAAATTTCTCATAATTTTTCTATAAAAAAAAAAAAATTCTCAAAATTTTTCTATAAAAAAAGTTTCTTATAATTTTTCTGTAATAAATTTCTTATGATTTTTCTGTAAAAATTTTCTCATAATTTTTCTATAAAAAAATTTCTCATAATTTTTCTATAAACATTTTATCATAATTTTTCTATAAAAAAAATTCTCATAATTTTTCTATAAAACAATTTCTCATAATTTTTCTATGAAAAACTTTATCATAATTTTTCTAAAAAAAAAAAAAACCTCATGATTCAAAATTATTTATAAAAAATATCATGAGTCATAATTTTTCTATAAAAAATTTCTCATAGTTTTTCTATAAAAAAAATTCTCATAATTTTTCTATAAAAAAAAATTCTCATAATTTTTCTATAAAAAAAAATTTCTCATAATTTTTCTATAAAAACAAATTTCTTATAATTTTTCTATAAAAGATTTCTCATAATTTTTCTATAAAAAATTTCTCATAATTTTTCTATGAAAAAATTTCTCATAATTTTTCTATGAAAAGCTTTATCATAATTTTTGTATGAAAAACTTTATCATAATTTTTCTATAAAAAAAAATTCTCATAATTTTTCTATAAAAAAAAATTCTCATAATTTTTCTATAAAAAAAAAATTCTCATAATTTTTCTATAAAAAAAATTCTCATAATTTTTCTATAAAAAAAAATTCTCATAATTTTTCTATAAAAAAAAATTCTCATAATTTTTTCATAAAAACAAATTTCTCATAATTTTTCTATAAAAAAATAATTTCTCATAATTTTTCTAAAAAAAAAAATTTTCATAATTTTTCTATAAAAACAAATTTCTCATAATTTTTCTATAAAAAAAAAATTTCTCATAATTTTTCTATAAAAACAAATTTCTTATAATTTTTCTATAAAACATAATTTCTCATAATTTTTCTATAAAAAAAATTTTTCTCATAATTTTTCTATAAACATTTCTTATAATTTTTCTGTAATAAATTTCTTTTAATTTTTCTATAAAAAGATTTCTCATAATTTTATTTAAAAACAAATTTCTTATACTTTTTCTATAAAAACAAATTTCTCATAATTTTTCTATAAAAAATAATTTCTCATAATTTTTCTATAAAAAAAATTTTTCTCATAAATTTTCTATAAACATTTCATATAATTTTTCTGTAATAAATTTCTTATGATTTTTCTGTAAAAAATTTCTCATAATTTTTCTATAAAAAAATTTCTCATAATTTTTCTATGAAAAACTTTATCATAATTTTTCTATAAAAAAATTCTCATAATTTTTCTATGTAAAAAAAATTCTCATAATTTTTCTATAAAAAAAAATTTCTCATAATTTTTCTATAAAAAAAATTTCTCATAATTTTTCTATAAAAAAAAAATTCTCATAATTTTTCTATAAAAAATTTTCTCATAATTTTTCTATAAAAAAAAATTCTCATAATTTTTCTATAAAAAAAAATTTCTCATAATTTTTCTATAAAAACAAATTTCTCATAATTTTTCTATAAAAACAAATTTCTCATAATTTTTCTATAAACATTTCTTATAATTTTTCTGTAATAAATTTCTTATGATTTTTCTGTAAAAAATTTCTCATAATTTTTCTATTAAAAAATTTCTCATAATTTTTCTATAAAACAATTGCTCATAATTTTTCTATAAAAAAATTTCTCATAATTTTTTATTTCAAAATTTTCATTACTTATAATTTTTTTTAAAAAATTTTCATCATCAGTCATCATTTTTTTATAAACACTTTTTTCAATTCAAATTTTTCTTTAAAAAAATTAAATCAGCTATAATTTTTCTATAAACAAATTGCGATAAAATTTGTTTTCATCTGCCATAATTTTTTTGCAGAGAAAAATCATGTCATTATTTTTCTATAGCAAAATCTTCATACCACAATTTTTCTCTAAAAAAAGTGCCCTCGAAATTATCATCAATCATAATTTTTCTGTAAAGAAATTTCATCAGTTATGATTCTTTGGAAAATTTGCATCTGTCGTAATTATTCTGCAAAGACATTTCATCAAAAGATTTCCAAGAAAATTTTCATCTGTCATAATTTTTCTGCAAAAAAAAATTTCATCAGTCATTATTTTTCTACAGGACATTTTTCAGTCTTAATTTTTCTATAATGAAATTTCATCATTCACACAGCCAATGAAACAAGCAACTTATTGTTAACCAAATTTTCGATCGCATAATTTCACGATAATCAACAATTAAGTGGCCAGCCAGATCGTGTGATTAACACCACTCGATTATTTTTTTATGTTAAGGACAGAGTCTATACGGAGCCAATCGAATCGATTTCAGCTTTTAAACTCAAGATTCATGATATGATTAACTAAATAGGATCGCCATTTTGTCAAAAAGTGATTAAAAAGTTTGATGAAACAATAGACATTTGTAAGCGTGGTCGTGGTGGAAATTTGCCACATATTATTTTTCAACTTTTCTCTTCGTAATACAATAAAAAATTGAATTATTTTAATCTAAATTTTGTTTTACTTTGTTTTAGAAAACAAATTGCTTGTTGAAAAACCCTTTATATATATTAATTAAAGTGTGTTTTTGTCAAGGTCTCAAAGTTAAAAATCAGGTTGTCTATAGGAACCGCCTTAATAGTTTTATGCTTGTTGAAATAGAGGCCACATAGTTTGTGTTATGGAAAAAATTTTGCTAGGGCGGGCATATTACCACACATTTTATGTATTATATTAAAGAATGATTTATTTAAATTGAATGTTTGATTTAAAATCAATGGTTGTGTGATTACGATAACTCTATGGAAGCCATATAATTTTTTACTCCTTTTTATTATAATTTATTTTCTGTGTAAATCTCACCAGTGTAACTATTACGGTTCTAGAGATAGAGGTTCGCGACAAACAGACTTATTGGGGATAAAAATAAGATTTAGGTTAATTCTGCAGTTACACATCCCAAAAACAAGAAACAAAGACTTTTTAATTTTCTCTTAAATTTATTGACAAAAGTGTCTTAAAATCCCCTTGTATTGTTGTACATGCTGAATATGATAAAATAAAGTAAATTTGCAAATAATTGTAAAATTTTATTTCATATGTTTTGCATGTGAGCCTCAGTATTAGAATTTAGGTTTTTATAACATTCAGAGCCTTATTTATGTTAAAATATTATTGGGAGTTTGAATTAATTCGTGCGGTTTGCTAAGAGATGGCGTAACTTGATTATTATTTCATCGTTCCAATAGTCCAAACATGCATTGGAAAGCTACTGTTATTGTGCGTATTTTTCAGTATATGTTATTCATTTGAAGCGTAAACAAAAATAGTTTTTTTTGCTCAAATATGTCGAATTTTGTGCCTGAAAAAGTGTTTTTGCGGGGAGTTCTTCTTCACTACTTTAATATGAAGAAAACTGCTGCCGATAGTCATCGTATTTTGGTGGAAGTTTATGGTAAACATGAGCGAACGTGCCAAAAGTGGTTTGCACAATTCAAAAGTGGTGATTTTGGCTTGGAAGACGAAGAACGTCCCGGGCAGCCGAAAAAATTTGAAGATGCAGAATTGGAGGCCATACTTGATGAAGATCCATGCCAAACGCAAGAAGAACTTGCAGACGCATTGAGAGTTGACCATTCAACAGTTTCTAAACGTTTAAAAGCCATGGGAATGATTTCAAAGCAAGGAAATTGGGTACCATACGAATTGAAGCCAAGAGACGTTGAGAGCCGATTTTTGACATGTGAATTGTTGCTCGCACGGCAGAAAAGAAAAGGTTTTTTGCATCGCATTGTCACTGGCGCTGAAAAGTGGATTCATTACGATAATCCCAAGCGCAAAAAATCATATGGATATCCTGGCCACGCATCCACATCGATTGCAAAGCCAAATATTCATGACAAGAAGGTGATGCTGTCTATATGGTGGGACCAGCTTGGTGCGATCTACTGGGAGCTGTTAAAACCGAATGAAACGATCACAGGGGATGTCTATCGACGTCAATTGATGCGTTTGAAAGAAGCAATGCAGAAAGAACGGCCGATTTTCCACGAAAGGCATGACAAAATTATTCTTCAGCATGACAACGCTCGGCCACATGTTGCTTCGGTGGTCAAAACATACTTGGAAGGGCAGAATTGGGAAGTCTTACCCCACCCGCCGTATTCACCAGACATTGCTCCTTCCGACTACCACTTGTTTCGGGCGATGACTTATGGCCTGGCTGAGCAGCACTTCACTTCTTATGAGGAATGCAAAAAATGGGTGAATTCTTGGATCGCCTCAAAAGACCCCGGGTTCTTCGGACGTGGAATCCGTATGTTGCCTTTCTGGCCGAAGGTTGTAGCAAGCGACGGCCAATACTTTGAATAAAATGTATTGTACCAATTTTCCACAATAAAGCTTCAAACTTTGAAAAAAAAACCGCACGAATTAATTCAAACAGTCAATATATTATATTATTCTATATTGTAATTTTTGACATTTTACGGCTAATACAAATAAATTGATTGTATACAATCAAATAATCAAAAAGTGTATTTTAATAGACTATAACACACGATTTAAAGGAAGTTTGCTAATCGAACAAATTATATAATTTACTTGATGAACTATTAAATAACAATAAAATTTTTTAATAATTTGCAAATAACAAAACCTGTATAACTAAATAATTTATTTTCTATTAAATTTTAATCTTTTTACTAGGTCCTTTAAATTATAACGATTTCTTTTTCTTTTTTTCTTTCAATATTTCGCTTTCCTTTGGAAAGCTTCTTCAGGAAATTATTTTTTATATTTTCAAAAAAAAAATATAAAAAATAATTTCCTGAAGAAGCTTTCCAAAGGAAAGCGAAATATTGAAAGAAAAAAAGAAAAAGAAATCGTTATAATTTAAAGGACCTAGTAAAAAGATTAAAATTTAATAGAAATTATAAAAAAAGGTCGAATAAAACTGAAAATGATATTAAATAATTTATTAAAATTCTAAAATTCTTAATGCAGCCATGTGATTAAATACAGGTGTAAATTTTTATTCTGCACTCAAGTGAGGGCCAAATATTCAATCAATCGTTGTTATGGCAATAAAAACTGTTCTATACATTCCAACGATCACATGCAGTGTAAAACGTCAGCCGTTGAAAATAAGAAAAATTAAGAAAAAAACAAAAAGCAGCAAGAAGATGTAGACGAGGAAATATATAAATAAACAAAAAAGAACTCTCCTACCTCAACCCACAGCCAGCATTGGATATAAAGCATGTGAATGCTTTTATTTTAGTTGTAGCTATTTCCTATTTCCCTCTGCAGCGACCGAATAGTACTTTCTTTCACTAAATAATTTTGTTTAGTATTGCATGTTGTTGAGTCGCGTGGTTTGTTTTTAGGTGTTTTTTTTTTATATAATTTAAATAACACTGAAAATTACACACCCACACACATTTTTATTTTACTAAATCGAATTTAAGTTTAAGCTGGCTGCCTACAAGATATGAAGGCTATTGGATATGTACGTTACAAATATTCTATGATAATTACAAATATTTGTGTGAATATATTGCTCCCAAGGCAGGAGTCAATAAATAAATATTTAGACTCTAAAAGTGATTTATTTTATCACTTTCGTTTGCCTTGTGGGAGATTGTTTAGCAAAACTATTGCAAGAACATTTTTTTTCTTTATTCGTTTTTTATGGCTTTCGTTGCAACACAAGTATGTGGCACACGTAGTCGTAACTATTTTACCACATTCCTGTGCTCATTTACTATTTTTGTATTTGACTATTTTCGTTTTGTGTTTTTTTTTTGCAATTGATGCACTGCCATACACTTGTATGATCGTTCTATTACCACACCACACACCTATTTTTGTCGTAATACAGAGAGTAGATCATGTGCTTTTGTTTTGCTTATTATATCCAAAATTAAATTTACATTGTGTGGAATTATTTAAAAATAGATTTTATTAAAATAAAAACAAAATACTCACCCCCTCAATGATACAATACATTTTCCTAACACTAATTTTTCTATTAAAAGTCACAAACAAATTAAAAAACAAACTACAAGGTAAAATTTGCCAAGATTTTTACTGCGCAAAAAGTGTTCACTAAATTTAGTTCTTCATATTTACAATTACGTCAGAATTCTAATGATTCACTGCCTTTCATTTTTAAATGGGATTTTTAATTTTTTTAATTTATATTTATTTTTCTTTTAGCTGTCATTTTAGAAAGTTATTCTCATTAAACAATAATTTTTCGGGGTGTCTTCTGGACACAATTTTTACATACACATATCATGTTATTTCAACAGAAGATCCAGATCAATTGTACTTTTTTATTTTCAATTTTTTTTAAGCAATTTCTGTGTTCTGTATAAAAGATGTTTAAACTTATGTCTAAATTAGATTCTAAAATTATTTATTAAACAATAAAATAAATAATAAAAAAGTAAATAAAATTTTTAAAATGAAAAACAATAGAAACGAATACAAACATACAACACTGCCTAAACAAGAGCGGAAAGCGGATAGTTTTCTTCCGCTGAGTTTTTACAATGAAATGTTATACTTAAACAAAAGCGCCAACTCTACGTCAAAACTATAAAAACAGGGTTATAAAAAAAAATAAATGTAACTTTCCTGATAATTTTATAAAGAATAATAATGTTGGAGTTTGTGTTGTGTAAAGTAAGATTTTATAAAACAAAAACTGAACTATTTAGACGATTTGGAAAATTTGGCAAATAGACGTCAAGGAAATCGAGAGCTTAAAAGTCGGGATTCATACGGTTTTTTTCGAAGGGTGTTAACATTTGAGTTAAAAAAAACCCAGAACTATTTTTCAAATCCACCAGGCTAAATCATGAACAGTTTAATGTTCTTTTGAATTTAGTCGAACCTTGGCTAAAAAAATTTTCTCATAGAAAACCCATTGAACTAGACCAAAGGTTATACATTACCTTACAGTAAGTACAATTAACTAAATTATTGGTTAACTTGGATTCGATAACTTTATTTAAAACAGTTTTTTAGCTCACAATAGCTCTGCATGTTCTATCTATGAAGTTCCAAATGGCCTGGAAACAACTAGAAGTATAATTATAGAGACTTGCGAGGTTTTGTGGCATGTATTAGGCACTAATCACGTAAGTCCATCTAATGGCCAAGAGTGGGTCAAAATAACAAATGATTGAGGAAAATAATTTTGAAAAAATCTAAATGACACTCTGACATCAAAGCAGAAATTAAAACTTATTTTCTTTACAAAACAATAATGAAATCTAAAAATTGACAATATGAGAATAAGACATAAATAAAATAATACAAAAAAAAATTTTAATCTCTCTGATTTTTATTTACATTTAGGAGCGAGGCCACATGAAAATTCATTTTAAAGTTACTTCTGTAAAATCCTAAAATTTCCCAGACAATTATTATTCTATTCCCCAATTTAATAAATTTGTAAAAATATTTGACGAAAGTAACCTTAATTGAAAAGAAATTTATTTTTCTAACTTAAGCCTTTTTAAGGAACTTTTGAAATGTTAATCTACAACGATAAAAATTCGATTCATAAAATTATAAAAGAATAAACTCAAAAAATATTAGTTATTCTTTCTTCCTCTCGCACATTATATTATTTGCCGCTAATTTAAGTTGTTTTTTTATTATTTTCTGTATAAATATAGATTTATTAAATATAATTTATTATAAATAAGTTCTTCAAGCACAAGGTCCTTATATAAAATTTATATAAAATATATTTTTATTTTTGATATTTCGTTTGCTGATGATACAGCGTGTCTAAGTTCGCACGAAAACTCCCATTAAGCATCCAGAAATCTTGAGCAACATATAACGCAGTTAGGGTTGTAGTTAAAATTATGGAGAATTAAAGTGAACGTTGAAAAATGCATTCATCTGACCTTCACTCTGCGAAGAGATAATTGTTCACCCGTTCGAATCAATAATCACATTGTTCCCCACCATACTTATGTGAAATATCTTGGTATACATCTTGACCGTCGCCTTACATGGAAACATCATATTGCCTCAAAGCTAACACAAATGAAACTTAAGCTAACACAATTATATTGGCTCATTGGCAGGAACATGAAACTTAGCATAGATTGTAAACTTCTAATTTACAAGACCATTTTAAAACCAATATGGTATTACGAAATCATTCAGATGTGGATAGAATCCAGCGTAGACAAATTAAAATTTTACGGTTGATAACTTCTGCTCCATGGTATATCAGCTTGAAGACCATCCTAATCCCCTTGCTCGCAATATTTTGGATTATAGTGGACATAGCCGATTAAAAAAGAGGGATACCGTAGCTCTAATCCTCAATGCTACAGATGGCACATCCTAAAAATATTTGTTTTGGTTTTGTTTTTTTTTACGTCAAATTTTTATCTTTTACATCTGCGTTGAAATTTTTTATAGAGGCTTGGTAATATCATCAGTTTACTCCCCTCCCAGATTCACAACCACTGACGATCAATACGAGGATTTCTACAGATCGCTTGGACCTTGCTTTTTAGCAGCTGGCTATTATAACGCAAAACATTTATACTTGGGTTCTCGCCTTATTACGCCTAGGGGTCGAGCATTATTCAACGTAAAATAACAAAAATGGGCTTGGATGTCATCGCTAGTGGGTAGCCCACACACTGGCCTACAGATGTACATAAAATTCCTGATGTTATAGATTTTAGCGTCATGAAAAATATATCTAGGGAGTTAGTCCATATTAAGGCCTCTCTAGATTTATCTTTCGATCACTCTCCCACTATTGTTACAATCTGTAACAAACAAAAGAGTAATTTACCCCACTCAAATGTGCAGATTATCAATCGTATTAATTGGCGGAAATTCAAAAGTTACCTAAGTAGTCATTGCACGGAAAAAATAAGATTACGAACACCCGAGGATGTTGAATCCAACTTAAACGATTTTAAAGAAAAGATTAAACAGGCTGCTGAACATGCTACAACCACTCACCCGCAGACTGGATTTAAGAAAATTTATTGTGCTGATATAGAGCGCTTAGTAAGAGAAAACAGAAGAGTTAGAAGAGAATGGTTACAGCACAGATCACCTCAAACTAAAAACAGGCTTAAAGAATGCGCAAAACAACTCAAAGATGTGCTAGCAAAAGAAAAAAACTGCATCTTTTCAAAAATATCTGGAGAGTCTTGATGTCACACCAGCCTCTAATTACTCTTTGTGGCGCGCTGCTAAAAATCTTAAAAGACCCGTTGATTGTAAACCACCTCTGCGCACCTTGACTGGAAGTTGGGCAAGAACTGATGCTGAAAAAGGTAGAATATTTGCTGAACATTTAAAGAATGTATTTACCCCCAATACAAGTACTGGTGTTCTTGAATTGCCGAACGTAGTTGCCTTACCTCCGCGACCATTAAAGTTGGAATTGCGTGATGTACAAAAAGTCATCCGTGAACTTAACGACAAGAAGGCTCCGGGTATCGACCCGGTGGTGATTATTGCAGATAGAATTTTGCTATTTATATTCAATTGAATTTTAAGACTTGAATATTATCCACAAAATTGGAAGATTTCCATAGTCAAAATGATTCCGAAACCAGGAAAAGATCTTACCAGGGCTGAGTCATATAGGCCAATTAGTTTGTTGTCAATAATGTCAAAGCTTTTCGAAAAGCTTCTCATGAGTAAATTGTCGCCTATCCTAACAAATAGTGGGTGCATTCCGGATCATCAATTTGGTTTTAGAAGTCACCATAGTACCAATCAATATATGTGATTGGATCGGATTCGGCTTCGGCGTTGATTTGGCTGGTTATCTGGGCTTTACATATTACTTTTTGCGCTTGGGGTTATCGTAACTTAATCATTTCTAACACCAGTAACAATACGATTAAAACTGAATTCTTTTCCAGCATAAAAAAATCATCTTTCAACGTATCTCGACTTCAATTCTTATGGAACGTAGTTTTTTTTTGCTTTGAATTAATTCCAACGCTTTGAAACATAGAGTAATGGCTTGTTGTATAACTGCTAATGATAATAGAAGTTGTTCTTGCGTATGATAATAATTTTCATCGAGAAATACTTACAATTCTAAATCTAAATCTTCAAAATTTTTCGGCTGACCAGCCCTCTCCTTGTCTGCTATGTCGAAATTAATCACTTTTGTATCACGCAAACAATCGTTCACATGGTTTTTGAGTTGGTGCATGTTGACCGTAATAGCAATCTTTCAGCAGCCGTTTTCTTCATATGAAAGAAGGTTATCCGACTTTCCTTTGAAACATCTTTTTTAAGACACAAAATCCGACATTATTACGGCGTTTGAAAAATGTATGCTTGCACTTTGGCGTCTATCGAATATTGAATTATAATGACAGATGATTATGCTCTAAAATACTTATTATTAATGACACAAATCATATGTGATATTTATGCCATAGCTTGCCCAAATAACATCAGCGAAAAATCCCCAACCAGATTTTTTATCCCTTTTCCAAAAAAAAATAATCTCATCTGGCAACATTGACTTAATCTTGGAATTGAGTAACATTTCTTATAACAATTTTCAGTCTTAAGACCATTTGCTTTATGGATTTTGTTTTTCATTTTAAAAAATCCTTTGAAGGATCCTGTAAATTTATTTTAAAAAATAAAATTTTCCGGAAAACGATCTATTTTTATTACTTTACTTTTTGTGTTTATTGTTTATCTTTACCTCGATTTTATTTTTTGCTCTAATATTCTAAATTGGTAAACAGTTTATGGGTGGAAAAAAGAAAACAAAACGAAAACCAGAGCATAACTAAAATTTCAACTCTTTTTAACATTAAGGCCAAAAGGATAAACAAAAATGAAAAGAAATTCTAACTAAAAATAAACCGAACTTGATTACTGGGTCAGTAAAACAACATTGCGATCATAAAACAAAACTGAGTTTTTAGGTGAAACAATTACAGCAGAAAATTAAAAATTAAAAATAAAAAAAAGGATTTTACTTTTACAAACAGGAAAACCGTAAACAGTATGCAGAAGAAGTAAAACACTGAAGTTGTAGATCATTTTCTTTTTGTTAAAATGTGACAATAAAAGAAAACGAACGAGTTTAGCCAAAGTGCCCTTTTAATATTATTTGTGTTTAAGAGTTTGTTAATATTTAAATGTGTCTGTCTATTGATGAATTAGTTGAAAAGGCGTAAGTAAATAATCTTCATGACCCTGAATCGTCTGAGTTAATTGTTTCAATGATATAAAGAGTTGACAAACCAATTTAACTTTTTGTTTGACAACTAAAACTCAGACTTTTACGTCCAAGTCTCTGAGGGAAGCTAAAGGAATTTCACAAAATTACAAAAAAAAAATTAAAAACAAAACTAGAAATTGTTGGCTTATTTTATGGGTTTATGACTAAAAGTGAATTTAGTTTTTGAAATTAACATAATTGTATGTAAATTGATTGCATTGCCAATGACCTTCATTTGCCACAGAGTGTAAATCATCTAACAATGACAAAGGAATTGTCATAACATAATTGTTGTCAGGGTTTGACGCGCGGACATGCTTTAATCTGTTTAATCCTTTTGAAGAAGGAGGTATGTCGACAAATACCGTTAAAGAGCTGTAATACATACATAGACACTAACACACAATAGACACTTAATCCCTCCACCATGCTATGTAAAATGTTTTACGCATAGTTGGTTAATTTCTATGGTTGGACAACAACTGATTAGCTCACCATGTGCGTGCACAAAGTGTAAGTGACATTTTA
Organism: Trichopoda pennipes; assembly: GCA_030448955.1. Classification (NCBI taxonomy): domain Eukaryota; kingdom Metazoa; phylum Arthropoda; class Insecta; order Diptera; family Tachinidae; genus Trichopoda; species Trichopoda pennipes. The sequence continues at coordinate 1,187,730 of JASKUP010000050.1, forward strand.
CTCATGTAGTTAATCCAAAAATAGGCGTGTTTGTTTAGTTTCAATATCAAAACATTAATAAATCCTACAGATTTTCCACCAATTGTCGCTAACTGCTGTTAAACCATTTAAAGGAAATATTTACGTTTTCAATAAATTGTAACAAAATCTTCAAAAAAAATCCTTTTTCAGGAATCTTGATTTACAAAGTGCTTTTTTTCTTCTTCTTTTCTCTTTCCAATGTCAAATTTTATTAAAGGAAACAACACTTAAATTGTTTTAAATCCTATTTTATTTATTTAACCTTGATTTTATTATTTAAAAAAGTATAATCCTTTTTTAACTCCTTTTTTTATAATTTTTAATGGTCATCCATAGTTTTTTTCAGCAGATTTAAGTTTTATTATTGAGTTCTATTTGTTTACTGTGCAAATTGTTGTTTATTTTTCTCTCTTTTTATTTTTTGTGGCTGATCATAAAAGGATTATTTTTTTTAGTTAAACACTCTGGTTTTTTATGAATTCAGTTTAAGAGACCACAAAGGGTTGTTTTGCCATTCTTCTAGGAAATTATTATATTTTTTTAAAAAATTAAAAAAAAAACTTTGTTTCATCCTAAAAAATTATTTTATTGAGTTAAAATCCCAAAAATTGGTTTCTATTGCTTAATAGGCGTATCCTTTTAGTGAACCATAGTAAAAAATATTCAAGGTTTACAGACCTTTATTTTCTTAAGAATGAAGAATTAACAAAATTTAACTTAAAATTTCAAAAAGTTTTTCTTTTTTTGGTATAACAATATAAAATAGAATTTTTGTTGTATAACAGTTTATATGTCACAGCAACACAAATTGTTTTGCAAAAACTGCAAACAAATATTATTCGATTAAAAAACCATATGATTTTTACGACTAAGTCGAGATTATTATAAGTTGCAATTATTAATTAAAATTAATCGGTTATCCGAGTAAGGCCTGAAATTCCTTGCAGTGTTATAAGAAGTAAAGGGTGTTTTTTTTATCGAGATATGGAACTTTAAAATGGAATAAAACAAAGTTCTGTTTTTTAAATGATATGAAAATTACCTTATTTAAATTTACTAAATATGACTTCGAATGAAGTTATATATAACTTCTGGAATATAGTCTAATCTGGAGGTCCAATTTTAGCTGACCTTTTTCAATATTTGTGACCATATGTCGATAATAACGCGGCGAATGTTGCCCCAAAAATGGTCAATCATTATTGGTGTTATCGACATAGACTAGCGACTTTATATATACGCTCATAAAATAGTCTAGCTGTGTTAAATATCATGATATTGGAGGCCAACCTATAAAACTATGTAGTTACCAAATGTTTTATTCATTTGGTGAACGAAAAAGACAATAATCGTTGGTGACGATTATAACGTTCTGACCAGCATAATTTTACAGATGTACAACTTAATGATTTCACCAAACCATAAAGCACTTCAAACCGTCAGTTTGTTTTTTGAGCAATTTTGTTTACTGGCGTATCCATTCGTTAAACAAAATTTGCTTTTGATATTCTGTATCACACGCAAACTTATTTGCGCCCAATTTGCATAATTTGGAAATGTTGTTCAGGCATTACTCGGTTTATATTGAAATGCCAAACTAAACTTAATATAAATCATTTAACAGTTGAAAAAATGGCCGCCATTTAAAAAGTGTTGCTAACCTAAAGTAAAACACCCCTGATTCATACTCATTTCACAGTTCCCTTTATTGTAAGGTTTTAATGTCTTATTATAATGCAACAATTTAAGTTTAATTCTAGAATAAATAATATAATTTCATTATTTTACATGTTCTTGGAAAATTGCATTAACGCCTTAGCTCGAACTAAGTTACTGTTTTCATTAACTTAAAACTTAATGCGTGGAAACATATAGTCATCAATATCAGAATCTTTTTTTTAATTATACTTCAACATCACCCAGCTTTAGTTATACACATCTTGTAAATGTTACTTCTGTAAATGTTATGTTATCCGATATCAGCTGTTTTTATAGTAACAAAAAATGTTGCCAAAAACGCTGGAAAAATGACTACGGCGTTTAAACACTGGCGGTAGCAAAACTACTTTTATGTATTCAGGAGACTAAGAATACTCTAAGATGCTTTGTCTATTTGATAACAATTATATATGTATATCATGTCGCATATGCGGCCAAACATTAATAATCTCATATTAACAACATTTTTTAACAAACTTGCAGAATTTAGCAGCAGTCACAATGCAGACTGAGATGCAAAAATACGTGGTGCATTAAAATTTTAAGATGGTGTTTAAATTTGTTTAAAATGTTCATTTTATATTTATATGCTGCCACTGATTTACATTTATTTTTATTTTACACCCCCACAATGTACACTATAAAGGCTATCTTAGTAACAGGATAAAGGTGTTATTAAAGTAAGAACACATAATTGAAATGGAATATCATTTTTTTCAGTGTAAATAATCCTTTTGTAACTCGATTAACTAAACGAGAATTCTTGAGAATCATTAACATCGAAAAAAAAACTAATATAAAAATTAAATTCTTTCTTTCTTTAGCAACTTTATTTAATAGTTAAATTAAAATTTTATAAAACAAGCGTTTTTTTTCTATATTTCCTCCCTTTTGAGAAATTCGATTATTTAGTAAATATTAAATTTTAAAATTTTTATTTTAATCAAAAAAAGGAGCAGCAGTTTTTAAGAAAAAGTTACGAAAGTGACTGTGTCTTGATGTAAAAAATGTTGTGTTAATTTTATAAACATCCTCCCCATCATAAAAAATATCGCTATGACGTCAGGAATGTTTATGAAGAAATTTAACATAAAAATAAAAATATTATTAAAATTTTTTCACCTCTAAGTTTAAAAATAAATTTAAAAAAATACCAAAACTTTTTGAATTAGTATGAAGCATTCCACAAAATTATAATAAATTTTTAAGCACAGAATATGTGTAAGTGTATGTGTGTGTGTGTGTCTGGACGATTCAACGAATGTGTGGGTTTCTCGGTCAGTGTAATTCTGTTTGTTTAAATCCGTTTTCAAAATGCTCGCCAAAAATTATTCATTGACGTCATGAAATGTTTTTCGAAAGTTTTCAAAAAGAAAAATTTATAAAAAAAAAATGAACAATTCACGCACACAAAAATAATCACTATTTTTTTTGCCCATCCTGAAACCAAGCAAACACAAAGTCAAACTTTTTCATTTCATATGATATCAGACGGATTTGTTAACGAACAAATATTTGATTTATTCTTCCCCAGATGAAAATTATTTATTATTATTTAAAAAATCTAAATAAAAGTAATTGAAAAAAGCTTTTTAAATTTAAAAATGGGTTTTGTGTTATTTAAAAATTTTTAAATCAAATTTATTTTCAAAATTAAATTTAATGCCAGAATTTCAATTATTATACAGAATTTCTTGACATAGACCGTAGACTTTAATTAATAATATAATATAAAATTAACGGTAAAAAAATGATATTTTGGGATCTTGTTCTGACCATCATAGTATATATTTAAGTCAGGTAACTGCAACAGTTTGAAACCACATCTGGTCACACTGTCAAATTGAGGTTGAAAAAGCTTTGTTATTATATTACTTATCAAGTGATTAGTCAGGAAGAGTGATTCTAAAAAATTAATTAAGACTTTAATGGATACTAAAAGTATTTTTCTATTAACAAAATTTTCCAATCATTCTTGCAAAATAAACCTTTATAATAAACAAATTGCCTGTTTTCACTTTCCCTAAAAAACAATTTTTATCACATTATTTTTAAATCCCATTAATCTTGTATATCATTTAAAAAAGTGTTTAATATTCACATTGGCTTAAAGTAGGCTAAGTCACCCGCCTTAAGAGCATTCCCTCCTTTTTAATAAATGACATAATTTTTCTCTTCATTAACGGAGTTAAGTCCCTACAAAAAACTCTCTTCTTCGCTTATGAATTTTAATAATTTCTCTATTTCAAATCGACCTTAAGTGTTTGCTGGGATCAAAAAAAAATTTCTCACATCCGTAAACAATATTCTGCAAGGGGTGTGTGAGCGCACAATATTATTGTGTTAAAAAAACAAATAACTTTAATCACATTGTCAAAATAATCCAGCCCAAAATTTATAGTTTCGCCTTTTGATCCCACGATTGATTAATGAAAACTAAGAAAAAACAAAATTTTAAATAAATGTGAGTGATAACGTCATTAAAAAAATAATTTTTTTATATAACGAGGTGGCAAATTTCATTCAAAATAAGAAAATAACCCAGATCAACACTATTTTTTTCTGTGATCAAATTTCTTTTTAATTTTAAATTACTGCAAAATAAATTTTAGAGAAGTGAAGGAAAACTTTTTGGAAAAATTTTTTTCAAATAAATTTCGTTAAAGGGAACTGCTATTTATCGTAGAAATAAAATTTTAAAAAATTACTAGTTGACCTGGCAAACGTAGTTTTGCAATAGTAATAACGAAAAAATTGGATTTACTTAATTTTAATTAATCTTTCGTGTAGAGAATACCTTAAAAGTGCTATGTTATGTTATAGTTCGACTTGTAATAGAAGTTAAATGTTCCCAGATTGAAATATGCCATAAATGTTGTTGATTTGATTTGTGGAAAAATCGTAATTTCAATTCAATTCTGCCGAATCACGTTTTTCAGGAATTTTCCGAGTTTTCCACTAAGAGTTTTCTATTTTGCAATTCGAAAAACTACAACGGAACATTTCCAATTACCCGGCTTTTCCGTACGGTTTTCCCAAAATTTTCTTCCGTACTAACATTCTCCTGGCAATTACGAACAACTGAAAAAAAATTTGAGCCTAATCGGCCCAGCCGTTCTAGAGTTATGGAACGACAATAAAATGTACACTTTTTTATATATATAGATATAAATAAATATGTATTAATCTTCCTCAGGAAATTAATTTTTATAAAAACAAAAATTATTAACAATTAACAAAATTAATTTCCGGAGGAAGCTTTCCAAAGGAAAGCGAAAAATTGAAAAAATATATTATTAAATTTAATTAAAAAGACCGTTGAAAAGATTAATACAGATTTATTTAAGATATAAAAGGTCGAATAAAAATAATAATCAAAAAATAATATATTTTTTAAATAACTTTTAAAAAATTTTAACGAACATAATTGTTTTGTTTAATTCTTATCAATGTGAATTTAAAAAAAAGTGAATAAATAAACAGGCTATTGCAAGTTGTAAAATTCTTTCAGAATAAAAATGAAATTTTCTGATAGGCTATCAAAGCTTGTTCTTCAAATTAAAGGAAACCCTTATCAAAAATATCTATGTCACGTGCGAGCTATAAAGTCATAATTTTAATTTCTAAATTCAATAGGAAAGCAAAAAATTATTCCCAAACATTTGTGTTAATTTTTATAGAAAACAGAGGGTAACGATACTGATAGTCGTAATGCAACACTTTCTGTATCTTCATACGTCCTTAGCATTCATCACATGTATGTACCTACTGTACTTTAATATACTTGAATTTAACCAATTTGTAATTATTGATAGACATAGTCATTATTAATTGCTTTAGTTTGTTTAGTCAAGATTTACACGCAATCCAAAGCTTTGTTTTATTTATTTGCGTCACATATATTTGTTCGCTCTTTCTAAGTTTAGCAACAATTAGCAATTTATTTAATTTTTTAAACTTATTTCTTTACATCACATGAAGGAAAACCTATGGAAAAAGCTTAAAAATGCTTTCTTAATAAAGTTATAAATAAAAATATTTGTGATCTTAAGCCGAATTAAAATGAATCCTTTTTTTATTTGTAAAGGAAGTTCTTATGGCGGCATAAAACTTTGAAAGGGAATAAAACAAACATAAGTAAAGCGAGAAAAGTTGTCCCCACAGAAAATAATCTAGTGCCACTATATTGCACGATCACTATGAGATTTGAGTAATTCTATAGTGAATCGAGCTATGTGACATGTTGCACCATCTTGTTGAAACCACAACTCCTGCAAGTAAGTATTTGTGACTATTAGCGGTCACCACTGAGTGTAATGTTCTGATCAGCATCTATTTTAAAGAAGTATGGATCAATAATTTCACCAGCCCATGATGGACACCAAATAGTCAGTTTTTCTGAATGTAATGGTTTCTCAACATTTTTTTTTTTTTTTTTTTTTTAAGAGAAGTAGTACTTCAGGGAACAATGCCTATATAGTCAAGTACCGTGCTACCTTCTTTAGGAAAGGGATAGAGAAGATACACAGGTGGTGATAGTAGAAGGATAGTCGGAAATTAACTGCCGTATAAAGATATCACAGCGACCAGTGTCTATGCCTTCATCGCTGAGCAGTCCCATCGACAGCCAATTTTTAATTTTGTCTTCGGTCTTCGTTGGGAATCGAACCCACAACCCCCATACTGACAAGCTAGCACACTACCTACTAGCCTATAGGGGCACCTAACATACATTTCACATCACTCATACACGTTATTATCACTCTTAGTATGTATCCATTCAAATAAAAGGGACTTTCGTCGCTAACCAAAATTCACTTATGAAACTAAAGATCAACTTCAATCTTGTTTTGGACCCAATTTAAACAATTTGGACGCACTTTTAAACCTTCAGTTTATTGCTGTTGCAATGCTTAAGCAAACCTAACATAAAACATTTGACAGTTGACATAATAGCCGCTAGTTAAATAAGTTGTGCGAAGTTAAAGTTCTATATCTCTATAAAAAACACTCGATAGTTTATTTATACTGTAACTTAAAGAAAAGTCTAAATATTTTGATTAATTAAACAGCAAAATACTTTGAATATAAAGAAAATGTCATAAGATTTAGTTTTTCCTAAGCTAAAGAATGCTATACGTTTTTTCGAGCTCGATAAAAGTTCTGCTGGAAAAATATTTATTATTATGTGATAAAAAAGAGCAGGTGAAATAATGAAGTCATAATTGTGATGAATGATCGATTGGCATTTAGAACACACAACAGCAGCTAAGGCATTCGTAAGTAAAATTCCACAACACTATTAAAAGGGCAAAAATATGTACACCTATTTTGTTACTAGCGTATGTATGCCATAACTCGATGGTGGTCAAACCACTGGGCTGTTATATTACGTGCGCCCGCGCCTTAGGAAGCCAAAGACCTAATTCTAGCGACAGGTCATTCCTGCTGAAGGGTTGGATACTATCCAACTCCTGGTGCAGAACATATGACAAGCATGCTCACTGGATCGGGATCATTCACCCCATGTTCTCAGTAAAGGTGAGATGATACTGGCCCCTTAATCAAGTTCAAGAGGGCCGCGAAACCACAATCCCCACAATGCTTCCGAAGGACCAACTTCAACAATCAGACAGAGAACAGCTTAAAGACTAAAAAGGCAAAAAGCTGAACTCCCGTGGAAATAAAGCGGAATTCTCCAGTTGGCTCCTGCTAGCCTTTTACAGGACTGAGCGCCCTTTTACACCCGGTGACACATGTAATGACGGTGAGATTCCGTCAAAACATATCAATGTGCCCCCGGGAGGGGAAGGGGGAGGTTTGCGAAGAAGAAACAACAAGCCTTCTGTTCCAATGAAGCGAATTGTAACAGTAAGAAATGGATGTGGACAATAGATGTTTTTTAGTGCAAATAATTCTCGCCACACACTGGGGCGTTTTGAGAAAAACGAAGTATTAAAATTTTTTACAAATTTTTGCATATCAGAGGCGGAAAATAGTAGTGGATCCTTCAATTAGAACTGTTTTAAATTTTTAGAAGAAAAAATTTAGAAGAATTTTGGGAAATTGAATACCACAAAAAAAAACTGAAAAACACAATTAAAGCGAAACGTCAACAAACAAAAATGGAAAAAAATGTGTAAAAATTTAAACAAAAACATTCCTGGAAATTTAAGATAAAACAATTTATATAAATGTATTGCATAAAAATATGGCAAAAACCGTGACCATGTTTAACCTTGTTTTAATTTTTTTTTGTGCCCTGGACAGACACACAGCTATTTATTTCACGTAACATTTTTACACAGAACTCCTAGTGAAATAGATTTTTTTGTTAAAATTTTGTAAAATGTTGTGTAATATCACAAAGAACTAAATCATTCGGCTTAGTAGCATTCATTTTCAAATTCTATAGCACTGACCTGAATGTCCTGAATTTTTTAACAGCCAGTCATAAAATTTAAACTGAATTCTTTGGGTTTAAAACATTTAAATTTTCGTGCACTATTGCTTAGGTAAGTTCACAGCACAATTACACAATTTTATCATCATTAAGTCATAAATATTGTTGCATAACATTACGTTGTAGTAAATGACCTTTTTTGTTGTTGTTTTAGTTACCAATAGCCGTTTCGCTTATTCTATAGCTAGACTGTGAATTAGTGTGCCACTGAGTTTTGCGGCCTAAATATGTTAAAATGCGTGCAAATAATTGCGTTTTAAAAACGTTGTAACACACACGCACCCACACAGACAGACATGTACTATAATTCAAAGAACTTTAAAACAATAATAAGAATGAAAAGGAAATAATTTTTCAAAATAAGATCGCGGTCGCACTTCTTACGTAAGTGTTAATATCATAATAACAATGAATCTTCTTAATGTCGACTAACCTTGCGTCATTTTACTACAAAGAGATCGAGAACAATGCTCACGATAAACAAAACAAAAAAATATCCGTCAGCAAGCTGTTTAGGTCGATTGGTCAACAATTTTAAATAATTTAAACGAAAAATATTGTCTGTATTGCTACAAAATACTTGTAAGAAATGCCGAAATAAATTATTTTGTGTTGCCGGAGAAATTGTCGTAGGTTTCTTAAAATAGTTTAATAAAGTTCAAATTAATTAAATAAATTTATCACTCATTTAGTAGCTTACAGCTATGACTCATCAAAAGTGGTTTTAAATTAATAATACTGAAATCTATGTTCTATTATTTTGATCTTGCCGTTATTTTAATTTAAAATATTTAATAAATTTAATTATAAAATTACTTTTTTAGTAAAAGTTAACTTGAACTTGGTTTTGCTTAGATTCCGTCGTCACTGTGAGTTTTTTTACTTTAATTCTAATTAAATATTGTGTGTTATTATAGAGGTATATAAGCTTTAGCTGGCAACTCTTTTCTAACTAGCGGCCATTTTGTCAGCTGTCAAGTGATTTAAGTTAATTTTTGTTTGGCATTTCAACATTAATAGACTGAAGCCTGGACTACGCTTCCAAATTAGACCCAAAACAAGATTGCACTTGTTCCCGAATTTCATAAACGAATTTTGCTTAAAAGCATTACTGGTCATAACGTTAAAGGTAATAGTGACCGCTATAGATCCCTGACTACAGACTTTTACGTTCATCAATTCAACAACCGTGATTTGCAAGAGCTGTGGTTTCAACAAGACGGCACGGCATGTTACACAGCTCGTGACAAGATAAATTTATTGAAAAAAATGTTTAATAAACAGATAGTTTCATATTTGGCGCTCCAAGATGGTAGAATTTAACAACACTAAACTATTTTCTGTGGGAATATGTGAAGTCGCTAGTCTACGGTGATAAGCCCGAAATCATTGCCCACTTAGACACGACAACAATCGCCGCATAATTGACGATATACGGCCACAAATATTGCGTCTAGGCCAGCTGTGATAGCCATAAGCCAGAAGTCATATTTAAACTTTATTGGCAAAAGCTCATCTTTCTTATTAAGTGAATCTTCAATTTCAAAAATTCGTCTTTGCTTTATTCCATTTCAAAGTTCTATATCTCTAACTAAAGAATTTTTCTTAAATGCTGCCAGATACTTTTCAAGTGAAACCCCCTAATTAAAAGTTGGTTTCCTCAGCATTGGAACATAGTTCCAGAGTTAACAATATTTTTACTCTTTTATGCATTATTTTAGCAAATTCCAAAAAGATGATGAATATATTATTTTATTTTTAAAGTATAATTAATTATAGTTAATGGAAATTTTTAATATTCTATAAATAATTTTTTAAGCTCAAGGTCTTTATATAAAAATTAATCATTAATATTTTGCCACATTGTTAGACGACATTTTACTTACATTTTTTTAAGTAATTTAATTAATTATCTCTTTTTCTAAAGATGCCACACAATAGTGTGGCGAAATATTAATTTTTTAAGCTCAAGGTCTTTATATAAAAATTAATCATTAATATTTCGTCACATTATTAGGCGACATTTTACTTACATTTCTAAAGTAATTGTTTCATTATTTCTTTTCCTGAAGATGCCACACAATGGTGTGGTAAAATATTAATAAAAATAAAATTTGTTTAATTCTTATATAAAAAAGAACTTTTGCTGAAAAATTTTATTTATAAAACTTTAAAAAAACTATTATTTGTTAAATAAATTTGTCATTACATTCTCACACATTTCAAGCGGTATTTCATTAATTTCATCACAAATATTTTGCTTGAGTTGCTTAAGCGTTTTTGGTTTGTTTGCAGAAGCCTTGATATCCCCACAAAAAGAAGTCCAGAGCATTTAAATCAGGCGACCGTGGAGGCCAATCAACATGATCATTTCTTAAAATAAATAAATAAATAAATAAATAACATTGTATCCTGGCTGTATGCGATGTGATACCGTCTGGTTGATACCACATGTTAATTAAACTAAAAGGATGTAGTTGTGCCGTTAAAAAGTTCTCAATCATATCACGATATCGCTCTCCATTCACAGTTTACAATTTACATTTGTAAAGAAGTAAGGTGCAATGATTCCTCCTGACCAAATTGCACACCAGATTGTCACTTTTAATGGGTGCACAGGTGACTGTTGAATAAATTCAGGGTTTCCCATTTCCTAGAATCGACTATATTCTGTTTATTCACATATCCATTCAAATGAATATGTGCCTCGTTACTCATTTTGATTTTTTATGAAAATCGGGATTGTCAGGGGCGAGCTGTAACATCCTTTTGGCATATGAACGATGGCGTAAATGTTTTTGTGGAAGAAGCTCGTGCCAACTGAATCTTATATGAAAACAAATGCAAATTCCAAAAATTGTGGGCAAAGTTGTTCTTTGAAGACCAAGCTCCTGAGCACAGCGTCGAATTTAGGTTGATGGTTGATTCTTGAGCAGCAGTAATGCTTGAAGCCGATCTTGTAATATATTGTTGTCCATGCACATACAGAACCTCTTTCTTCGAAATTATTTACTATACTATAAATAGTAAGTTTCGTTGGCACGTTTTTTCTCCCAAAAATTTCACATAAATTTCTCATCGTGAATTTTATTGGAAATTAACTGTCGTATAAGACAGCACAGTGACCAGTGACCATGCCTTCATCACTGAACAGCTCCACCAACAGTCAATTTTTATTTTTTGTAGTGAAAACAGCCAACAAGGTCTTTATTGCGAATTGAACCCACAACCCCCAGACTGATAAGCTAGTGCACGACCTACTAGCCTACAGGGGCACCCAAACAAACTGTACACCTTACTGTCACTTTTAAAGGATGCAAAGCTGACTGTTAAATAATTTGAGGGTTTCCCATTCCCCAGCACCGACTATTCTGTTTATTCGCATATCCATTCAAATAACACTGTGTCTCGTCACTCATTATGATTTTCTAATGAAAGTCAGGGCTGTTATGGGCGAGCTGTAACATCCTATTGGCTTATGTAGGGCGGCGTAAATAGTCTTGTGTCAAATGCAAATCTTGTGCAAAATTATGTCCAAAGTTGTTCTTTGAAGACTTTCAGGTTGATGGACTATCACTAAAATCACTAAAACTAAATTGTTGAAATTAATGGAAAATAGAAATCCCTATCAAATCGCTAAAGTACTTCAAATTGGCCCAGAAAAGTCTCCAATCTTCAAATAAAATAACTGTATGCTCATTTTTTTATCCTTATACTCGTATTTTATCCTACATTTGAAAATAGACTCTGTAATTTAACAACACTTGCGAACTATATATATTTAAAGCTCTATAACGAAGAATGTTTGCGCAGGTTGAGGCAAAATTTTAAAATATTTAATATAAAAAATACCATGTAACATAGGAAAGACCCATGACCATGGCACTAAGAGCCAAGACTTTTTTAATTTAATTAAATAAATCTAAAAGTCTTACGTTCAACCCTTAAGTTGTTGCTGATAATAAATTATCGATTAAGTATGGAACATATATGTAGCTCTGAGTAGCCAACTAGTTAAAGTAAATTAACTTAAGGCAAACGACAAGTTAGAGCATACGATTTAGTGTTTCTATTCGTTATTAAACATGAGGTATTAAATAAAAAAATTCATCAGTGAAAAGAAGGTAATGTGTCTGCTTACGATCGAGAATGAAAGCAAATATGTGAAGAAATGAAGAGCATTCTGCTTAATAGCTTTAATCCGTCCAATATAAAAAAATTAATCCTTTCAAGCTATTAATTAGAAAAACTTGAACACTGTTTGAAAAACAAAGAATAACAAATTCAAAGTAGAAACGCAGCAGGTGCAAAACCGCCAAAAGACCTCTCTCAGTTGAAATCAAACAAAAAACTCACCTAACAAACCTCACAAAAACTGCACTAATTTCTCTAAAAATGTAGAACAATCTTTGCTATTTTTTCTTCGTCTACTTTTTTGTTTTGGTTTCGAAAATAATGGAAAAAGAAAAAGTCATAAAAAATTTGACAATTATAACAAAAAGGTATGAATACAAAATACAGAGTTATTTGCCTAATTTTTTGCGGTAACAAAAAGTGTGTCACCTAAAAATTTGTCAAAACCCTTAAAAAATAATATTCCCTCTAATTGAATAAGCAAATTTCAAGGAAAGTTTGTACTAAAATGTGGTACTGCACGTATTACGCAATAATTAGAACAAAAAATGAGGTTAATTTTTAAAATGTTTGCATGCAAATGCAAATCGGTGTTTAAACATTTTCCACGAATCAGGGATTTATGATCATTTTTATGCACAAATTACCTTGAGATTGTTTTCTTTAATTATTTCTTTTCTTTTTAACTAAATATTTTTTTCTTTGTCTTTTTATTTGCCATATTTTATAATATGTAGTGCGCGAAAAAAGAAATATCTCACAGCAAGCTGTGACTTAAAGATTTCCTTCCTTATTGTTGTTTGTGTAAATAAATGAGTGCTGGACTAATAAAACATAATATTCAGTTTTGTTACAAAAAAATAACAAGAGAAAAAAAATTAAACCGTCATTACGGAACAGATAGAAAAATCTTGGAATTTTCAAAATCTTTTAGACATTTTTTGGAAATTAGTTTTCGGTCATAAAACTTAAAGAAACCAAAAAAAAAAAGAAAAAATTAAACAAATCATTTCCTTATAATAGACTATCAATTCTATTCCAGTTACTGGTTTGTGAAACTCAAACATAATTTTCGGTTCAAGGATTATTTTCTTTATTTTTCTCGGAGTAGCACTCAGGCGATGACCCCTACACATGCAATGCATTGTGAGCTTATGGTGAGAAGGAAAGAGGGAGTAGTGCTTGTGAACATTCAATTTAAACTATCCAAAATTAAAAGCGTTAGGAAAAACCTCTGGAGGGAGTTTATTCCACATACGAATAGACCTGCTAAAAAACGCGTACTGCGATTCACTGGCTCTCAACGCGAAAATATGCAAGTAACGAGAACAAGTTCCCTAATTTCATTAGAGCACTTATCATTGTAGTAACGATAAAACAGTGAAATATATTCCAGATCGTTTTGTTGTCTCTTTTGGAGCTTTTTGACAAAAAGTAAAATGGATGTAAAATATTTGATTGGTAATAACTTCATAAAATAATAATGACACAGGACATTTTCACAACATTAGTGATTTTTAACTTGGTTTTCCATACACTGATTTGCATCTGTAACTTGCTACCTTAAACATATGATTGTTTTTCTATTTGTCGCACTTAGTTGTATGTGGGGCATTTACTGTAACCAAAAAATTTCCAGGCCATAAGTATAAAAAAAAATCCTGTAGATGCAATTCTTCTTTGAGTCATTTATTGTAAAGGGTTTTTTTAACAAGAAGTTTGTTTTCTAAAGCAAAATAAAACAGCAAATTTAGATTTCGTTAATCACATCACGGATTTTAAGTTTTAAGGCTGATATCGATACGATTGATTTCGGATGGTGGTGTTAAATCACACGATCTGGCTTGCCATGTAACTGCTGATTGTTGGGAAATTATGCGATCGAGATTTCGCAATAAATTGATCGTTTCATTGGCTGTATGACATGTCGCACCGTACTGTTGAAACCACATGTAAGTTATATCCATGCCGTTAATAACAGGCTAAAATTGAGTGTTAAAGTTTTTATGTCACAAACATTGACCATCGGCGTTGCAAGACTGAGCCAAGAACATCACAATTATAAGGTAAGCAATTCGGACAACTAAAGTACCCAGCGCAGCTAAGAGTACACTGTTTGCCTGCGAAATTTGAAAGGCAATTACATTTGCCAGTGTTATCGAAAATTGTGGCGGTAATGCAAGCTGCCGAACAATTGCAAGGCTTGCAGTCTGAATAGTTATAAAAACCGGACAAATATTGATTACAACGAGAATCTTCAAAACCTTAACAACCATACTGACCATTTGCTTATTACAAATCTCCTCCCGGGTGCCCTATATATCACAATCACAAGATTGGCATTTTGAATAGTTGAAATAACTCTCCATCAAAACTGCTTAAACATTTACATTGTCCCATCTTCAAATCACTAATCGAACCAACTTGATTACATTCACAAGCTTTACACTCTGGGTGCCGGGAAAACAACTTGAAACTTAACTGCTCACAGTTAAAAACCTTCTTTTGCTATGATTTTATTTATTTTATTCTCATATTTCTTCTTCCCTCTTCCTTTCTCTGTCTTGCTGTCTTTCCTGAATCATGTGTGCACCAGGAGTTGGATAGTCTCCAACTCTTTAACAATGAGTGGGGGGTGACGGCCCTGCTACGAGCTTCCAAAATCGCAACTAGGAGTGACTAGAGGATAGAGATATTCGACGGTTTCGTAGGGTGTGGGTAACGCTATATATCACCCAGGTGGTTTGGTCCATCATCAGGTTATGATTCACATAGCTAGGTACTAATGTAAATCTAATCACGCATATCCACAGAAGATATACTAACGGCGTTAAATCGCTTGATCTTGGAGTCCAATTTACAAACTCAATGAAATTCGCCCATGTTAATTCCAAGATGTTTAAAAACTATTTAGTGGGGTATTTTAATAAGGTAAGGAGCTCCATTATGTAAAAGCTGCAAACATCGCTTCCCGTTTAGTTTTTTAATTTTTTTTTACTCTTTAAAAAAAGAAGTTGGCAGCAATCGAACGAAATTGTCCCAAGCAAGCGATTGCAGAAAAAAGTGTTTGGTGTATAAGCCTTCAGATTTTAGCGATGAAGGGAGTATTTTTTATAAAGTTGTGATTTTTTCATATTTTGGACAGTTGGAACAGTATTTCCCAATCGCATTTATGATTAGAGCTAATGAGAAGATACTATTTTCCTTAAAGTGATACTTTCTTTAACACGTATAAAAGAAACTTTATATCTATATCCAAACCACAAGCTATTAAGACGCTCGACTTTATTACTTTTTTAACAATAAGGCAGAAATTTAAAATACATCTAGTTAACATTTAATGTTCCAGCATAAAATTTCTCTTTTCAGAAAACCTTAATTAACTCTTTAACGTCTAAACCCTTTCAAAGAACGAAAGTTACCACTAATTGACTTTTTAAAGAATCTATTTAACTCTTTTAATAACATTTTTTTACAAAGTACTGATAAATTTCTAGAAAAAAAAACAAACACACACGCACACACGCAAATAAATGTTCTCACTTAAAAACGAGACGAATAAAACCCCCATACCAAAACATAGGACAGCAAAAAATGCAATTCTTTGTGGCCCTAAAATTGAACAAAACATTCAATTCTTTGTGACCCTTAAAACTGAATTCCTTTCAAAAAAACGTAGCAACAGAAT
This sequence comes from Trichopoda pennipes, assembly GCA_030448955.1. Lineage (NCBI taxonomy): Eukaryota > Metazoa > Arthropoda > Insecta > Diptera > Tachinidae > Trichopoda > Trichopoda pennipes. The sequence continues at coordinate 1,203,755 of JASKUP010000050.1, forward strand.
AATAATACAATATGACTGACACTGACACAAAAAAACATGCTGGGAAAAAAACCTTTCAAAAATACCACAGCAAAATGAGCTGTAAAAAGGATTAACAACAAGGACACGTGTCATAAAAAAGTATTAAAAAAACTGTTTTTTAATAGTTAAAAAAAGGATTGCACTTCCCAAGCAAAAACCAAATAAAAAAAAATACAAAAATATCATACACAAGCAACCTTTACTCACACTTACCCATTTCAGATTTACATTCAATCAACTTTAAAAGGGTTTGAAATTATAGAGAAAAGGAGTAAAGACGATAGTTATAAAAGTGTATGTTATAACTATGTATTGTTGTAATATTTGTAATGTTTGTAAATATTTTTATTTGATATTAACACAAAACGCCCCTATTTTCGGTTTAGGGAAAACAGATTACTTTAGAAAGGATTATAAAAGGGACAAAAATGCTTAACATATTAACACCACTAAAGACTTAAAGATAAAACTTATTTCAACAATTATTTATTATTTTCTAGGTAATAGTTTATTATAAACAAATGAAGTATTTTTCGCTTCGATCATTCCTTCTTGAACTTTGAGATAAAGTATTTATGAGATTGTAAATATTTAAGAATTTAGTTGTTATATTATAATTCTAAATTCGATTATCAGAATGTGTGATTTTTATATGTTTTTAATATAGCCGGTTTTATGTTTTATTTCTATAAATATGTTTTGGGTTTTGCAACAAGAAGTTTGTTTTTCAATTGTGTTAACATCAACAATATGATAGTTTTGATATTTCATTTTTTGACGTTTTCGTAGTAGTTGCACTGGCAATTATTAGAAAGAATTCATTAAAACGTTCTTTACAATTGGGGTTATCGAAAGCTACCACATGGCGAATTTGGCGTAAGGATTTGACTTTGAAGCCTCACAAGGTTCAACAGGTGCAGAAATTGAACCCGACAGACCATTCACATCGCCGTAGATTTACTCAGAAACAAGCGGCTGGTTTTTCTGAAAAAATATTTTTTTTAGATGAAGCCCATTTTCACTTGTTGGGATACGTCAACAAGCAAATTGCCGCATTTGGGCTCCTGAAAATCCTTGAGTGAGTATTGAGAAGCCTTGGCATGCTCTATGTGGTTTGGAGGCCTGATTAGGCCTTTTTTTACGAAGATAAGGATGGAAATGCGGTAACGGTCAATGGATCAGGCGATCGCGAGATGATAAAAAGAATTTAATTTTAGCCTATTATTGACGACATGGATATCACTTAACAGAACGATGTCACATGTCACACAGCCATTGAAATTATCAACTTATTGCAAATCAAATTCCCCGATCGCATAATTTCACTACATTCAGCAGTTAAATGGTCCCTTAGATAGTGTGATTTAACAGCACTGGATTATCTTTTGTGGGGATATGTTAAAAAAAAGTCTATACGGAGCCAATCGAATCGATTGCAGCCTTAAAACTCAAAATCTGTGATATTATTACCGAAATAGGACCACCATTTTGCCAAAAAATGATTAAAAACTTCTTCATCTTATTCGAAACTTTTTATTTTATTTTGTTTTAGAACACAAACTTCTTGTAGAAAACCCTTTATTATCATAATCAATGCAATTAAAATTTTGTTATTT